>JARQOC010000001.1:299785457-300328064 GCA_033576535.1 Allobates femoralis | reverse complement strand
CAGTGCCCGGGCTGTCAGATCGCTTTTTGCGGTCCTATCCGCATGCATGGGGATCGAGCTGCAGGAAGTGATTTGACAGATCGGGGCAGTGATCCAGTGGATCACTGAAACCAAGCTGTCAGATTGTTTTCTGCAGCTTGCTCTTCATGTAGGGGAATCCCCTTGCATGGGGATTGAGCTGCAGAAAGCAATCTGACAGTTTGGGCGCAGTGGTCTAAATTGTGCAGTGATCCACTGCACAGTGATCCGGGCTTTGAGACCACTGCGCCCAAGCTGTCAGATCGCTTTCTGCAGCTTGCTCTCCATGCAGGGGGTTCCCCTTGCATGGGGATCGAGCTGCAGAAAGCAATCTTGCAGCCCTGGCGCTGCACCCAAACTGCCAGATCGCTGCTTTGCAGTCCGATCCTCCTGCATGAGGATCGAGCTGCAGAAAGCGATCTTGCAGCCCTGGCGCTGCACCCGAACTGCCAGATCGCTGCTCTGCAGTCCGATCCGTCTGCATGCAGATTGAGCTGCAGAAAGCAATCTCACAGCCCCGGTGCAGTGATCCACATAGTGGATCACTGCACCTGTGCTGTCATATCGCTACTTTGCAGTCCGATCCTCCTGCATGGCGATCGTGGGACCTTCGTTGTGGACTACGTCGGATCTTTTTATAATAAAGATGGAGTCTGAATTTTGTTTGTGTTTTTTTTCAAGATAAAAATATTTTTCTCTGTGTGTATTTATTGACTACTTACCAGAGATTCCTAATGGGGGGTCTAACATTGGCCCAATATTATGAATCTCGGGCTTAGTGCCAGCTGCCAATAAAAAGCTGGCATTAACCCCTTTATTACCCAGTTTGCCACCGGCACCAGGGCAACTGGAAGAGCATGGGTACAGCGCCAGAAAATGGCGCTTCAATAAATGCGCCATTTTCTGGGGCGGCTCCGGGCTGCAATTCACAGCATGGGGGGCCCAGAACGCTTGGGCCTTTCCATGCTGAGGATTCCAGCCCCCAGCTGCCTAGTTGCACCTGGCTGGGCCAAAAATATGGCGGAGCCCTACGTCATTTTTTTTTTGTAGAATTAGTTCTAGAAATAAAAAAAATGGGCTTCTCTGTATTTTTGGTTGCAGCCAGGTACAACAAGGCAGCTGGGGGTTGCTGGCAGTCTGTAGCTTCCAAGTTGTACCTGGCTGGACCAAAATTATGGCGGAGTCCCACGTCATTTTTTTTTCTAGAATTAGTTCCAGAAATAAAAAAAAATGGGCTTCGCTGTATTTTTAGTTGCAGCTAGGTGCAACGAGGCAGCTGGGGGTTGCTGGTAGTATGTAGCTGCCAAGTTGTACCTGGCTGGACCAAAAATATGGCGGAGCCCCAGGTAATTTTTTTTGTAGAATTAGTTCTAGAAATAAAAAAAAAAATGGACTTCGCTGTATTTTTGGTTGCAGCCAGGTACAACAAGGCAGTTGGGGGTTGTTGGCAGTCTGTAGCTGCCAAGTTGTACCTGGCTGGACCAAAAATATGGCGGAGCCCCACGTCATTTTTTTTTTCTAGAATTAGTTCCAGAAATAAAAAAAATGGGCTTCGCTGTATTTTTGGTTGCAGCCAGGTACAACGAGGCAGCTGGGTGTTGCTGGTAGTCTGTAGCTGCTAAGTTGTACCTGGCTTGACCAAAAATATGGCGGAGCCCCACGTCATTTGTTTTTTCTCTAGAGTTAGTTCTAGAAATAAAAAAAAGGCCTTCGCTGTATTTTTTGTAGCCAGCCAGGTACAACTTGGCAGCTGGCTGACTGGAATCCTCAGCGTGGAGAGACCCAAATGTTGTGGGTCCCCCACCTCGCAAATTGCACCCCACAGCCACCCAAGAAAATAGCACATTCATTAGTAGCGGCATTTTCTAGTGCTGTACCCTAACTCTTCCAGTTGCCCTTGTGCTGGTGGCACACGGGTTCTCCATATGCGATATGGTGTCCGCTAACAATTTCAATGGAAAATTAGCTCCAATTGTTACCGGAAACCATGTTGGGTATGGAGAGCCCCTCCTTGTGTACCTGAACATTGGAGCTCCCCCACCAGTGACCCCATTTTGGAAACTAGACCCCCTAAGGCAGAGGTCCCCAACTCCAGGCCTCAAGGCCCACCAACAGTGCAGGTTTTCAGGATTTCCTTAGTATTGCACAGGTGCTAATGTGATCATCTGCACAGGTAATGATTCCAAGCCCTGTGCAATACTAAGGAGATCCTGAAAACCTGCACTGTTGGTGGGCCTTGAGGCCTGGAGTTGGGGACCTCTGCCCTAAGGAACGTATCTAGATGCATAGTGAGCACTTTTAACCCCCAGATGCTTCACAAATTCATCTGTAAAAATGAAAAAGCACCTTTTTTTCCAACAAAAACTTTCTTTTTTCATTTTTACAGATCAATTTGTGAAGCACCTGGGGTTCAAAGTGCTCACTATGCATCTAGATATTTTGGAAACTAGACCCCCCACGGAACATATCTAGATGCATAGTGAGCACTTTGAACCCCCTGATGCTTCACAAATTGATCCGTAATAATGAAAAAATTAATTTTTTGTGGAAAAAAAAGTGCTTTTTCATTTTTACGGATGAATTTCTGAAGCATCTGGGGGTTCAAAGTGCTCACTATGCATCCAGATATGTTCCTTGGGGGGTCTAGTTTCCAAAATGGGGTCACTTATGGGGGAGCTCCCCCTATAAGTGAGACACACGGGGACCCTCCCAACGCGACATGGTGTCCGCTAACAATTTGAATGGAAAATTAGCTCAAATTGTTAGCGGACACCATGTCGCGTTTAGAGGGTCCCTGTGTGTCTCCACATTGGAGCTCCCCCACAAGTGACCCCATTTTGGAAACTAGACCCCCAAAGGAACATATCTAGATGCATAGTGAGCACTTTGAACTCCCAGATACTTCACAAATTGATCCGTAATAATTAAAAAAGACTTTTTTTATGGAAAAAAAAGTGCTTTTCATATTTACGGATGAATTTCTGAAGCCCTGCTGTACATCCAAATAGTGGTTTATGACCATATATGAGGTATCTGTGTACTCAGGAGAAATTGCCCAACAAATTTTAGGATGCATTTTATCCTGTTGCCCATGTGAAAATGAAAAAATTGAGGCTAAAAGAACATTTTTGTTACAAAAATTTAAATGTCAATTTTTTCCTTCAACTTTATTTTAGTTCCTGTGAAGCACCTGAAGGGTTAATAATCTTCTTGAATATAGTTTTGAGTAGCTTGAGGGGTGCAGTTTTTGGAATGGTGTCACTTTGGGGTGTTTTCTGTTATGTACACCCCTCAAAGGGACTTCAAATGTGATGTGGTCACTAAAAAAATGATTTTGTAAATTTTGCTGGAAAAATGAATAATTGCTGATGAACTTTGAACCCTTATAACGTCCTGCCAAAATTTTTTTTTTCTTCCAAAAGTGTGCTGATGTAAAGTAGACATGTGGGAAATGTTATTTATTAACTATTTTGTGGCACATAACTCTGGTTTAGCAGAATAAAAATAAAAAATTTGAAAATTGCTTAATTTTCAAAATTTTTGCCAAATTTTTGATTTTTTCACAAATAAACACAAAAATTATCGACCTAAATTTAATACTCACATGAAGCCCAATATGTCACGAAAACACACTCTCAGAATCGCTAGGATCCAATGAA
This sequence comes from Allobates femoralis, assembly GCA_033576535.1. NCBI lineage: Eukaryota > Metazoa > Chordata > Amphibia > Anura > Aromobatidae > Allobates > Allobates femoralis. The sequence goes on along the minus strand of JARQOC010000001.1, from coordinate 300,324,387 downwards.
ACGCTCCAGAGATATTACCTCATAAAGAGACACTGGTCATAATTGCCAAAAATGCCTCGGTCTTTAGGGTCAAAATAGGCTCGGTCATGAAGGGGTTAAAAAATGGAAATTTGGTGAAAATTTAGCAATTTTTAAACTTTGAATTCTTTATACCGGTAAACGAATAAGTAACGTCACACAAAATTGTTAATGAACAAAATTTCCCCCATGTTTACTTTAAATCAACACAATGTTGGAAACAATATTTTTTTTGTTGAGAAGTTAGAAGGGTTCAAAGTTCATCAGCAATTTCTAATTTTCACAACAAAATTTACAAAGCCACTATTTTTAGGGACCACATTTGAGGTGACTTTGAGGACTTACATGACAGAAAACACCCCAGAGTGACACCATTCCAAAAACTGCACACCCCTTTGACTGCTCAAAACCATATTCAAAAATATTATTTACCCTTGAAATGCTTCACAGGAACTAAAGCAATGTGAAAGAAAAAATTAACATTTTACTTTTTCCAGCAAAAATGTTACTTTAGCCTCAAATATTGCATTTGCACAAGGATACCAGCAAAAAATGGACCATTAAATTTGTTATGCAATTTCTCCTAACTACACTGATATCCCACATGTGGTAAAAAAAACACACTGTTTGGGCGCAGGGCTTGGAAGGGAAAGAGCAACATTTGACACTTCAAGCGGAAAATTATCTGGAGTCATTAGCTGACACTATAACCTGTTTGTAGAGCCCCTGATGTGACTAAACAGTGGAAACCCCCCACAGATGACCCTATTTTGGAAATAAACCCCTGAATGAATTTATCTAGATGTGTGGTGAGCGTGAAAATGAAAAAGTCAATTTTTCACAAAAATATTCTTTCAGCCTCAATTTTTACATTTTAACATCTTTTATATAATTGCCGTAGCGACTTCCGTCACACACGGCGCTACTTCCGTGGCTTTGTGCGTGGCTTTGTTCGCGGCGCGCGACTCACTCGCCCCGGCGACGACCGACGAGAGCCGAGACCCGTGGCCGAAAATAGAACCAAGGGCCCGGCTATACTTCGCTTGAAACACACGCTATGTATCTCTATGGGAAGTGAGGCGCTATGCCGATTGGTCGGCGCAGCACACAGTGACCAATCAGCATAGCGCCTCACTTACGCGAGAAATTTGAAACTCAAAGTCGTCCATTATATCTCTATGGGAAGTGAGGCGCTATTCTGATTGGTCGCTGTGTGCTGCCGGCGACCAATCAGAATAGCGCCTCACTTTCAGCGGTAAATTTGAAACTTAAAGTCGTCCATTATATCTCTATGGGAAGTGAGGAGCTATTCTGATTGGTCGCCGGCAGCACACAGCGACCAATCAGAATAGTGCCTCACTTCCCATAGAGATATAATGGACGACTTTTCGTTCATTAAATCTCTATGGGAAGTGAGGCGCTATTCTGATTGGTCACTGTGTGCTGCCGGCGACCAATCAGAATAGCGCCTCACTTTCAGCGGTAAATTTGAAACTCAAAGTCGTCCATTATATCTCTATAGGAAGTGAGGCGCTATTCTGATTGGTCGCCGGCAGCACACAGCGACCAATCAGAATAGCGCCTCACTTCCCATAGAGATATAATGTACGACTGATAAAATGGACTCCAAAATATGTTGTGCCTTCTTTCCTGTGTATGCTGCTACTCCATATGTGGTGGGAAAACAGTTTTGCTGGCACGTCTGGACTCGGAAGGAAAGGAGGGACGTTTTTGAGCGGGGACTTGATATGTGAATTTTAGGCTATGTGCCAATGCTGCGGATTTGCTGCATTTTTTGCAGCAATTTTGCCATATTTTTTCTGCATATTTGTGACAATTCTGAAGTTCATCACCTTCTTCCCAAAGTGTATGGGAAATTTGAAGTGTTGTGCCCATGCTCAAATCTTTTAGTGTATTTTGCTGAAATTTTCACCCAAAGAACTCAATGTCAGCTCCAAAATACTCAGCAGATATGCAGCACTGTTCACACAGTGAGTATTTCTTGTGTATTTAGCATGGATTTTGTGCTGATGATGTGGGGCTACAATGTATTTTTGGTCACCATCACAGCTACTGCAGGCAAGTGTGGTCTGCTACCCACCCCCAGCTGCCTAAGTTTTACATGGATGATAAACAAAAATACAGTGGAACCCTTTTTTAAAATTATCTCTGGAAATAATAAAATAAAATTGACAACTGACTTCACCATATTTTTGGTTGCCAGCCAGGTACAACTAGGCATCTACAGGCTGCAACTCACCTCTAGCTCCTTAGTTGTATCTGGCTGTCAACTAAAAATTTCATGAAGCCCCATGTCTTATTTTTTAATTGTTTCTAGAAATATTTTTTAAAAAGATGTGGGGCCTTGCCATATTTATGGTTGGCAGCAGGTACAACTAGGCAAACAGGGGCTGGATTCCTCAGAGTGGGGGGGCCCAGGAGTTCTGGACCCCCCACATTTTTAATTGCAGCCTGATGCTGCCCCAGAAAATGGCACATTCATTGAAGCACAATTTTTTGATGCTGGACCCAACTTTTCCAGCTGCTCTGTGGTGGTGGAAACTGGGTAATAAAGGGGTTAATGCAGGGGTTAAATCCTTTATTTGAAGAAAATCAGACCAACAATCCACATTATCCAATGTATTACTCCAACACATCCTCAAACGGTAATCCATAATGATGGACCCACTAAATCAATCACCTCTGCTACATCCATAGGTTGAAACAATGGAGCAAGCATTCTCTTGCAGTCTGTGTGTTCAAACTAATTGCAGCTGCACTGTATGGCAACACTATGATTGCCATACAGTGCAGATGTCAGGACTGCAAACCCAATTCCCAAAGATCACATGATCTCTGAGGCTTGGGTCAGGTGACCAGCAATATCAGCAATGTTGGGTCACCATGGCGATGATCACAGCAGTAAAAGAGTAATGCAGCAAGGGACAAACAGCAATCGTCACACCCCTATTCCTCAGCCTATAATCTCTTCCATGCTGGCGATGAGGCATAGGAGAAGCAGGTAGTGTGGGCGCAGGTGGCTTGTGACACTGCCTTGCTGATGAGTGTGATCCCCCATCAGTGATGTAGAGGAAATACTGCCCCCTCCAGCACTCCAGCCTATGCAAGAGATTATCACATCCTTAAGCATAGGCTGGGTAGCAATGGTGAGGCAATTTTATTGCCAGATAATTAAAGTTGCAGGGATTGGCTGTTAAGAATTGAATAGCCAATCACTGTGATCATGGGTGCAGGGTGAAGAATCCATCCCCCAAGATGTCGAGCTCTAGTATCCAGTATATAGAATCACAGGATATCGCAGCTTGATCGACAGTGCTGCGACCAGGGTGCCACATTTGTGCCACTACAAACTGGTGCGTCTTTGGTCAGGAATGTCCTGGATTTTCGGACTAATAGGTTCGTTTTTGGTCTGAAAGGGATTAAATACTACATCCTGTGCCATGCATCCAGGCTGAGACATTACACAATTTTTACTCTGGAGCAATTAATTCCACCTTCATGTGGTTTGGCCCTAATTGTTTGAAATGTGGAGACTCTTCATTGGAAATCTTTTTGTGTGTTTTGTGAATTTAGCAGGGATTTCTGAGCACCATTTCTACACCTGTCACTGAAACACCTGTGAAGTTGATATTTGTGCCACCTGAGTATGGTGGAGCATAACATTTATTGGAGCTGTTGCATAAGGTATGAGCTCCCCAGCCCAAGAGGTGTACACCAGTCAATGAACCACTTAAGAAGCTCATATATGTGTCACTTGAGTATGGTAGAGCATAAATTACATTTTAGTTGTTGCATGAGGTATTAGGGCACTCAGCCCACAAAACCTACACCTGTAACCTACCCCACATAAGAAGCTGATATTTGTTTCACCTGAGTGTGGCAGAGCATAACATTTATTGGAGCTGTTACATGAGGTATGAGGGACCACAACGCAACAGGCCTAAACCTGTCAATCATCCCTTTGTTCCTCATCAATGTTTAACTTTCCAGTGCTAGGCCATCCCTTGTTCCAGACCCTGTCACATGCATCTGGTCCTAATTTTTTTAAGTGTGGAGACTCTTCTTGGGGCCTCCTTGTTGTAGGTGTCCTAAATTTAGCAGGGTTTGCTGAGTATGATGTCTACACTTGTTTTTCACCCCCCTATTCCTTATCAATGTTGAAACTTGAAATGCTGTGCCAGACCTCTTTACATGCATTCCATATTGTGCATGTTAAAGATTTTATCTCTGGGGAATAGATGCCACTTTTAATGGAGTCCCTCCATAATCCGAGCTGCTTTTGCAGCTCCCCCCCACCCGAAGGTGTTCTCTATGCCTTTGGTTTTCTCTTTCATTTAATCCGATGGAGTTTGGAAGTTCAGCGAGCATATTGAGATATGGCGAACCAAACTGAGCACGGCCTTCAAAAGGTTCACTCATCACTAATTGGGATGCTGTTTCATTGAGGCAACAATAATTTTAAAGCTATATATGAGATCCTTTTCAACTGTGATTTTTGCACAAAAATTAGTTCATCTAGCAAGTTACAGTCCTTCCACTATCGGTTTGTCTGTTTACCTATAAAAGGAACTTTCCAGTTTTTTAGTGTGACCATTGAATGATATTGTTTTGACTACATAGACTGTATATAGGTCTGACACCATGGTTACTTGGCTGTTTTTTCCTAGAACAGGGCTATTTATGGCCAATTCTTGATTACCAGAGCCTGTCTTCATTGAGTGGGATTGCCACTTGCATTACTCAGGATGCCAACCTCCCTGAATAGTTAGGGTATTTAATAGAGTAATTATTGTAATCCCAAAGTATCAGCCCACAGCCTGTATTATTTCGTTAGAGTTCCCTGGTAGCATTTGCTGTTTAGGTATTGTTCTTGATTTTAAGTATTGTGCTTTTTAATGAATATATACTAAATAACGATTATAATGATATATTTTTTTTTAATCCAAGGCTTCGAAGAGATGACTTCAGGCAGCTCCTGCTTCGACCAAGCCATTTTCCTCTACATCTATGGGAATTGTTAGACATCTTATGACTTTCTGGTCATTAAATGTGTAACATTCAAATATCAGAGCTAACAATATTCTGCTAAAATAATGTTTTTCTTGAAATTATGATATAGTTGTTCAGGACTGGACTGGACTATTGATGAGCTATCCATAGGCTCCACTGCCAGGGACTGTCATTTATTCCCCATTTGAGCAAACAAATGTATGGAGCTGTGGGGTTTTGCATTATACATATGGCTGCTGCTGGAGCAGATATTGGTTGATTGATGCAGGTGCAAGCTGTTAAGAAACCAACAATATGATATTAATAACTAATCCTCACTGTAGATCATACATTCCCTTTATGCAAGTTACAAAAAAACCCAAACAATAAATTAGGAAAAACAGTCCACAAAATTACTACTATACATTCAGAAGATATGTAAAACATTTCAGCATAATATCAGGGCTCTCTCCACGTGTGATTTGTATCCTGTAGTGGTTACATCATGGGAACACAGTTTACATCAATATATGGTTCATAACAATCGAATTCTGCAGAAAAGTACCTGAACTACTGTATGTTTTTTTTTATCGAAAGAGCTAGCACACAGCAGCAAGATACAAAACAAGAATTGAAGTACCAGGTTTTGATATTCACAGCAAGAAAAATAAGTTAAAAATGGAAAAAAAGTTCCTGAAAATCAATTCAGTTACACTTGTTCATGCTATAGTTACACAAATCTAACAGGTTCGATGTGAATATTAGCTCTATAGAAAAGAAAAATATATTATGGTACATGTTGTATGGTCCCTTCAAGATTTATGATGTTTAATGTTGATGTTGTGTGTTAGGTCCCTTAAAGACTTAAGATGTCATTAATTAGGGATAGGCAAAAATATGGTAATGACGAGCGCATGGGCCAATATGTGCTCAAATTTGCAAAGAATTTTTTTCTTTTATTTGACGCTAATTTGACGTGAATCGACTGTTACTTATTATGTTCAAGGATCACTCTAGGCCTTAAAACATAATATGTATATTAATAAATCAATACTCATTTGTCCCATCACTGACACGGCCTGGATTCTGGTCATCCACTTCATCTGTACTCTTGCTTCCTCTAGCTTTTGAGAAGCTTTTCATGCGTTTTCAGTATTGAATCCCTTTCTCTTCTCTGTACAATTCAGCAAATGGTATCTAGTAGCCAGTTTGCTGAAATTGCCAGAAGGAAATTGCAAAAAATTGAATTCAGGAGAATTCATTTTTTTTCTGTAAGGCCAGTTTCACACCACGGTGTGGATCAGGTCCGGGGCTGTCCGGTGTGAACCAGACAGCCCTGGACTTGATTTTGTGGTAATGCAGCCCAGGATGGAGCCAGATGGCAGCTATTTGCCATCCGGTTTCCATCTGTCTGTGAGGATCGGGGAGAATTCGGATTTTTCTCCTGGACACAAACACGTTGCTTACAGCGTTTTTGTGTCCGGGGCAAAAAATTGGATCCTCCTGAATCCAGCGCAATCCGGTGCCTCCTAACATGGTAGTCTATGGTGCCGGATCGTGCCGGATCCAATATGAAATTGGATGCGGCCCCTGGACGACGGGTACTGAAGTTTAGCAGCGAGCGGAGCAGAGATTTCAGGACTGCGGCTACCTCTCTGCTAGCCACGATCTTGAAATTTCAACAGCTGCAGCTGGGATCTGTCGATTCAGGCAGAAAATAGGACTGGAGGGCATATTTGCCCTCCAGTTCTCTTTGTCCGGGACAGTCAGGTTCTGTCCAGTGCTTCCTGCAAAGCACTGGACAGAACCTGATACAGTTGTGGTGTGAAACCGGCCTAAAATACAGAACAAAATCTATTATCTTTTAAAATATTTGATCTTATCTAAAAGACGGTGCTAAAATAAGCATGTTTGCAATTAACAATCTTATCTTCTGTTAATCCTTCCATCTACTTTTTAGACTTTTACTGTTTATATCTCTGCCAAGGGGACAGGCCACTACTGTTTTCTTACAAAATATGCAGAGATGTTATAGTTCAGTTCACTTTTACACTGAGACAGGGTGGGAACTGGTGAGTGCCAGCTCCTCATTGCAACTATCTGTCTCCTTGATATTAATATATCCTTATCTGCTCTCAGCTTCGCCAATCTACTCTTTTATGTCCATGAAATGTTAAGGCCTTATAAGAACTTTGATATCTTTCTCACTTGGGTCCATCAGCTACTGAGTCATTACAAGAGCATCTAGAGTATAGTGTTCTGGAGGATCGTGACAACCATGCTTACCATAATAAGTTGTTATGATCTCAGCACTTCTGATAACTAGAAAGCAGTTTTCTCCAGGATCCAAACTCCATTGAATTTTATTTTTTTTTAAAAAAGATGATCGTGTTACAGCAAAAGCACTGAATTATAGTGATTTATCTCCACTTAAAGTGACAATATCCCTCGGATGAATGGCAGGTGTTAGGAAAAAAAACAACATAACAATTTGGATTTCAACATGCCAGAAGCTAGGTTGCAGGCAGATGTCTCACACACGCACACCCCTCTTTCACTAGTGAGAATCCATAAACATTACATTTTCTCATATGTGATAAAGGAACCCCCTTAACAACCTTTGGGACCATTTAAGAAAACAACTGCTGTACATATGTGGCACCCCTGCAGTCCGGCTGCCACAGATGGTATTTCATGTACATCATTTGTAATGCCATGTCTGAGGAGAATTGGAGTTCCCTATGCTGGAAGGGCCGCTTTACACACACCAACTTCTGTGACCAAATTCTGAACAGATCTCTGGTTGCAGTGAAATCATGGACACATTGTTACATTTGTACACAGCAACAAAATGGAGCAATGTGTCCATGATTTCACTGCAACCAGAGATCTGTTCAGAAGTTGGACACAGAGGTTGGTGTGTGTAAAGTGGCCCGAAGCCTGAAGCATCCAACACAACACAAGTTGGAGGGAGGGGTTAGGGTAGTAAGGCTGAGGTAGGCAGGAATAAGGGTTCAGTCAGAAGAGGAATGGGAGGCCACTCTGAGGTACCAGCTGCAGACATGGTTCCGGACCCTAGGTTGCTAGACTTTCAAGGTCTAGCAGCAGAAACTGGAGGCTGCTGGGCTTTATGCCAAGTAGCCACATCTAAATGGGATTTTCTGAGTCACAGTAACATAGAGTATTAGTATCCTGCACAAAAGAGAGTGAGGATACCCACAGGATTCACATTACCTTCCTGACTGGAGGTAACTTATAGCAACAGAGGATGTACAAGAAGATTCAAGGCACCAAGAAATCTTAACAAAGACGAGTCAGTGGGTAGTAAATAGAACAAAGAGATATCTAGGTGCTGTGAACCATTCAATTTATAAAGTCAGTGGGAAGGTCACTATATCTCACACAGCAGAGCAGACTACGAGCCTGGTGATGCTTGTAACCTTGGACTTGCTGCAACATCAACAGTAAAAAGTAAAGAGCAAAAAGATTGACTTGCGTGCCTCCTTTTCCTCTGCATCATCACACCTTTTGCTACCTCCATCATGACCATCCCTGGGAGCCAGCCCTGGTTGGTAGGGTTTAAAGGGGGTCCTAAAAAGGCCTGGTGAAGTATTTTCTCTGACCGTGCTCTGAGGCAACAGAACTAAAGTCCCCAGTGTTTGGGCTCAGCATTGGTTGACAAGATATGTACCCTTGTTGTTTTTGTTTTGAATTGGTTTTTTTTGGTGCCAAAAAATCCTGAAAGTGGCTGCAGCCAAAGCGAAACATAGGCCTGCTGTCACGCTTGGGAGGTAAGGGAATCAGGTAACAGGTAGATGAATTGAGCAAAAGGGGGTCAAGAGAGCCTAATCTGACCCTGATGCTGGGGTCCCTGGCTCTCCCTGATCTCGGAGGTACCTTTGATGGTGAGGAGTTCTGAGCCGCTACCCTCTATCCTAAAACTCCTGATTAGCCCTAGGCTGAGGACACCTACCTCCACTGATGGGACAGGAATCACTGCTTCTTCAATGGAAAGACTTTAGCCCAGCAGCTCAGCATCGGGCACAGCACCAAGACCTAGAGCACATAGCTATCAGCAGCACTCTTACAGAGGAGAGGGAAAGTTATTTAAAGCCAGGGGGAGGGGATTCCAGGTGAGTCACACATTAACTCCTGAACCAGCGATTGAATATAATAGTGACTGAAGTTCTGGAGCACACCACAGGAGGCAAGGGTCTTCACATCCATCAACCATGCAGCTCTTAAAGACAAACCACATACACAGCAGCATCCAACAATGTCAGCGCCATCTAAGCACGTGACAAATGCATGGGACTCCACTAGAGGTTAATGGTACCGTGAGTTAAGATACCCAGGTATCCTAAGGTCATGGGAACAATAACACCTGTTAAAGTTTTGTGCACCTTCCTTATTAGTTGTGTTAAGTTATAATCGGTGTGCCATTCCAAGGGTTCACATAGAACGTCCCGATCTGTTTTACATCTTCCTGTACTCAGATTAATACACCATGTTCCAAATTATTATGCAAATTGGTTTTAAGGGTCATAGGGATTTTTTGTCAATGAAACCCATTGATGGTATTGTGTATCAAGGTTCTTTGGATCACTGAAATAAATCTCTGATACCTGTGGTAATTAGTTTGGCAGGTGAGCCCAATAAAAGGAAAACTGGGTGTTCCTCAATATTAAGCAGGCCACAGTTTTCAGGTACTGTAAAGGTAATATTAATAACAATATTAATAACAAGTTGCTGCTCCTGACCAAATCAATATAGACCAAGCGCCGGCATTGAAAAGTATGTCACCAGACACAGTGAGTCAGATGTACACCCTTCCTTGGTCAGACCCAAGCTCCAAGTGCCTGTTTATTATAAGACATTAGCTTTTTGTTCAAAAAGGGGCTCGGTCAGCCCTACTCAGATGTATTCATTGGTCCATGGGCAATAAGGGGCTCGGTCAGCCCTACTCAGATGTATTCATTGGTCATCGGGTTAGTCCATGGGCGGATCCATGAGGTCATCAAGGGCTGTGGTCTTGATAGAGTATGTTATTCTGTGATTGGTCAGTCTTGCCTGACCTCCAGCTTCGGTGATTGATCGGTCTTCTTTGGACTCCATCTTGCTCTCAGCACATGGTGTGATGTGGCAGGAAATGGCAGCCATGTTTAAATCACAACTTATACAATGTAAAATAATACACTCTATATATAATTTCTCCCATGCCCTTCTGTCTTAAGCTTAATGAAGTATTTTGATCTTAAGGCTCTCCTTAACAGTCCCCCCTAAATACTTTATTAACCAATTCCTACCAGAGCCTGTCACATCTGCCCAATGTGCCTTCAACTCTGCCTGCTAGCTGAGAATTGATAACCATTAAAACCCCCCTTGGTACAGACATCACATATATGAACTATTTGATGTGTCTACCCTAGCTATCATAACTTAGAGGAATAGGGGACCATCTAGTTGGAGACTATAAGAGACCGTAGAGGGCCTAGCTGTTCTAGGTCTACAGAATAACTAACCTCTTGAGCTAGGAAAGTGAGACAGTTTCTGTATGGCTGCTGTAACCTTCCCGGTGGGACCTGTATTATCTGGAATATACATACAATTTTACACACACCTCCTTATTTTGCTAATAACATGTCCAGGTCCATTCTAATTTGGAGCACCATTATTGATGTAGGGCCTGGTTGGTCTGCTAAACCTTGAAGGTCTTCTGTAGTATAATTGACGAATCTCTGTTATTCATAGATGTAATTGATCTAAACTGTATTCTTACTTATGGCCATTAGGGGTGAGATAAAGGATTCAAAACCTACTTTAACTTGATCTCTGGATTCAAATATATGCGATATGAACCATTCCTATGAACAATTCTTATGAACAGTTGTTATGAACAATTCTCATGAACAGTTGTTATGAACAGTTGTTATGAACAATTCTGGGTATATCAGGAGGTATTTAGGATCGCGCTATCCGCGTCCTCGGGACTTTCCTACCTGCTTCACCTCAGTTCCCTACCTGGATACCCAGAATTGTATCACAACACTCATGGATGGACATTTCCGTCTCAGGGCCATATTCTACCACCAGAGATTATTTGGTAACATTTTCCCTTTACACATTAACCCGATTACCTTAAAAATAACATAAAATAGCGCTTTTACGGCTACATGTACAAGTTATTAGAGTAATGTCAGTTATACTCAGTGTTATCTACCCTTGAACTAATGGTTTGCTTAGGAACGTGAATGTTTCTCCCTCACTGAGTCCTTATTTATATCATGTTCCTGTAACCATTTTGCCTTAGTTTTTATATTTCCTATGCATATCAGACATAATGTGGAGTTATAAGGTCATATATGTGACAGTGTATCACTATGTGGTGTATGTCAGTGACTATTATTATCGGAGTTCATCATCTGCTGGTGGGGAGTCTCCAACAGTTGCCGCGTCCTTTTCCCTCAGTCTCCACTGAAGTTGCTGTAATTCAGAGAAGCTGGATCTTCCATCTAATCTCGGCTCACGGCTCTTTCTCGCATCTTTTCAGGATCACCCAGTCTCCTGACATGGGACCATGCGCTCCTGACACTGATTTAGGATCTGGAATTGAAGAACACATCTCTTTATCACACCATTTAAACAATTATTTAAGGCTTGGACATCGCTGGTGATTTCATCTGTGGGGAATAAAACACAAATTCTGAAGAACATTGCCTGTAATTCTCCTTACTTGAAGATAGCAACGCAGTGTTTAACCCTTTCTTAACTGGATACTCATCTCACTGATGCTAATATTGCAGCAGCTATCTATTGACCTGTAGTTCTTACCCCCCCTAGGTGAGAGGCTCATCGGGTCCCATTCATTTAATATCAGACTAAACTTTATTACACACTTACTTTATAGAAATTACAACCCTGTTCAAGGTGTTGGATCGAGAATTATCTTATTTTAACTTATTTACTGAGGAGGAAAATTAAACAAAAACAAACATTTCATCTATGTCTTGTCCGTCTCCTCTACCTTGCACCTTTAATGTTAATCTCCCATTCATATTGTCCACTGTCTTATGCATGGTACGTATTGTAGAAAGCTGCTGACTTCCAGATACTGTGAAATACCCTTAATGACCTCCACTATAACACATGCAGCTTTACCTCATCAGGAGCCTAATTTCTACATACCACCTTCATCGGGAGCTTCTCAGAAGTAACGTAGTTTCTGCACCGGATCCTGAAAAGAGATTACCGCAACAGGCACACTCGCATACACCTAATGTGCAGCTGTCTTTATCATCTATCTGCAATCACTGTAATGGTAGAGTGGACGAGGGGTGCATTCGTGGTTCTTCGGGGTCACTACAGATTCTCTTCCATCATACCAGTCACACATCGTACAAGACTGGGTGTAGTCGGCCACCTTGGTACCCTGGTGCCACCCAAACCTTGTCCACTAAAACACAGGTAGCAGTTAATGACAAATGAGTCAGTTCTTGGGTTACCTGAGCCATCATTGAGAAGAGAGTCGTGGCAGAGAAAGCTTACTGCCTGGTGTGTACAGACCTTCCTCAGCTAGCTCCCTGCGTGTTGCACTCCTTTCCATTCGATCACCTGTTTCTGTGGGAATAAGAACATCAGGAGTGACAGGGGCCCCTGGTGCCCGGGTCTGCCCTGGTGTCAGGGTCTGCCCTGGTGTCAGGGTCTGAGACTCTCGACTCTAGGCCTCTTCACAGCTTCTGGCAGCTGCACCCGTGCGAGCATTACCTCTGGCTCAATGAGCGCCAGCTCAGGTGTGAGTACCTGCACCCTACCAGACTGATCTGATCACAGGAGAGCCTCCATACAGGCTCATACACTCTCTGCGGTCTCTGTGGGTCTTTATGTGACTCTAGGAAAGATCTGCAGATCATCTTACCCTTTGCCAGCTACCCATTCCAGTGATTGCAGATCCCCATCTACCTCCTCATGGCGATAGGTGAAGAGGGAGTGGTTTTGCTTTATTACCTCCTGTTGTGTAATCACAGCACATCCAGTGGTAGAATCCACGAACATCTGTAAAATAACTCAAGATCTGCATTAGTAATGAGCTCATCTGGGGCATGTTCACACATATTTGCTCTGTCCTCTATTTAAGACAAAAATATAAAGAAGAGACTTAAATATAAAGACGTTAATAAATTATTAAAACTTTAAAAAACATTGGAAACAGGCACTAACTTTACATCTCACATCTCCCCCCTTTTGGAATCCAATATCCAAAGCATATCTGGATTAAAAAATTATGTTGTTAGCTGAATTTCATATTTGGAGCCTGAAAGGATCATGTAAAGGTCCCACACCCTAGATTATACATAACTATGAATACAATAAGGCGATGTGCACATGATGAACATTACATGTGGGGTGTAAATTTTCTGCATCAAATCTGAATTTCCCGGCAAAAAGAAAACACACGAAATCTGAAAGAACAATAAAAAATTAGATACCGTGCAGAACACTTCTGAAGTCTCAGCAACTTCACTGGTGTCAGAATAAATGTGAAGATTTGTGACAAATTATACAGCAAAAAGCACAATAAACCTCACTATGTGCACAAAGCCCAAATACTATGTGATGTGTAACTTTAGTCCTGTGGGCTCGTCAACCCCCCCTCCAGGTACAGGTCTCTGGCTGCTGGATTGAAAATATATCAGTGCAGAGACATGGAATAGAAATGCAAATCACCTGGAATTGATTTGCTAATTAGGTAAACCCAGCACACTGTTTGTTCCAGTATCTACAGTATCATGAATAAAACTACATTCATGTGAAAAAGGTGTCCATTATTAAAATATTTGGGGTTGAAGCAGTAAAAATTTAAAAACTATTGATAATTACTTTTACCAATACCCTAAAGTGAGACTATAAAAATAAACTAAAACATGATCTGGGAAGAATTAGAACTAGATGTTAAAATGTAGCTTAAAAGATACAATGAAGCAAGTATATGGTTGGCATTTTAGGGGGTGGGGTGGTGCCTCTCTGTGGGACTGGCCTGGTTTGCATCAAGTCTCCTCCCCCCCATTCAGACAGTATCTACAGGTCATTTGTACTTCCTGCTGGATAGAGAGAGGTCATGGACTCTCCTGCATTTGTGTTTTTTTTTTTTTTTTTTCCTGTGGAGTCATAATGATGAATCTCCACACTTTTCCCCTGGATTATCCATTCACCATTGGCAATTTTTTATTATTATTATTATTATTATTATTATTATTATTTTTTTTTTTTTTTTTTTTATTATCTCATCATTTCTCTGAGGTATGTCACTTTGTCTCCCTTGCCCATTATCTCTATATTTATTTAATCCCAAGTAATACTTCATTGATATATGCATTCACTTCTTTTACCTTTCCCATGTAGCAATTTCTTATAGCTTTCAGCACATGGTTATATCTGACCAGCACGATGGACTTATCTGAACAAAGGAACTTATATGTGCCTTATTTTTATTCTATTTTTATTATTTATTTTTAATTACCAGTATATTCATGTAATCATTCAATCTCTCTGCATTAGCCCATCACATGTCTCTATGTGGGAAGGGGGTGGGGTGGCTACCTTTAATTTTGTGTCTGAAACTAGCAGTGTGTATGGGAAACTTGCTCAAAACTGGTCAGACAACTTTTAATCCTTACACATCACTTCCTGTTTGAGTCTATTGTCCACACTTTCTTTGTCTCTAACCATGTGGCCTTCACTCGGCGGCCATCTTTGCATGGACAAAAGTATATTCCCAGATTCTCAATATGAGGCAATCCTAACCCATCTTTCCCAAATATTCTCTTATACTCCAGCATTTCCTGTCTTAACACTATTTAAACTCTCATTTCTCTGCTGTCTTACATTTATTTTAGAATATCTGCTATTTACTTACATATTTTCATTTACTCGACAAGTCTCTCATACTTGCCATATGCTAGCATCTTTTAAGGGCACAAAAGCCAAGAAACTAATTTAAAATCACCACAGATGGCCGTCACCAGTGACCACAAGGCCCATTTACCAGAGCACATGCCATCACACAAACTGGCTGACAGAGGTATTGCCTCCCACAAAATGGCCGCCCCCCAGAGGAGGTCTGAGAACCACCAACAAGATGGCCACCAACAAAAGAAACATGTGCTTCACCAACAAAATGGCCCCCAACAAAGGAAACACGTGCTCCAGCAGAGGGAGAACATGTCATTGTGCCTCCATTATATGGTGGTGGGAATTCACATTGTACATTTCTATAATACACATATCTTAAACTTTTGTCTTTCTTTTTCCTTTCCTCTTCTATCCAATTTTCTCTATTCACTTTGAGAAAATCTCTCCCATGCCCTGGCAGTATATAACAATCCATTATCTTCCAAAACACCTTGTCTCTCTTTTAACCCAATTTTCACTGCACTTCTACCATCCCACACAACTTCATAAGCTATTTGCATCATTTAACATAACTTTTCCCTAAATTTACACAGATCTATCTTGCCATCTGAATTAGGCTTAGGGCCTATGCGACACAACTGCATTAACTTCTCCATCTCTCTCTATATAGAGTAGACACAAAACAAACACTTAAGACTGGGGAGATGACAAACCTGGCACAAGACCTTCACAACCGTCTCTCCTTCCTATCTGTCCCTGTCTGACTTCCATGTTCTGTAGTTTACAAAAGTACCTTGTATTAATATTATCAGGCCATGTACTGAATCACTCTAAGTAACATGGCCCTATGGGAGTCAACACTCAACCTCATGCAGAGTCTCAATCAATGCCTATTTATTACTGAATCACTCTAAGTAACATTTATAGACAGATTCACACTCAATGCTCATCTTAGACAGAGTCATCACTCAATGTCTATTTTCTCTCCAGAACTGAAAATCGTATACCACTTTGATCTATCTCACAGACAATATCTTTTCCGTCTCTAGACACTGCTCAAAAACCCCCTTATTACCAGTCATCTCCCCTAACACAACAAATAGCAGGCAGCAGCAACTTAACATGACGGTTCTTCCGCAATCAAATGGCCAGCAGCGGAGAATACCCCATCTGCCGTCTTCAGAGACCCTAAAAAGACCGGACGCGGTCAGGCAATCTGCACAGGGTACCCCGAAAAACAGGTAAAGTCAACAGATTATAATAAAATCAGCAGACTTACCGTTTTTGTTAGGGAGGTGATCAGTCTCCTGGCTCGGGGTACTCAGTGCATCCTGCCTTCTCCTTCACCGGTCATTCAAGGTTTGGGGATTCTCAATACTGGCCCCACGTTGGGCTTAGCCAAAATTGTAAAGGTAATATTAATAACAATATTAATAACAAGTTGCTGCTCCTGACCAAATCAATATAGACCAAGCGCCGGCATTGAAAAGTATGACACCAGACACAGTCAGTTGTGTACCCTTCCTTGGTCAGACCCAAGCTCCAAGTGCCTGTTTATTATAAGACATTAGCTTTTTGTTCAAAAAGGGGCTCGGTCAGCCCTACTCAGATGTATTCATTGGTCCATGGGCAATAAGGGGCTCGGTCAGCCCTACTCAGATGTATTCATTGGTCATCGGGTTAGTCCATGGGCGGATCCATGAGGTCATCAAGGGGTGTAGTCTTGATAGAGTATGTTATTCTGTGATTGGTCAGTCTTGCCTGACCTCCAGCTTCGGTGATTGGTCGGTCTTCTTTGGACTCCATCTTGCTCTCAGCACATGGTGTGATGTGGCAGGAAATGGCAGCCATGTTTAAATCACAACTTATACAATGTAAAATAATACACTCTATATATCATTTCTCCCATGCCCTTCTGTCTTAAGCTTAATGAAGTATTTTGATCTTAAGGCTCTCCTTAACAGTACCATGCGAAAGTAAAAGGATCTCTCTGCTGCTAAAAAGCAAAAAATAGTGCAATGCCTTGGACAACGGATGAAAACATTAGACATTGCATGAAAACATAAGCGTAATCATCGTACTGTGAAGAGATTTGTGGCTGATTCTAAGCACAGATGTGTTCGTGCAGATAATGGCAGAATGAGGAAGGTTTCTGCCAGGCAAGTTCTTTGGATTAAGAGAGTAGCTGCTAAAAAGGCCTTACAAACCAGCAAACATATATTTGAAGCTGCTGGTGCCTCTGGAGTCCCTTGAACCTCAAGGTGTAGGATCTTCAAAGGCTTGCTGTGATGCATAAATCTACTATTCGGCCACCCCTAAACAGTGCTCACAAGCAGAAATGGTTGCAGTGTGCCCAGACATACATGAAGACTAATTTTCAAACAGTCTTCTTTACTGATGAGTGCTGAGAAACCCTGGATGGTCCAGATGGAAGGAGTGAATGGGTGGTGGATGGCCACCATGTCCCAACAAGGCTGTGACATCAGCAAAGAGGTGGAGGAGTCATGTTTTGGGCCAGAATCATTGGCAAACAGATGGTAGGCCCCTTAAAGGTTCCTGACAGTGTGAAAATTACCTCTGCAAAATATATAGAGTTTCTGACTGAGAAATTTCTTCCATGGTACAAAAAGCAAAAATGTGCCTTCAGGAGCAAAATCATCTTCATGCATGACAATGCACCATCTCATGCTGCAAAGAATATCTATGTGTCATTGGCTGCTATGGGCATAAAAGGAGATAAACTCATGGTGTGGCCACCATCTTCCCCTGACCTCAACCCTATAGAGAACCTTTGGAGTATAATCAAGCAAAACATCTATGAGGGTGGGAGGCAGTTTAAATCAAAACAGCAGCTCTGGGAGGCTATTCAGACATCATGCAAAGAAATACAAGCAGAAACTCTCCAGAAACTCACAAGTTCAATGGATGCAAGAATTGTGAAGGTGATATCAAAGAAGGGTTCCTATGTTAACATGTAACTTGGGCTGTTAGGATGTTTTGGAGTTAAATAGCTTTTTAATTCAGTTAAAGTGACCTCCGAATGCTGCAAATACAACAAATGAGCATTTTCAGTTCTTTCAAACCTATCAAATGTTTAGAAACTCTACTGTGCCTAATAATTTGGAACAGTGCATTTAGAGTTTTTTTTTAATGTTGAAGATTATACTGTTATCATTGGGAGTAGTGATGGGCGAATCCTAAATTACTCGGAATCGCTTGACTCTAGCGAGTCCGAGCACAGGACTCGCTACTCGTTGCGAGTCTAGCGAGTCCAATGTTAATGAATGGGGAAGCGAGTAATAGCGAGTAGTGTGAGATTTACAAATCGCAGATTCTGACTCTGAGACTCTGAGACTCTGACTCTGAAATTCATGAAATAATTTAAAAAAAATGCGTGGGGCTCCGCGCAATTTCTATGTCTAGCCAGGTACAGCTAAGCAGCTGGGGGCTGGAATCCGCAGCGCAGGGATGCCCAAGCTTTCAGGGCACCCCCCGCTGCAAATTGCAGCCCGCAGCCGCCCCAGAAGATGGCGCGTTCATTGAAGCGCCATCCTCTGGCGCTGAACCCCGCTCTTCCAGCGGCCCTGGTGGCGGTAGCACGCTGGGTAATAAAGGGGTTAATACCAGCTTTGTTATACCAGCTGGTATTAAGCCCGAGATTCTTAATGTCAGGCCACGTTTGACCCAGCCACTAAGAATCTCCAATAAAGGGTTAAAAAAACACAACACAGAGAAAATTTTTTATTTGAAATAAAAAAAAAAGCCATTAGGGACTCCATCTTCAATTAAAAAAATCCTCTTCCGTCCGACGTAGTCCAAAACGCGATGTCCTCTCTGCTACATCCCCTGTGCATAGATAGATGTCTATGCACAGGGAATGAGCAGACTGAGAACAATCTCAGCACTGCTACATCATGTCTGTGAGCAGGAGGGCTCTAGGACCCTGGAGCTGGCAGCCTGCATAGAGAAGACAGCTGGACTCGGCTCGCAATGTAACAGCAGTTACTTTGCGAGTTTCCCTGCTATCACTGGCACAGTAGCCGAGTCTAATGCAAACAATGGCAATCCTAGTTTTGTCAGCGTTTCTGACAAAACTAGGATTGATATTGATTTGCATTGGACTCGTGCGAGTAATCACTGGGAAACTCGCAGACTACCGAGTCCTGCGAGTCCCTTACTACTCGCCGAGTAACGAGTCCTAGCGAGTAGATTCGCCCATCCCTAATTGGGAGGTTTCTTTAACCTCTTTACGACCAATGACGAGTATACTCGTCATGAAAAGATGTCAGTTCCCGCATCATGACGAGTATACTCGTCATGGCTTTGAACTGTCACTGCTTCTAAACGAACAGTGACAGCTCAAATCTAAAAGCTGTCAGTGACAGCTGAGGGTCAGGGGCAGAGGTGTGGGCACCCCTGTTAACCCCTAACCCCCCCTTCCTCCCCCCAAACATACTTATATGCTGGCGGGCTGCACTGCACCATTATGCGGCCATTATCTAATTCTCCGGGCCCCCTGTGTCCTGTCCCCGCTCCATTCAGCCCCTCTCTGTGTCCTGTCTAGCCCCCCTGTGTGCTGTCCAGCCCCCCCTGTGCCATTCCCCCCTGTGTCCGGCCGTCACCCCCCCATACCGCTCCCCGCCATCCGCCCGCCCTCCTGGTGTTTCTACCGGCGGGCTGCACTGCACCCGCGGCCATTATCTAATACTCCGGTCCCCTTTGGCTTCTGTCCCCGCTCCATCCAGCCCCCCTCTGTGTCCTGTCCAGCCCCCCCTGTGCCATTCCCCCCTGTGTCCGGCCGGCACCCCCCCCATACCGCTCCCCGCCATCCGCCCGCCCTCCTGGTGTTTCTACCGGTGGGCCGCGGGCTCATGTGCCCGCCGGTCAAGTTGCAGGGCTCCCTCCCCCCTGCTCCTACCCACCCCCCTGCTTCTGCTCACCCCCCTGCTCATACTCACCTATTCCGGGCTGCACGCACCTGCACCGTCGGCCTCCGAGTCCTCTGCAGTCTCCGGTGTGGCTCCTCCTTCTCATCGGTGGGTAAGTATGAATGAATGAATGAATGAATGAATAGATGGATGGGTGGATGGATGGGTGAATGGATGGATGTGTGCATGCGTGGATGTGCGTGCTTGGATGTGCGTACGTGGATGTGCGTACGTGGATGTGCGTACGTGGATGTGCGTACGTGGATGTGCGTTCGTGGATGTGCGTACATGTGTGCATGCGTGGATGTGTGCGTACGTGGATGTGTGCGTACGTGGATGTGCGTGGATGTGGATGCATGTGGATGTTTGTGTGGATGTGCGTGGATGTCAGCATGCATGCGTGGATGTGTGCATGCGTGGATGTGCGTGCGTGGATGTCAGCACGTGGATGTGCGTACGTGGATGTGCGTACGTGGATGTGCGTGCGTGGATGTGCGTACGTGGATGTGCGTGGATGTGTGCATGCGTGGATGTGTGCGTACGTGGATGTGTGCGTACGTGGATGTGCGTACGTGGATGTGCGTACGTGGATGTGCATACGTGGATGTGCGTGGATGTGCGTACGTGGATGTGCGTGGATGTGTGCGTGCGTGGATGTGTGCGTACGTGGATGTGTGCGTACGTGGATGTGCGTGCGTGGTTGTGTGCATGCGTGGATGTCAGCACGTGGATGTGCGTACGTGGATGTGCATACGTGGATGTGCGTGCGTGGATGATGGGTGCATAGGTGGATGGATGGGTGCAACAAGGGATCAAGTGTCCTCTTGTTATAGTCTCTGGGATCATAGTCATGGTGCACTGTATAACTGATCATTGTCATACAGTGCACCATAACTCTGACCCCTGAGACTGTAGGAAGAGGACACTTGATCCCTTGCTGCAGTCTCTGGATTGAGCAGAGGCAATCGAGCGTCGTGGGACCTTCGTTGTGGACTACGTCGGAGGCGATCGAACGTCGTGGGATCTTCGTTGTGGACTACGTCGGAGGCGATCGAGCGTCGTGGGACCTTCATTGTGGACTACATCGGATCTTTATAATAAAGATGGAGTCCGAATTTTGTTTGTGTTTTTTTTCAAATAAAAAGATTTTTCTATGTGTGTATTTTCTGACTATTTACCAGAGATTCCTAATGGCGGGTCTAACATTGGCCCTATATTATGAATCTCGGGCTTAGTGCCAGCTGCCAATAAAAAGCTGGCATTAACCCCTTTATTACCCAGTTTGCCACCGGCACCAGGGCAACTGGAAGAGCATGGGTACAGCGCCAGAAAATGGCGCTTCAATGAATGCGCCATTTTCTGGGGCGGCTCCGGGCTGCAATTCGCAGCATGGGGGGCCCAGAACGATTGGGCCTTTCCATGCTGAGGATTCCAGCCCCCAGCTGCCTAGTTGTACCTGGCTGGGCCAAAAATATGGCGGAGCCCTACGTCATTTTTTTTTCTAGAATTAGTTCTAGAAATAAAAAAAAAATGGGCTTCGCTGTATTTTTGGTTGCAGCCAGGTACAACGAGGCAGCTGGGGGTTGCTGGCAGTCTGTAGCTGCCAAGTTGTACCTGGCTGGACCAAAAATATGGCGGAGCCCTACGTCATTTTTTTTTTCTAGAATTAGTTCTAGAAATAAAAAAAAATGGGCTTCGCTGTATTTTTGGTTGCAGCCAGGTACAACGAGGCAGCTGGGGGTTGCTAGCAGTCTGTAGCTGCCAAGTTGTACCTGGCTGGACCAAAAATATGGCGGAGCCCTACGTCATTTTTTTTTTCTAGAATTAGTTCTAGAAATAAAAAAAAATGGGCTTCGCTGTATTTTTGGTTGCAGCCAGGTACAACGAGACAGCTGGGGGTTGCTGGCAGTCTGTAGCTGCCAAGTTGTACCTGGCTGGACCAAAAATATGGCGGAGCCCCACATCATTTTTTTTTTCTAGAATTAGTTCTAGAAGTAAAAAAAAGCCTTCGCTGTATTTGTAGCCAGCCAGATACAACTTGGTAGCTGGCTGACTGGAATCCTCAGCGTGGAGAGACTCAAATGTTGTGGGTCCCCCACGCTGCAAATTTCAACCCACAGCCACCCAAGAAAATAGTGCATTCATTAGAGACGGCATTTTCTGGTGCTGTACCCCAACTCTACCAGTTGCCCTTGTGCTGGTGGCACACGGGTTCTCCATATGCGACATGGTGTCCGCTAACAATTTCAATAGAAAATTAGCTCCAATTGTTAGCGAAAACCATGTTGGGTATGGAGAGCCCCTCCCTGTGTGCCTGAACATTGGAGCTCCCCCACAAGTGACCCCATTTTGGAAACTAGACCCCCGAAGGAACATATCTAGATGCATAGTGATCACTTTCAACACCCAGATGCTTCACAAATTCATTCATAAAAATGAAAAAGCACTTTTTTTTCCACAAAAAGTTTCTTTTTTCATTTTTACGGATCAATTTGTAAAGCACCTGGGGGTTCAAAGTTCTCACTATGCATCTAGATACGTTCCTTGGGTGGTCTAGTTTCCAAAATGGGGTCACTTGTGGGGGAGCTCCAATGTTTAGGCACATAGGGGCTCTTCATGTCCTACAAGGTGTCCGCTAACAATTCCAATTGTTAGTGGACACCATGTTGCGTATGGAGAGCCCCTGTGTGTCTCCACATTGGAGCTCCCCCACAAGTGACCCCATTTTGGAAACTAGACCCCCAAATGATTATATCTAGATGCATAGTGAGCACTTTGAACCCCCAGATGCTTCACAAATTGATCCGTAATAATGAAAAAGCACTTTTTTTTCCACAAAACGTTTCTTTTTTAATTTTTACGGATCAATTTGTAAAGCACCTGGGGGTTCAAAGTGCTCACTATGCATCTAGATACGTTCCTTTGGGGGTCTAGTTTCCAAAATGGGGTCACTTGTGGGGGAGCTCCAATGTGGAGACACACGGGGACCCTCCAAACGCGACATGGTGTCCGCTAAAAATTGGAATGGAAAATGAGCTCAGATTGTTAGCGGACACCATATCGCGTATGGAGGGTCCCCGTGTGTCTCCACATTGGAGCTCCCCCACAAGTGACCCCATTGTGGAAACTAGACCCCCGAAGAAAGATATCTAGATGCATAGTGAGCACTTTGAAACCCCATATGCTTCAGAAATTCATCCGTAAAAATGAAAAAGCACTTTTTTTTCCACAAAAAATTTCTGTTTTCATTATTATGGATCAATTTGTGAAGCATCTGGGGGTTCAAAGTGCTCACTGTGCATCTAGATATGTTCCTTTGGGGGTCTAGTTTCCAAAATGGGGTCACATGTGGGGGAGCTCCAATGTGGAGACCCACAGGGACCCTCCAAACGCGACATGGTGTCAGCTAACAATTTGAGCTCATTTTCCATTCAAATTGTTAGCGGACACCATGTCGCGTTTGGAGGGCCCCGGTGTGTCTCCACATTGGAGCTCCCCCACAAGTGACCCCATTTCGGAAACTAGACCCCCTAAGGAACATATCTAGATGCATAGTGAGCACTTTGAACCCCCAGATGCTTCACAAATTCATCAATAAAAATGAAAAAGCACTTTTTTTTTCCACACAAATTTTCTTTTTTCATCTTTACAGATCAATTTGTGAAGCACCTGGGGGTAGAAAGTGCCCACTATGCATCTAGATATGTTCCTTTGGGGGTGTAGTTTCCAAAATGGGGTCACTTGTGGGGGAGCTCCAATGTGGAGACACACGGGGACCCTTCATACGCGACATGGTGTCCGCTAACAATTTGAATGGAAAATTAGCTCAAATTGTTAGCGGACCCAATGTCGCGTTTGGAGGGTCCCTGTGTGTCTCCACATTGGAGCTCCCCCACAAGTGACCCCATTTTGGAAACTAGACCCCAAAGGAACATAATTAGGTACATAGTGAGCACTTTCAACCCCCAGATGCTTCACAAATTGATCTGTAATAATGAAAAAATAATTTTTTAGTGGAAAAAAAGTGCTTTTTCATTTTTACGGATGAATTTCTGAAGCATATGGGGGTTCAAAGTGCTCACTATGCATCTAGATACGTTCCTTCGGGGGTCTAGTTTCCAAAATGGGGTCACTTGTGGGGAGCTCCAATGTGGAGATACACAGGGACCCTCCAAACGCGACATGGTGTCCGCTAACAATTTGAGCTCATTTTCCATTCAAATTGTTAGCGGACACCATGTCGCGTATGAAGGGTCCCCGTGTGTCTCCACATTGGAGCTCCCCCACAAATGACCCCATTTTGGAAACTAGACCCCCTAAGGACGGTATCTAGATGCATAGTGAGCACTTTCAACCCCCAGATGCTTCACAAATTAATCCATAAAAATTAAAAAAAAAAACTTTTTTTTCACAAAAAAATTCTTTTTGCCTACATTTTTTCAGTTTCACATGGGCAAAGGGATCAAATACATCCCAAAATTTGTTGGGAAATTTCTCCTGAGTACACCGATACCTCATATGTGGTCATAAACCACTGTTTGGGCGCACGGCAGGGCTCAGAAGTGAAGGAGCGCCATTTCACTTTTTGAATGGAAAATTGGCTCTAAAATTCAAATTGCGCTCCTTCCCTTCTGAGCCCTGCCGTACGCCCAAACAGTGGTTTATGACCACATATGAGGTATCGGTGTACTCAGGAGAAATTGCCCAACAAATTTTAGGATGCATTTTATCCTGTTGCCCATGTGAAAATGAAAAAATTGAGGCTAAAAGAACATTTTTGTTACAAAAATTAAAATGTCCATTTTTTCCTTCAACTTTATTTTAGTTCCTGTGAAGCACCTGAAGGGTTAATAATCTCCTTGAATATAGTTTTGAGTAGCTTGAGGGGTGCAGTTTTTGGAATGGTGTCACTTTTGGGTGTTTTCTGTCATGTACCCCCCTCAAAGGGACTTCAAATGTGATGAGGTCACTAAAAAATTGGTTTTGTAAATTTTGCTGGAAAAATGAATAATTACTGATGAACTTTGAACCCTTATAACGTCCTACCAAATTTTTTTTTTTCTTCCAAAATTGTGCTGATGTAAAGTAGACATGTGGGAAATGTTATTTATTAACTATTTTGTGGCACATAACTCTCTGGTTTAGCAGAATAAAAATTAAAAATTTGAAAATTGCTACATTTTCAAAATTTTTGCCAAATTTTTTATTTTTTCACAAATAAACGCAAAAATTATCGACCTAAATTTAATACTAACATGAAGCCCAATATGTCACGAAAAAACAATCTCAGAATCGCTAGGATCCAATGAAGCGTTCCAGAGATATTACCTCATAAAGGGAGAGTGGTCAGAATTACAAAAAATGGTCCGGTCATTAAGGTGCAAAGTGACTCGGTCCTTAAGGGGTTAATAAAATTCAATGTATACTCTAACGGGTGATGACTTTTATTACACTGACTGTCATTTGCACCGACCATTTAGGAAAATCAGAGAAAAAGAACATTTGCATAATAATTTGGAACATGGTGTAGAAGTTTTCATTGCATAGATATTAGGTAAATTGGTTCCTGTTATTCTGTGCAATACAAATAAACTGGGAAACCTTGGAATGGGCACACAGGTTTCATCCTCTTGCTGAGCAAATGTTAATAATAGGGATAGTAGCCCTAGGGGACTCTGAGAGAACTGAATCTTATCCTGAAGCTTACTTCAACCCCTTCTCAGTAAAGAAACTGTTGGTTATTTCTGCCTTTGTCTCACTTTGTGATTCACTGGATCCTATTCGGACCTCCGGTCATTACAAGCCCTTAGCGCTCCACACACACAATATGTTTTACCTTTGACAAAGCATTATTTAAATTCCAAACAATAAAAAGCATTGATAAAAAAAACTAAATGTCTGTGTTCTCATCCATGAGCATTAGCTACAAAAAAAGACTGCATAGAAGGGGATTAGAAACTGGTATAATCTAAATTTACAAATTCAATTGTGCAGTTGATAAAAAAAAAATATCACTTCTGGCAACATAAGTCTACTATATGAGGCTGTCAATAGGGATGGGCGAATCTACTCGCTAGGACTCGTTACTCGGCGAGTAGTAAGGGACTCGCAGGACTCGGTACTCTGCGAGTTTCCCAGTGATTACTCGCACGAGTCCAATGCAAATCAATATCAATCCTAGTTTTGTCAGAAACGCTGACAAAACTAGGATTGCCATTGTTTGCATTAGACTCGGGAGTAATCACTGGCTACTGTGCCAGTGATAGCAGGGAAACTCGCAGATAACTGCTGTTTCTTTGCGAGCCGAGTCCAGCTGTCTTCTCTGTGCAGCTCCAGGGTCCTAGAGCCCGCCTGCTGCCTGATGTAGCAGTGCTGAGATTGTTCTCAGTCTGCTCATTCCCTGTGTACAGACATGAATGTCTGTGCACAGAGATGATGTAGCAGTGCTGAGATTGTTCTCAGTCTGCTCATTCCCTGTGTACAGACATGAATGTCTGTGCACAGAGATGATGTAGCAGTGCTGAGATTGTTCTCAGTCTGCTCATTCCCTGTGTACAGACATGAATGTCTGTGCACAGAGATGATGTAGCAGAGCTGAGATTGTTCTCAGTCTGCTTATTCCCTGTGCATAGACATCTATATTTATGCACAGGGCATGTAGCAGAGAGGACATCGCGTTTTGGACTGCGTCGGACGGAAGAGGATTTTTTTAATTAAAAATGGAGTCCCTAATGGCTTTTTTTTTTATTTCTAATAAAAAATTTTCCTTGTGTTGTGTTTTTTTTAAAACAATTTAATAGAAATTCATGGTGGTCATGTCTAATATTGGCGTGACCGCCATAAATTTCGGGCTTAGGGCCAGCTGATAATACAAAGCTGGCCCTAACCTCTTTATTACCCAGCGTGCCACCGCCACCAGGGCCGCTGGAAGAGCGGGGTTCAGCGCCAGAGGATGGCGCTTCAATGAACGCGCCATCTTCTGGGGCGGCTGCGGGCTGCAATTTGCAGCGGGGGGTGCCCAGAAAGCTTGGGCATCCCTGCGCTGTGGATTCCAGCCCCCAGCTGCTTAGCTGTACCTGGCTAGACATAGAAATTGCGCGGAGCCCCACGCATTTTTTTTTAATTATTTCATGAATTTCAGAGTCAGAGTCTCAGAGTCTCAGAGTCAGAATCTCAGAATTTCATGAAATAATTAAAAAAAAATGCGTGGGGCTCCGCGCAATTTCTATGTCTAGCCAGGTACAGCTAAGCAGCTGGGGGCTGGAATCCGCAGCGCAGGGATGCCCAAGCTTTCTGGGCACCCCCCGCTGCAAATTGCAGCCCGCAGCCGCCCCAGAAGATGGCGCGTTCATTGAAGCGCCATCCTCTGGCGCTGAACCCCGCTCTTCCAGCGGCCCTGGTAGCGATGGCACGCTGGGTAATAAAGAGGTTAGGGCCAGCTTTGTATTATCAGCTGGCCCTAAGCCCGAAATTTATGGCGGTCACGCCAATATTAGACATGACCGCCATGAATTTCTATTAAATTGTTTTAAAAAAAACACAACACAAGGAAAATTTTTTATTAGAAATAAAAAAAAAAGCCATTAGGGACTCCATCTTTAATTAAAAAAATCATCTTCTGTCCGACGCAGTCCAAAACGCGATGTCCTCTCTGCTACATCCCCTGTGCATAAATATAGATGTCTATGCACAGGGAATAAGCAGACTGAGAACAATCTCAGCTCTGCTACATAATCTCTGTGCACAGACTTTCATGTCTGTACACAGGGAATGAGCAGACTGAGAACAATCTCAGCTCTGCTACATCATCTCTGTGCACAGACATTCATGTCTGTACACAGGGAATGAGCAGACTGAGAACAATCTCAGCTCTGCTACATCAGGCAGCAGGCGGGCTCTAGGACCCTGGAGCTGGGGCAGCCAGAACACAGAGAAGACAGGATCTTATCTGTGCGAGTCAGCGATTACTTACAAAGTAAACTAGCAATGCAAATAAATGACACAACTAGGATTGCTTCAGGCTGAAGCTTCCGAGACACATCTGCGATTTGTAAATCTCACACTACTCGCTATTACTCGCTTCCCCATTCATTAACATTGGACTCGCTAGACTCGCAACGAGTAGCGAGTCCTGGGCTCGGACTCGCTAGAGTCAAGCGATTCCGAGTAATTTAGGATTCGCCCATCACTAGCTGTCAACTTTGGGTTAGGAGACTCATGGTCAGTTCATGCATCACAGTTTGCAGCAGGACTATGGTATATAGATATATAAATTCTGCATCTCTCAAACCTCCCTGAAAATAACGGGCTCTTTATTCGTAATCACTTCATGCATAATATGGAGTTATGGAGTTATGCTAATAAATAACAGAATAACACTAGAATAGAGTACATAATCATTTGATTCTCCACTCTATTTCACTACAATTAAAGAGAGCTTGTTTTTTTTTCTTCCCCATTTTCCCTACCCCATATCTTTTAATATGATGGAAGGTAAACTAGGTTAAAGTTTCCACAAAAATATCAACATTCCAGGAGCTTGTATGGAGGAAGAGCTCGGCTGCTTATTATCTGTAAGGCTTACATTTTCATATATTCTTTTTGTTGCCATCCAGCCAGCATACTGCTTATGTGTAAAACATGCTCTCTACAGAATTTCTTATTTTCTCACTGTTTGATCTCTACAACAAAATTAAGTTTAGTTTCCTGCCTATTGAGAATTTCATTCACCAAGTTCTATCTTCACCCACATTCCCGGACAAGGACTACTTTATTGAATTCTCTAATTCATACTGTCTTCATTACACATTAGCTAAATGGAAGGTATATGGAAAGCAAAGATCAGACATGTTGGTCTTCAACATAAAGAATTCTTGCTTTGCATGAGAGAGACATTGCTGACATAGGTGTCTGTCAGCTGCACATTCCCTTTTTCCCACTGGATATATATAAACAGTAAGCTGGAGCTGTCAGCTGAACAAGTATTCAGCAGACAATTATCTAAAGTGTATGACCATAAAACTTAAAAAGTATAGGAAATGAGCATACTATTCACTTCCTTCTTCTTTATTTAAAATAGGGTATTTTGTATTAGCTGTAGATTTTATTTTAAAAGTTGCTTAAATGTGATATCCGGGATGTTAACATTGGAAAAGTCATCAATGTCTGATTGGTGGGGAAACAACACCCAGCACTCCCACTGATCAGCTTCAGGGCTGCACAACCTCATCAACAAAATAGTGCCACAACCAGATACTGCATATCTGTGGAAAGAAATATCGGTGTTTGTGCACTAAAGGTATCTATGAGGTAAAATAATTAGGCATTCCACCTGAACAACAAGGGTGGGCAAATAGCCCTGCAACTATATATGTGGTGCTCTACCAAAAGATGTGGTTTTCATAAACGTCCAGCAAAAATAGAAGAAAGGTGGCACTCACTAGTGGCTGAATTAAAAAAGATGATCTTTTGTTTCAACCATTTAAAAAGAAGCAGGTTCACAGCATGATGCAAGACACAAATGGTACAGATTACAACTGTTTCGCGTCTAGCTGGAGCTTCTACACATCCATTGTAGATCTTTTAAAATTGTTGGAATAAATTATCATTTTTTTAACTCAGTAACTGGTGAGTTGAGCCTTTCTTCTATTTTTGCTGGACAGGTACTGCATATCCACCCCATGTCGATTTGAATTAAGTATGCTTTGCAGTTCCAGCCAAAAGCAGCTCAAGGAACAACTGATTGGCAAAGACGGCGAGTGTCTCACCCTCACCGATTAGACATTGATGATTTATCCAAAGTATAAGTAATGATTAGTAAAGTCCTGGAATACTTTTTAAAAATTAAAAAAATTTAAATCTAATCTAAAAATTCTAATTGTGTTTAATAATTCAAATTATACTTATTTATTTCAAAGAGGCTGAGTCTTGGTAGAAAGCACATACAGACTGGGGTTTCTATAAGGAGAAAAACACACAATTTTAATAAACTTGCACAGACTCTTTGGGTCCCGTTACACGTAGTGATGTTCCAGCGATCCCACCAACGATCTGACCTGGCTGGGATCGCTGGAACATCGCTATGTGGTTGCTGGTGATCTGTCAAACAGGCAGATCTCCTCGGTGACCAGCAACCTATGTAACGACCTTGACATCGTGGGAAAGAATATAAACTATTCTTTTCCACGATGTCGAGGTCCTGTTACTGTTGCCATTTCATTGTGGCTGGGGGCGGTCCGGAGTGGGGAGGGACGATGACGGCACTGGATCGAGGTTAGTTGGTGTTTACAGGGAAAAGGGAAAAATGAATGTTACAATGAGCTAGAACTATTTTAAGGAAATAATGGAATATAAGGTAATGTATATGTACATAAATTTATATTCTCGTGGGTTTAAATATAGTTTTATTATACATAGCGATTTTATTTATATGATTTTAGTAAGTAATGGTAGGTTTTTTAATTTTCTATAAATTTGTATCTTTGTAATCCGCCCTACTAGTCTAGGACGGGTTTTAATCTGAGCCTTGTATGGATTTGTCTTCCCCCAATCATGAACAAGATTGCAAGTATATAAATGTTTTAATTGGGTCCTGAGATTCACTTGAGAAAGACGCACACTGCGTTGAAATGCATCGTGGTTAATGGACCCGCGTGTTGTACACATTTTCATTAAAGCCTAAAGGTAATTTACTACTGGCCGTGGAGCTGTAATTATTCCCTAGCACTTACCACATACTCTATCCTTTCTTCATTACCATACATATCCTCCCTACAGGGAGGGGGATGTGGAGCTGCTCTGGGCTACAGGACCTGGCCTTCGTTATTTAGATAATCCTCCTGAGCTGTCACGTGATCCTTGGCCTCCGAGGAAATCGTTGAAGACGCCATTTGTTCACATTATTTCAGAAGAGTGAAATTCATTATTTCAAAGTACGGTAAAGGTGAGCAATACAAAAATATACCGAGGGTAATAATTGTTTACACAGTATGGCGCAAATTGGATTTTATTTTTTACAAAAATTGGTCCTGGACACTCCGCAGCGATCAGCGACCGTATCGCTGGTCGCTGCAGCATGTCACATGTAGTGACTTCACTATCGAGGTCGCACTGCAATGTCAAAAAACTTGTGACGTTGCAGCGACATCGGTAGCAATGTTGCTGTGTGTGAAGTACTCCTTTAACTCATCCCTGTATCCTGAAGAAAGTGCTATGTGCTTTGCCATGCTGATTTAGTTTTATCTGTAGTTACTCTTCTACAGTATATTAGCTAGATCAATGATACTAGTTAATCTAGTAAAGAATGATTCTATCAACATAAATACAATTATTTTCAAAATTCAAAGAATTCAATTATATTTATGTAGAAAGGAACATCCAAAGGTTATCCAGCAAAAAGGAAAAGCCATAAGAGGAGCTGAACAAGGACTACTTCAAATCTTTATTCCATCTTTTTTGCAAAAATACTTTCAAGCATGTGGGTCACACAGATTTTTTTTTATCTGTGACCCACGTGCTTGAAAATATTTTTGCTATGATATAAAAAATTTCAACTAATTTTAATTCAACTCCTGCATCTTTTTTTTCACAGTATAACCTTTGGATGTTTCTTTCTACAAATTGACTAGCAATACAGCCTATTGTAATCTATTGCTACCTATTTCTATGTATTGTATTTATAACACTTGAAATCAACAAAATCAAGAAATTGTGCTTTTCAGGTTATCCCTCCTGTACCATCAATTTCCTTCTTTTGAGTGCCACACTGTTAGACTTTATAGATAGGGATGAGCGAGAACTGCAATAATCGGACTCGGTATACTCGCAACGAGTAGGTCCTGGTACTCGGTACTCATTGCAAGTATAGCGATTCCAATGGCAATGAATGGGCGGGCGAGGACTTTCGCAGTGAATCTATATATACACTGCGAAAGTGCACTAAAAGTGAATAAAAGTTGTTAACAAATAAAAAAATATCATACTCACCTGTCCAACGCCTGCAGCCGTACCGGCAAAGAAGACATCCGATCAACGACAAGGACCTGCGAGTCGGACAGTCAATCAGATGGCTTGTAGCGATTTGGCCAATCAGATGGCCAGACATCACAAACCACCTGATCGCTAGCAGCCACCTAATTGGCTAGATTGCCAGGTCTTGAACGTGCATTAATGACCTGGCGATATGGTGAATCAGGTGGCTGGTAGCTATCACGTGGTTTGTGATGTCTGGCCATCTGATTGGCCAGATCTCTACCAGCCATCTCATTGGCTGTCAGACTCGCAGGTTTTTGTCGTTGATCGGATGTCTTCTTTGCCGGTCCCGGTGCATGCGTCGGATAGGTGAGTATGATATTTTTTTATTTTTTAACAACTTTTATTCACTTTTTGTGCACTTTTGCAGTGTATATATAGATACACTGTGAAAGTTAAAGGACTACTCGCTACTCCAGAGTATTCACAAGAATCTCGGGGAGTAGCGAGTAGCCCGAATATCATTACTATTCGGCGAGTACCGAATAGTAACGATTATACTCGCTCATCCCTATTTATAAACCCTTCTCCCTGTGAGTGCAGATGTGTACTGCCCTCCAGGTTCTCTCTGTCAGTTTCATAATCACTTTGCCACCTGGCTTCCACAATTTCCAGTCTGTGACTTCCCCACTCTCATCATGGGGGACTTTAACATCTCTATTCATAATCTCCTATCCTCATCTGCCACTCATCTTTTATCTCTATCCTCCTCTCTCTGACATACATAATTTATTTACTCTGTTAAACATGTAGATGGATATAAGCTGGACCTGATGTTCTCTTGGCTCTGCTCAGTGCATTGTCTTACTAACTCCTTTCTCCCATTTTCTGGTTAAAACCTTCTTTCATTCTTAGTCAAGAACTGCCAACCTATTAAGAGCATCCCAACTACTACACTTATAGGAAAATTAGTGCCATTAACACCCTGAAACATATAAACAATTTGCTGTCTTCATTGGCTTTAATCACCTCCCTCTCATGTCCTGACTCTACTCTGAAAAATTATAAAGAAACACTGCAAAATGCTCTGGATGAAGCTGCACCTCCTACGCATAGAACAACTTGACCCATATAGTGGCAACCCTGGCACACGCTGAATACACATTTTCTCTTGCGACTCTTCAGGTTCTCTGAACTTCTGTGTAGATAGTCCAGTCTGGCCAAAGATTTCATCCATTAAAAGTTTATGCTTAAAACATAGAACACTGTCCTTCACGTCTCCAAACATGCTTACTTCAACACCTTCATCACCTCTCTAGCCAACAATCCTAAACGACTCTTTGATGCTTAACATACCCTCCTCAGTCCAAGAGTACAGGTCTCAACCACCAACCTATGCACGGATAATCTGGCCATTTATTTTAAAGAAAAAAATGACCATTTAAGACAGGAAACTTCTTCCCAGCCTCATAATATCATGTTTTCACTTCCCTCCTTCACTTTATCCAGCTCACCTTTCAGCCTTTGATTCAGTCACAGAACTTGGCTTCTTGCGTCTTCTTGCCCTACTACCGGCATCATTGATATTATTCCCTTACATATCCTTCAGTCCATCTCCTAGGCTGTCATCAATCACCTAACAATAATATTTAACCTCTCTTTCTTATCTAGTGCCTTTCCATCCACCTTCAAACATGGCAGCATACACCCTTTACTAAAAATACATCCCTCAACCAGAAATGAGCTGATATCTATAGACCTGTGTCTAATCTCACCCTTATCTCAAAAATGCTTGAACGCTTGGTCTACTC
The DNA here is from genome assembly GCA_033576535.1 of Allobates femoralis. Taxonomy (NCBI): domain Eukaryota; kingdom Metazoa; phylum Chordata; class Amphibia; order Anura; family Aromobatidae; genus Allobates; species Allobates femoralis. Next base: position 300,290,741 of record JARQOC010000001.1, on the reverse strand, counting down.
CCATCTGATCAGCTATCCCTCAGATAACTCTTTTCTTGACCCTCTGAAATCCGGTTTCTGCTCTATACACTCTACTGAAATTGCCCTTACTAAAGTCTCTAATGGTCTACTAACAGCTAAATCTAATGATTTCTGCTGATTCTCCTGGATCTCTCTGCTGCATTTGATATTAGGCATAAACAGCTGTTCCTCACCATGCTCCACCATGCAAAAACTCCACCCTTACCTCCCTGACCTCTCCTTCACTGTAACTTCTTTTGGCTCCTCATGCTCTCCTTTTCCTCTCACTGTTAGGTTACTGAGGACTCAGTTCTAAGTCCCCTTCTCTTCCCTCTATACACTGCCTCTATTGGGCACACCATCAGAAGATTTTGTTTACAGTACCATCTCTATGCAGATGACACCCAATTAAACACCTCTTATCCTGAAAAAACCACTCAGTGTCAGTCTTATTTATTCTTGTGTGGATTATTGCAATTCTCTGCTAATTGGACTCCTGTTTATTAAATTCTTGCCTCTCCATTTCCATTCTGAATTCAGCAGCCAGAATCATATTCCTTTCCAACCACTTCACCACTGCCATTACCCTGTTCCATAAGCCGATGAATAAATGTGGTATAATAATAGTAAGCGCTGAGAGCTAAAACAGGATACACAATGCTCTTAAATATATTACCTTTGAGTTTTATTCATTCAACAAATAAAAGCCCTTACTATTATTATACCACATTTATTCATCGGCTTATCTACAATCTCCCTTCGGGGAGCGTGGTGTTGTGAGCTGCTCCGGGGCAGGACCTGGCTACATTTATCCATCCTTAAAATCGGCACATGATCCTTCACGCGAGCCAGCTAAGGAGAAGGCAGGAATCTTATATTAAAAACGTTGAAGGGGAACACCAAAGATCAGAAGATCAGTGAATATAAACCTTCACTCACCACATATCCACAATCTAGTTGTGCGGATACGGCACAACTAGTAAAGGTGAGTGAAAATCCTGAATATCGCTTAATCTAGATTCCCCAATGCAGCGTGGCGCAACCTTTGTTTTTTCTTTTGCATTACCCTGTTCCAGTCATTGCATTGTTTGCCAATCAACTACAGAGTTCAGTAATATCTTATCATTTTCATCCACAAAGTCCTCCACTGTTCTGCACTGACTTACATCTTTAGCTCACAGAGGGATAGATAGGGAGCAGCTTGGAAGGTGTAGGAACAGCTAGTGATAATGTAGGAACTTAAATCGAGGTGACAGGTTCCCTTTAAAATGCATTTCTTTATAATAGCCTATCACCTCACTTATCTAACTGCTCTTTACAAACTTTTCTTCCAAATATGGTCTCTTGTGTCATCTGGTTGCACACTCTCCATGCAGTTAGTAGCAGTTTATCTGTACTTGTACAGATCCTGATTGGTGACTGAATAATTTAGTATTACTTGAACCCCCTATATATCATATTATTGGCTAGATCATATGTGACAAGCACTTTTTACCATTTACCTTTTGTACCTCCCTTCATAAATTGTAAACTTGCGTGCTGGGCCCTTACTTCTCATGGTATCAGTTGAATTAAGTTGCTCTGTATTGTCTCATATTGTCTGTACATGTTCTTTCTGAATTGTTAAGTGCTGTGGAATATGTTTGGAACTATATAAATAAAATAATCATTTTTATTATCATTAAATCAACATTCAGATCAGATCCATGTTAGCGCTTTGGATTGCACTGTCAGTGACTGACAGCTGATCCAAAGCACCTGGCAGGGATCGTGCTGCTCCCGTGAAGCAATTACGGGACCTGTATAATGTTGCCTTGACAGCCCATGGTCCTGTAATGAGAGAGAGAGGGGAGGGGGACAAGAGGCGCAATAGTGCCCTTATCTCTAGACACTAAATTTCTGTGGTGAAAAACTTAATTCGCTCACCTGCTCCAGTTGTGTGACCCACAACTGGCTTGTGCGCATGTAGTATAGTGTCCTGATGGCTGCCGCTGGACCTCCACCGACTCCACGCATGTGGGGTTAAACCAGGAATTTCAGGAAAGAAAGTTACCTATAATGCTCCCGGACAGCACAAGAGAAGTGAATACATTCACAGAATGCTTCCAGATATGCGCCCCTGGTGGCGAACATTTAGATAACACAGTACCAGGCATTAGTTTTCCCTGCTTCTGCTTGGTTGCCATGGGGACATCCTCCTAATAGTGCCACCTTGTGGATAACTACTAGAATGACACCGTATGACAGTAATATAAAACTCCTTCTTCCGTTCTAAGTTAAAAATGGCAATGGAGACTGCCTCCCCCTTATTTTCCCCTTAGATACATGTCGTTTGTTTCTAGCCTTGAGCTTGACTAGAACTCGGAATTCCTGCGTTGGGATTCTCTTTTTTGTAGTGTTCTTCTGCAACTCCACATATAAATGTGACATCAATTGATACTCTCTGAATATCCCAGTTTCCAGCAGAATGCACCCTTACACACTGAGGATACAATTATTCTATACCATTTGATGAATATGTCTGCAGATCTAGCATTGAGACACACTTTTTATGAATTTACAATTTTTTATGAACTCATAAAACCGTTTTAAATAAATTTTAATAAATTATTTTTATATTATATTATATATTTTTTATACAGTGATATGTAATAAAATTGTTCCTAAATTTTAATATTATCCATATTGGCCATATTTTTAACCTTCTGCCCTCCATATTTTTAACCTTCTGCCCTCCTTATCATCCTGTTGGGAGAATACAAGTAGGCTACACTCAGAATACTTTTTCATGCATGCACATATGAACACAACACTATCTGTGAGCGAAGATAGCATAGTGGACTAATAGCACACTCACAAGTGATGAGGGGTTGACCACATGAGTTCTATCCCTTGGTCTGGAATATGTTTCCATTCAAGGCAAAGTATATATTTTTTTGCATCTAGTAATTGTGTGGACTATCATATGTAATTTACAAGCTTTTCCGCATGAATTTTCACAAAGTTTTTTGATGATCTTATCAAATCGATTTTTTATAATACCTGCATTTTAAGATTTCATTATTTATATGTGAATTGTATGTTATTTATAAAAAGTGCGCCAAAAACATAGATCCTCCTGTTTGTGTGACGGTTTTGACGTCACATGGACAGTAACACCCACTAATTGTTACATGACTGTCAGTATATATAAGATCTGTTTAAGAGGATGATGGCATCCCTGATGAAGGTGCCAGGTGGGCACTGAAACGCGTAGGAGGTGAATAAAGAAGGCTTGGATCAAAACTTCGTCTTGGGTCTTCCTTGATGCTTCTGGCAGCGCGGACCGCAACACACCTTTCTTTCCTGAAATTCATGGTCCTGTAATGACCTTAGAAGATATCCTGATTCATTTCCTGCCTGTGATGTCCCAGTGACATCATCGGCAGGAAGTGATTATTTCCCCTGTCTTTGAGCAATAACTCATCTAAAGACAAGGCAAGTGATCCGACAGTGGAGTGCTGAGGCCCTCTAGTGGGAAGTGTAAAATAATGAAAAAAAAATAAAGTTTTGTATATGTATGAAAAAAAAATAACAGTTCAAATCACCCCCCTCTTGCACTATTAAAAATAAAACTATTAAAAAAATATAAAAAAAACACACATCTTTAATAGCCACGTTTAGAAATTTCTGATCTATCAACATATCAAATTAATCAATCTGATTTGTAAACTACATAACAGAAAAAAAAGTCTAAACGCCAAAATAATGATTTTTTGGTGGCCACAACATTGTAATAAAATGCAATAACAGGCGATCAAAACATCACATCTACCCACAATTGACCCCATTTTGGAAACTGAACCACTCAAGAAATTTATTTAGAGGTGTGGTGAGTAGGAATGAGTGGACCCGTGGATGTTCGGGTTCCCCGGATTTGGTGTAACTTTAGTTAAAAGTTAATGTAAAGCCTAAAACTTGACCCAAACTTGATCCCAGGCCCAATAGAAGTAAATGGAGACTTGAACTTCTGATCTGTAAAATGGATGTGACATTGTCGTTATAAAAGCTAGGTCACTGCAAAAAGAAGCAAAATGGGGCAAAAGCAGGACAAATGCCCAGCAAACAAACGTGGATAGTAAAATTACTTAAAGGAGTTCTGTCATAGCAATCATGGTTAAATAGGAAGTAAATAAAAAAAGTATAAACCAATAGAGTGCCACCACAGAGACTTATTTCAATGCTCTCCCACAGAATAAAAAATTTAAGAGTGCTGCCACAGAGCCTATTTTTACAATTCACCCATAGAGCTAAGAATTCAGCTCAAGTAGTGCACACTACAGCTGCCACAGTTAAAAAGCTTGTAGTTGAATTTGGCATCGAGCTAGCAATCTGCTGGTTAGCCTTTCCCGATGCTCCTGACTACGTTTTTCGAGGGCCCAAAGAGTTTGTTTGAAAAAAACATATTGTTCAAAGCAGGCAGCCTTACTTGAATACTCCAGTTAGAAATAATGGACTAGGGCTCTGGTTTTCTTTTGTTGGTTGTCAGAACTGGGGCCATGATAAAGAGGTGGTCTTGTGAAAGACAAAACAAAGAGATTGTAGACACTCTCAGCCATGCAATCTAAAACCATCTCCACTTGTACTGGTGGTTCAATTAATACAGCGGTATATGGACCTACCAAATTAGGCAGAATGTTCTGTCACCTGCATGCACCATAAGAAGGTGTTTAATTTGGGCACATAGCAGACACATATCAACCACATCTTCTCCCTGCAACAGTTCAACCACCACCAGCACTATGGGCATGTGCCCTATTAGATGCTCTCCTCATACATGTACCCCCAAAAAAGAGCAGAGTATTACAGAGAAAGTAGCCAGCAGATTATTATACTTTCTGTTTTCCCAATACCACAACAGAACCATAATTTCAGATCCAGTACTGTACATAACAACTGCTGCAGTTAAAATGCTTGAAGTTGGATTTGGGATTCAGCTCGTGGTTTGCTTGGAGGCTTGGAAGAGTTCCCCACAGAGGAACAATTTATAGGCTGCCACTAGAGAGCCTGTCATCATAGTTCACCCACAAAGCCAAAGTTGAAAAGTTCCCCTGTAAAGCACACAGAACCCTTTTAAAATAACATAGAATAAAAAAAAAATCTTTAACAAGTGTGGATGAAAGAGGAAGAGGGGAAGAGGTAGCAAACATTGTTTTTTTTCTTGTTTGTTTGTTTTTTTTACAGAGCAGACTGATGAGTGGCAGAATGAAAATGCCAAAAGGATGTGCAGACGGCCCGCACTTTCTGCAGAAGCTCGGATATCTGTGAGTAATTTTTCAGGAATATCTGCACCACCAAATTCAACACATGCACCAGGCAGAGGAAGTCTGCTTAAAACCAGCTAAGTCAAAAGTTGATGCAAGATTTTACCAGTTATTACACACCAACAGGCAAGACTTGATGTTCAGTGGCACTCATGTGGTCTGTTGTTCGATCCAAAGCTCCTGACCAGATGAGGAGTAGCTGGAGAACGTGGAGTAGGATAAGGAGGCAACATGTACAGAGAAACATCAAGCAATACTCAGTGGTGGGAGGACATGTGCCAAAATGCTTTCCGCCTCAGGCCCAGCCTCCGCTACTTTTATGTGCAGTTATTGAGATATAATGCCCCTGCCTGTGTTTACTGGTCCAAGTGACGGTGGTTATGTGAAAGTTATCACTGATGGCATTGCACAGGGCACACTTAATTTTGTCAGCATCTTGATCCTGCATGGCAGGGATTACCCATCTGGAAAAGTAGAGGCGGTTGGGAACCGCGTACTGCCATAAGTATTGTAAAACTGTCTGCCTTCATCAGCTGCAATGTTTCAAATTCCAGGACTTTGGAAATGCTATCATTCAGGACCAGGTCACGTGGGTAGAGAGTGGGGTAGTTCCTCTTTCTCTTCACTGTTTGGGGATGAGCAGCTGAATGCTTCCATTTTTATGGTGTGATGTGCTCGGTGACACTGCTGGTTGTTATTCTGTCACATCCTCTCTTTGCAGGGAGCCAGGTGGTTCTAACGTGCAGGAAGGGGATGAAGAGGCCAAGACCACAGTAGAAGAAGTAGCAGGAGGAGCCTCAAATATTTCCTGTTTCTTCAGGTGTATACTCCACTGCAGCTCGTGCTTTGCATTCAGATGACTCATCATGTAGTTTGTGCTTAGGTTAAAAACATTTTTGCCTTGCTTCAGGCTTTGAAGGCACAGTTTGTAAAACACTGTATCTTGTCATCTCCCCATTGCTTGAAGAAATTCAACACTAGGGTGCTCCTATGAAATGCCTTTTGTGTTCTAAGTCCATCAGCATAGTGTTCAGTAGCAGCCAGCATACTGGCTAGGCACTGGCTTTTGCACCTAGCTTCTTTTTTTCTGTGTTGCTGGGGCAGCATGACTGCCACATCTTTCTGAAAATTGGGCATGTCCTAGTTCGCCTTGACTTCATTTGGGATTTAGGACTTCTTCATCCCCTGTATCATACTCCACCGACTCCTTATCCCTGCCCTCCCTGATGGCCTAGACACTGAAGAAAGCTGCAGCAGTTGGCACTTGGGTTCCATCATCATAATCAGTGATTTGCTGCATTTGTCCACTCACCTAATGCACTAGACCCCTTCAGCACAGCTCAGCACAACACAAATGATAATCTCATGTAAATGCTGACACTCAACCAAAGTTCACAAGATGTTTGTCATCACAGAAAAAGGGGTCATCTGCTGACCCCTGGCTGCCATGAAAACCCATTGGTGCCCCAGATAATGTCATGGGCCTGCCAATAGAAGCAGCGAATGGTGCACTCCCTACCAGTGTACGTGAAAGCCTGCTGTCTGAGATTGACAGCGGGATTTATCTGGTTAACAGTAGTGGCTGAAACTCTGATCCACCTATGCCTGTTAGAAGCCCATGCTGGCTGATCAGATCGGCTGACATGAGCAAGGAAAGAAGCAGGAAAGATGTAGGTCATTGGTCTTGTAGGGTTTAAAGGGAACCTGTCAGGTGGTTTATGCCCCCCAGCTATCACTGTCTGTCCCGGAAGCTTCATAGCACTATTCTAATCATCCCTGTCTGAGCTCATAGTGTAATGTTGAAAGTGAAAAAATGCATTTATACACTTACATTTCATTCCACACCTTGGAGGAGGAAGACTGTCTGGCAGGATAATAGTTAACTCACTATTAAATTGCATGGCTAAGGGACCTTTGTGATGTAATGATCATGTGACCATAGTGGGCGGAGCTAAGCAAGCAAACCTATTGTCATGAATGTATGAATATTGCTCATGATTTTTAAGGTGCTGGAAGAATCAGCCAACAATAGTTCACTCATCTCTCCACCTTTTTGGTTTGTGAGCAGGTTACATAGATCCAATTCCAGCAACTCCCCAGTCAAAACTATTTACGACCCCATCATAAATCCTGACGCTGAGAAAAGCAGAGTTTATACAGGTTTGAACCAGATCTGTCTCTGCAGAAGATCCTTTGTTCAAACCTACAGTTTTCAATGTCAGATTTAAGAAGATCTGTTCATGCCACATACACATAATTCATATTTTTAGATTATTCACCATTTTGCGCATTCAATGATATGTCTTGTATATCGATGTCACCATCAGGAACCTAAGTATGGAGTTCTGGCTTTGTAGACATCATAAGCAGGTCATATTTGGTATCAATATTCTCAGAATTAAATGACATTAAGTATGAGTTATATATCATGTCTGTGAGCCCGCCCTATCCCCAGATATGAAGGATGGGGATTTATTAAGCATGGTGAAAGAGGAGGTCTCAGCAGACAAGCCCACAAAGGAGGGCTCACTCTACTAGGAGCGGCCATGGATTCTATCCCGGTAATAAAACCAGGGAAGCCATTTTTGGGTTGATTCTGATCCAGGGGCCTGACAGTCAATACCAGCTGTGTGACAGAATCTTACCTTTCAGGGGAGAGGCCCCCTCCACGGAACTACGTTTACCTATGCGGGACTAGGTCTGAACATTTCTTATTTTATTCCTTTTATTTTTATAACTGTTTTATGCATACATGTAAATTGTCTCTTATGTAATATTCTGTAAAACTTTTATATAACCACTGCCTATATTTTTTTTGGAGTAAAATATTATAATTTACTAGTCTAGATCTCCTTGTTCTATGAATGAGCTCTCACGACCTCACTGTTCATTTTACGCTATCGTACACGTTACCGGTCTACCTTGAAAGATTGGTGGTGGCAGCTTAAGTTTGGTATTTATGTGATATTGTGGGCCTGAGGGTGACTGGATCGAGGTATATATACGTTCCTAGCAGGAATTGGTGGTATATATACATCCTGTCACATCACGTGCCGCAGTAGACAACATAAATTAGGGCAGCTGGGCTCCTTCCTTATCCTCTGGCAATACCGGATTTGGCCAGCAGGCTAACGGGGCGCCAGAGAGCTGCCGGTCCTGACCAAGTCATTTGTGACAATTGGTGGCAGCGGTGGGATCATAGGACATTAGTGATCTGGTTTGAGCAATCATTCCTCTCACTAAAAACTTGCACAGTTCTTACACGAACTCTGCACAAAATTTTTGAAGATCGAGCTCTGTGTTTATTAGATCTGAGACAATACTGTGTGTGTAGCAGTTACCCCTCCCCTTCTTTGTTTTTCTATCCTATCCTTTGATTTGAAAACCATGGTCTTGGTTGGGGAGCACGGGTACACCCAGCTGAAAAAGAACGTTCTAATTGGAATATGTACGGCCAACGGCCTTGACCCCAATGGCAAAACCAGAGAACAAATGGTCACAGAACTGGTACAACTTGATGCAGAGCAAGCCCGTCACCTCAGCCCAGTGAATGGAGAGGCCAGCCAAAGCCTTATCAGTGCTGCTGCACAGCTCCTGGCTACAGAGGTCAGTCAAAGCACGGATGGTGTTGCTGCTGAGGCCTTACCTGTGGATGTACGCCAAGTCTTAGAAGGTGTTCCTGCAGGGGTCCCACCTGTAGACGCACGCCGCGTCAGCGACCAGGGTAGCTTGGACCCCTATCTGCAACTGGCCTTACAGCACTGTCCCGCTGAGGATTCCCAAGGACGCCTGCAGCTCATTCAGCAATACCGAGAGGCTGCAGAGCGGCAGGCCCAAGCCGAGCGAGAGGCTGCAGAGCGATGACCTGAGGCCGAGAGAGCTGAGCGGCAGGCCCAAACTCAGAGAGACCATGACCTGCCTATGGCCCAGCTGGAAAGGCAGTCATCTACCCCATTGAACTCTGAATTGACTAGTTCAATCACCTTCAAGCCCCGTCCAAAGCATTTCCCTGTGCTGGATGACAAAGGTGACCTGGACACTTTTCTGAGGGCTTTTGAAAAGACTTGCTTAAAGTATCAGCTGCCGAATGACCAGTATGCCCCGTACCTAATCGCAGCGCTGAGAGAAAAAGCGCTAGCGGCATTTGTGGCTCTTCCTCGAGAACTAGATGGGGACTATGAGGCCATTAAGAAAGCTCTAAGCCAGAGGTTCCACCTGACTCCTGAGGTGTACCGCAGAAAGTTCCGGAACCACCAGCGTGGGCCACACGACAGCTATAGTGATGTGGTCCACGGGCTCAGAACCAACTTTGAGCAGTGGATCCAAGGACTGGAAGTGACCACCTTTGAGCAGTTAAAGGATCTGATGGTGAAAGACCAATTCCTGCATCTTTGCCCCACTGAGGTGCGACAGTTCGTGATGGATCGGGAGCCACCAGATGCGAACAAAGCAGCGCAGATCGCAGACACCTACGAGGCCAACCGGAGACCAGAGGGACGGAAGCCGGTCATCACCAGCTGGAAGGGGAGTAAGCCATCCACCACCATTCCTGCCCCAGCCAGCCGACCTTCTGGAGGCCTTGTCCCCCCTGCCAACCCTCGGCCGGTATCCGATCCCCGCAAGTGTTTCTTCTGCAACCAGACCGGTCATCTCAGTGCCACTTGCCCGGAGAAGCAGACGAAGAATCTACCACCCAAGGCTCCAGGGCAGAAGGCATCAGTTTTTTTTGGGAGTGGGTCGGTTGGGAGGGCCTGCGAAAATTTGCAGTCTGTCACTGTGGGGGACACTGTCACTGTAGGCCTGAAGGACACTGGGGCCGAACGAACCCTCATCCGACCCGAACTGGTGTCCACCGAAGAGTTGATCCCAGGAAAAACCCTGACTGTCACCGGGATTGGGGGCGTCCGCTGTCCCCTGCCAATGGCCCGGGTCTTTATTGATTGGGGTGCGGGGAGTGGGGTGAAGGAAGTGGGGGTGTCCGAAAACTTGCCCACAAATGTTTTACTGGGGACTGATTTGGGGAAAATGTTTGCTTATTATGTCCCTGACCCCCCTCCCCGATCTGATATGGTTGGTAAGATTAATGATAATGATGGGAATTTCAATACTTTAACTGATGATGATGATGATAATGATGATGTATCTGGAGGTACAGGAGAACTCAGCCATGTCACGCTGCGGGGTGATATTGCTGAGGATCCCCTAACAGGAGCAAGCGTTAGTGCTAAGGGTGATGGGAAGAGTCCCGGGGCCCATGAAGCAGGGGGTGCCATGCAGCTGACCAGTGTCGCCACAGGCGGTGGCCTGGCTGATGGTAGCTGCCCCATGATTAGCACTGCTCCTGAGGTAACAGGGGAGGATGGGGAAGTAGTACCCACAGCCAGGCAGGCTGATGGGATGGTGTTATTCCCCGGGGAGACGGCCTATATAGCCGCCGTCACCCGCAGTCAGAGTGCCCAGAACGCCAGGAACCCTCTGCCTTCTGGACCCTCCTCAGCCAGAGGAATAACCGAAACAGTTTCGGACCCAGAGCAGGTCCCCGAGAGTCCCGAAGAAGATGTGGCCTTAAAGTCCCTCCTGGCCGCCTCCAGCCAGGAGTTTCAGGCAGCTCTTCATGCAGATGCTAGCCTAGAGACGTTAAGGATCCTCGCCAGTAAGCCCCCCTCCGAGACTGATAAGGAGAGGGTATTCTGGGACCAAGGGAGGTTGTATCGGGAGACGGTGCCCGGTGCACCTCAACAGGAGTGGCTTGGGGAATGACAGCTGGTCATTGCCTACCCATTCAGGAATGAGTTGTTGCGGATTGCCCTGAGATTCCGCTCGCTGGACACTTGGGGGTCAGCAAAACCAAGGCCCGGTTGTCTCACCACTTCTATTGGCCCAAAATGGGGACAGATGTGAGAAACTACTGCAGCTCCTGTATCACGTGTCAAAGAGTGGGAAAATCCGGGCCGACTCCTAAAGCCCCCCTGATTTCTTTGCCAGTGATAGAGGAGCCTTTCCAGCGGATTGCTGTGGATATCGTGGGACCACTGCCCATACCCAGCAATTCTGGAAAGCTCTTCATTCTTACTGTGGTAGACTTTGCTACCCAGTATCCAGAGGCAGTGGCTCTGTCTTCAATTAGGGCAGATAAGGTGGCGGATGCCCTGGTGGCTATCTTTTCCCAAGGAGATGCTTACCGACTAGGGGACCCAGTTCATGTCTCGCATAATGAAGGCTCTCTGTAAGAAAATGCAGGTGCAGCATCTGGTATCGAGTGCGTATCATCCCCAAACCAATGGTTTGTGCGAACGCTTCAAAGCTACCCTCAAACAGATGTTGAAAATGTTGGTTGAGTCCCAGGGACGCGTCTGGGAACGTTACCTCCCACACCTGCTATTTGCTTACCGAGAGGTCCCACAGGCCTCAACAGGGTTCTCTCCCTTCGAGCTCCTGTATGGCAGGCGAGTCCGGGGACCCCTTGGTTTAGTAAGAGAATCCTGGGAAGAGGAGCCGAGCACCCCAGGAGTGTCCATCGTGGAGTATGTCATGCGCTTCCGTGACAAGATGCAGACCTTGACGCAGTTGGTGCATGTCAACATGGCACAAGCCCAGGCTGACCAGAAGCATTGGTAACGCCCGAGAGCGGACCTACCGGGTGGGTCAGATGGTGTGGGTGCTGGTCCCCGTACCAAAGGACAAGCTTCAGGCAGCCTGGGAGGGCCCTTACGTCATTCACCGGCGGCTCAGCCCAGTCACCTACGTGGTCACCCTCGACCCCGAGCGGGGTAGGCGGAAGGCTTTTCACGTTAACATGATGAAGGCTCATCAAGAACGTGGGCCTTGTGTCCTGCCGGTCTGCAACCTGCCCGAGGAAGGGGAGGAAGATCCCCTTCTGGACATGTTGGTCCAAGCGAAGGCCAGCGGGTCCATAGAGGATGTGGAGATAAGCACCTTGCTATCCACAAGCCAGCAGTCTCAGATGTGAGCAGTGCTGGAATCCTTCCAAGTCGTGTTCACCAACATGCCTGGCAGGACGGAGGGGGCGGTCCATGAGGTGGACACCGGTAACCATGCCACACTCCGGCGGACAGCCTATCGAATCTCCGACGAGGTGCAGCACGTCATGCGCCATGAGATCGATGAGATGCTGGAGTTGGGAGTAATTAAACGGTCCAAGAGCGCGTGGGCCTCACCTGTAGTCCTGGTGAAGAAGAAGGACCGGACCACCCGATTCTGTGTGGACTACAGGGGGCACAACGCTATCATGGCCTCCGATGCACAACCAATGCCACGCATTGAGGAGTTGCTGGGGCGGTTAGCTAGTGCAAGCTATCTCTCCATTATGGATCTGAGTCGGGGATATTGGCAGATTCCCCAGAGCCCTGAGGCCCAGGAGAGGTCAGCCTTTATCACCCCCTTTGGATTGTACGAATCCACGGTCATGCATGAAAAATGCCCATGCCACTTTCCAGAGAATGGTTAACTCCCTGCTCCTGGGACTGGAGAGGTACGCGGTGGCGTACCTGGATGACATTGCCGTCTTCAGTCCCACCTGGGAGGATCACCTCAAGCATCTGCGGCAGGTGCTCGGGCGCATCCACCAGGTAGGCTTGACCATTAAGCCGGGAAAGTGCCAGTTGGGCATGAACGAGGTCCACTACCTGGGGCACCGGGTAGGCGGGGGCACGCTGAAACCAGAGCCCGGGAAAGTGGATGCTATAGTGTCTTGGTCCACCCCCAGGACCAAAAAGCAGGTGGCGTCCTTCTTGGGCACTGCAGGGTACTATAGGCACTTTGTGCCAAACTATAGTAGCCTTGCGAAGCCTCTCACAGACCTCACCAAGAGGAACCTACCCCATGCAGTCAATTGGACCGAGGACTGCGAGGTCGCCTTCCAGGCTTTGAAGACTGCCCTGAGCAGCTCTCCTGTGTTAAGGGCGATTGATGGCAAGCGGCCATTCCTAGTACAGACTGATGCCAGTGAGTTTGCCCTTGGCGCTGTGCTCAGCCAGGTCGACTCAAGGAAAAAGGAGCACCCAGTGTTGTACCTCAGCCGAAAGCTCCTACCGAGGGATGTGGCCTATTCCACGATAGAGAAGGAGTGTCTGGCCATTGTATGGGCCCTGCAATGCTTACAGTCCTACCTGTACGGGCGCCCCTTCACTGTCGTGATCGACCACAACCCCCTGAGTTGACTGAACTCCCTGTCCGGTACCAACGGAAGGTTGCTATGCTGGAGCCTCACACTCCAGCAGTACGACTTTACCGTGCATCACTGAAAAGGCAGCGAGCATGGCAATGCCGATGAGTTATCCCGGCGGGGAGAGGCCACAGGGACACGCCTGGAGGAGTACCAAGAGGTTCTTCCTCCATAGCGTCATCAAAAAGGGGGAGGTGTCATGAATGTATGAATATTGCTCATGATTTTTAAGGTGCTGGAAGAATCAGCCAACAATAGTTCACTCATCTCTCCGCCTTTTTGGTTTGTGAGCAGGTTACATAGATCCAATTCCAGCAACCCCCCCCCCCCATTCAAAACTATTTACGACCCCATCATAAATCCTGACGCTGAGAAGAGCATACATCCTGTCACATCACGTGCCGCAGTAGACAACATAAATTAGGGCAGCTGGGCTCCTTCCTTATCCTCTGGCAATACCGGATTTGGCCAGCAGGCTAAGGGGGCGCCAGAGAGCTGCCGGTCCTGACCAAGTCATTCGTGACACCTATTATATCCTATTGGGACTTAGCTCCGCCTACTATAGTCACATGGTTAGGATATCACATCAGATCTCCCAACATGTTCTAACATAAGGCTGAAATACTAACTATTAACCTACCAAACAGTCTCTGTCCTCCAAGCTGGGGACTGACTGCCTCATTACATAAGGAAATGTAAGTGTATAAATGCTTTTCTTCACCTTTCACATTACACTATGAGCTGAGACAAGGATAATTAGACTGGTATTATAAAGCTGCAACTACAGACAGTGATAGCTGGGGGGACATAAACTAGCTGACAGGTTCCCTTTAAGATTACCCCCACAGCGCTTGGTGCACAGTGACTTTGCAGACCCTTTTGTAAGACAGAGCCGAATTTACAGTGGCCACACAGACCATTTTTTAAGGTTACCCACACAAAGCATGTTGCTGCAAGGCCGCACATAGACGTTTTTACAAGTACCCGCATGGAGCCTGGTGCACAGTGACCACACAGACCCTTTTTTTAGATTACACCCAAAAAGTAGCCACACAGAGCCATTTTTACAAGTGCCCCTACTGTAACCTAACACTGTCCCTCAGTTGAGCAGTGTCCTATCCCTACTCTAATCACTACAACACTACAAAATGGCAGTGCAACCCATGATCCGGCATTTATAGAGGCTGCTTCATGTAGTGCGCTGGCTGTGATAGCTGCGGAACTGCCCACAGCAGAAAAGCATGTTGATTAGCAGTGCTGCACCTTTTTTAACACATTTTATTAGGCATCAAACAACAAACTCTTCTCTTGGAAGTCCATGTTAGGATTTGAGCAACAGACACTAGGTGTCTGGTAAGAACAAGAATAAGGTTACCTCTGAAACGTGTGTCGGATATTATCTCCCTCTGTATCTGATGGCGTAATTTTGCTGTGAAAATGCTGCTAACATATTTTCTCTAATAAAAAACTGAATTTTACCTATTTTCTCCTGAACACTGGATTTTTTTCCTTCGCTTTTACTTTACAGGTATGATGAAAAAGCATTTTTTTGCCACTTTTTTTAAGGTGTTCACTTTAGGAGTTAAATAATGTGGCAGTTTCATAGATCATGTTTTTCTGGGTGCAGCGATACCAAATATGTGTACTTTATTAGTTGATTTTAGCTTTTACATAGATATTTATATTTCTTGGTGTCATATTTTGTTCTTTATTTTGTGTGTTTTTTTAATTGTAGCAATGTTTTTCTGAACTTTTTTCATTAGTTGCTCTCTGGAACTTTATTTGTTATTATTCTGATCATGGTCTCATGCATTGCAATAGACATAAATTACAATGCATGAAGCTGTCAAATCATACTGAAATACTGCCAGTTAGATCCTAGCTATGGCAATTTAGGCATACTTGCAATATCGAGGACCAGAATTTAGTGAGCGTGACCATCTCAGGTGGTAATCGTGGACTGGCGTTTCCTGGAGGCATAAACAATAATTTTTAAGTCCATGTGGTCATGGAGTTTTTGACAATAGATTCAGTAAGACCCCAAGGCAGTAGGGGGTGCAGGGGTTAAGCCCCCTTAGCATATTAAATTATACTTAATTGTTAATTAAATATAGTGCATGGGAAAAATGCTGCCACACCCATCAAGTAAGCCAGTTACTAGTTTGCTTTAATTATGAATAGGGGTGCTTCTCTCAGCATGCACCCCTCCCCATATGGACATCTTACCCCCAGAACCCGGCTTCAATTATAAACAACTGCATGACCACATGGAATTAAAAATAAATGTTTATTTCTTCTGTTTCGCTGCAAAAGAAAATGCTGGACCACACTCACCTCTTAGCTGGTCACGCCTACTATCTTCTGGTCCCCAATACGGCAAGTATTCCAGCTGGGTGTAATAGACCACCATACCTGGCACACCAGGAGTATATTGTTGCCATTCAGATGCCATGCAAACTTCATGATTTCATTGCAGAGATGGCGATGGAGGTAAGAGAGCGATCCTCTTGCCTCTCATAACCCTCTAAATGTTGCAATTGCTAATTTTTGTGTCATTTGGAGGGTTAGTCAGACAGCAGAGGTGCACGCACTTATCCTGGCTGCTACTGCAGGTGCTCACCTGTTAGCAATACGAAGCTCCTAAAGTGATGATATTTCATCACCTTCCGCTGATCATATGCTGTGATTGTTCAGTCACATTGACTGACCAATCACAGTGATCAGAGAGCATCGACCACTCTAATTGTCCTCCATATCTCTAGCTGTGCCAATCAGCAGTCAGTGACTCCTGCCGACATAAAACGGGAATTGGTTGTTTTTACATAGAGAGTTAAAACAGATAATGGACAAATCATGCCATGATGTGAAAAGTCACTACTATGTCCATCATGTTGTGTTAAGTGGTTAAAGAGGAAATTTAACATAAAGCGAAAAGCCAACTCTTAACAATAACAACAAATAAGCATAGAAAACACTTATATTAGATATACTTAACCTGATAACGACGGCCTTATGTCTACAGACGTTAGAAAAAAAGGTGCTTATGCCTAGCCGACGTCTGTAGGTGTGTAGTTCCTGGAGCTAAAATCTCTGAGGTTTCAGCTACCGGGGTTAGCTGAGACCCTAGAGATTAGGAATTGGGTGATGTTTTACCGGCACCAGTAATGTGATGACCAGTAAGCACCGTTTACTGATCACCACATTACAAACAGTGAAAGTGCTGGTAAAAAGTACTTTCACTTTGATCCGACATGAAAACACGTTGGATCAAAGTGAAAGTATTAACCCCTACCTTCCCCAGGACCCCCAGTACCAGGGATCATCTCCCCCACCTCCATCCCTTCCCCGCAACATCTCAAAATGGCGGTGGCCGGCGGTAAAACCCGCCGCCTCCTCTGCATCTCCATGCAATCTGACAGGTCATATCACATGGAGATGCCATCCATGGGGTTCCCCTCAGTGGCCCCCCAATGTCATTCCCCCCTACCCCTCCTGCCTGATCCCCCCACAGTTACTTCCTGCCCCCTCCTCCCTGCTCCATGCTCCCCGCGCCTCATTCATTAACTCCATCCGATCTGATCAAACGTCAGATTGGATGGAGTTTTCCCAAACCCCCCCTGTCCTCACCCCTCTGGGCACCCCCCCTGTCCTCACCCCTCTGGGCAACCCCCTGCCCAGCTGCCCCCTTCCCTGCCTCTCATACTCGCCTGCCTTTGGTCCCGGTCGTCCTCTGCTTCTTCTCTCTGCATCTGTCCCGGCGCCTCTGCTCTATGGGCGTGCACCGGGACAGAGGCAGAGTTAACCCCTGAATGACCACACAAGGATAATGATCTGTACTTAACCCCTGTGTGGTCACTCAGGGGTTAACTGTCTGCAGATCAACCCTGTATTGTAACACAGGGGTTAACTGCAGATCATCATCCCTGTGTGATCACTCAGGGGTTAACTGATCTGCAGTTAACCCCTGGGTGACAACACAGGGGTGATCTGTAGTTAACCACTGGGTGACCACACAGTGGTTAACTGAAGATCATCATCCCTGTGTGGTCATTCACGGGTTAACTGCAGATGAGTTAACCCCTGAATGACCACACAGGGATGATGATATGCAGTTAACCCCTGAGTGACCACACAGGGGTTAACTGCACATCATGCTGAATGAGAATCGTCGCGGGACCTCCCACTGAACTACGTCGGGCCTTCCCACTGGACTACGTCGGACATCACAGTAATAAAGATGGGGTCTAAAGATGTGTTTTGTGTTTTTTTTTCCAATAAAAATATTTTTCTCTGTGTTGTGTCTTCTTTACAATTTACTAGAGATTCCTAATGGTCCGGTCTAATATTGGCCAGACGTTATGAATCTCGGGCTTAGTGCCATCTGCCAAAAAGCTGGCATTAGCCCCTTATTACCCAGTCTGCCACCGCTACACGGCAGCTGGAAGAGCTGGATACAGCACCAGAAAATGGCGCTTCTATGAATGCGCCATTTTCTGGGGCGGCTGCAGGCTGCGATTTGCAGTGGGGGGGCCCAGAAAGCTTGGGCCTCACTACACTGAGGAGAGGATTCCAGCCCCCAGCTGCCTAGTTGTACCTGGCTGGCCCAAAAATGTGGCAAAGCCCATGCCAATTTTTTTTTTTTTTTAATATTTCAAGAAATAATTAAAAAAAAAGGGCTTCCCTATATTTTTGGTTTCCAGCCAGGTAAAACTAGGCAGAAGGGGTTGGTGGCAACCTGTAGCTGCCTGCTGTACCTGGTTGGACCAAAAATATGGCGAAGCCCCACGTCGTTTTTTTTTTTTTTTAAATGTATTAAAGAAATACTAAAAAAAATGCAGGAGAGGAGACGACCAGGACACAGTGTCTCCATATCTTGTGCACATGCTCTAAAAGTGAGAAATTGTGTGAAAAAAAGAAAATGTTCAATATGACGTTATCAAATTCTGTGAAGTAGCTGTAGGTTCTAAATGCTCACTATACCCCTAGATATAATCCTTGAGGTGTCTAGTTTCCAAAATTGGGTCACTTGTGTGGGAGCGCCAATGTTTAGGCACAAAGGGGCTCTCCATATGCGACATGGTGTCCGCTAACTATTGGAGCTAATTTTCCATTAAAATTGTTAGCGGACACCATGTTGCATATGGAGAGCCCCTGTGTGCCTAAACATTGGAGCTCCCCCACAAGTGACCCCATTTTGGAAACTAGACCCCCCAAGGAACATATCTAGATGCATAGTGAGCAGTTTTAACCCCAGGTGCTTCACAAATTAGTCCGTAAAAAGGAAAGAAAGAAGATTTTTGTGAAAAAGTGCTTTTTCATTTTTACAGATCAGTTTGTGAAGCACCTGGGGGCTGAAAGTGCTCACAATGCATCTAGATAAGTTCCTTTGGGCGTCTGGTTTACAAAATGGGGTTACATGTGGGGGAGCCTCAATGTTTAGGCACATAGGGGCTCTCCATACGTGACATGGTGTCCACTAACAATTGGAATATTAAGTGGATACCATGTCGTGTACGGTGAACCCCTGTGTGCCTAAACATTGGAGCTCCCCCACAAGTGACCCCATTTTATACTTATTTAGATGCATAGTGAGCACTTTGAAACCCCAGGTGCTTCACAAATTGATCCATAAAAATGAAAAAGTATTTTTTTTTTCACAAAAATCTTTTTTTCCTTTTTACAGACAAATTTGTGAAGCACCTGGGGGTTGAAAGTGCTCACTATGCATCTAGATATGTTCCTTGGTGGGTCTAGTTTCCAAAATGGGGTCACTTGTGGGGGAGCTCCAATGTTTAAGCACACAGGGGCTCTCCATATGCGACCTTATGCACTAACAATTTGAATTGAAAATTAGCTCCAGTAGTTAGCGGACACAATGTCGCATATGGAGAGCCCCTGTGTGCCTAAAGCATTGAACTTTGAACCCTTATAGCTTCCAAACCATTTTTCCAAAATGGTGCTGATGTAAAGTAGACATGTGTAAAATGTTATTTATTAACTATTTTGTGTCACATAACTCTCTGGTTTAACAGAATAAAAAAAAAAATTGAAAATTGTGAAATTTTCAAAATTTTTGCCAATTTTTTTATATTTTCACAAATTATCGACCTAAATTTACCACTATCATGAAGCCCAATATGTCACGAAAAAACAGTCTCAGAATCGCTAGGATCCGTTGAAGCGTTCCAGAGTTATTACCTCATAAAGGGACACTGGTCAGAATTACAAAAAACGGTCTGGTCATTAAGGTAGAAATTGGTTCCGTCACTAAGAGGTTAAATACTAATATTTGTGAATCTACTTGGCTGAAAGATTTTCTCACTACCTTACAAATTTGCAAGATTTTTTACTCTCTCTCTCTCTATTATTATTTATTTATATAGCGCCATTAAATTCCATGGTGCTTTACATGCTAAAAGGGCAGACAAGGACAAGTACAATAAATGTGAACAATTTGGTCGTACAGATACAAGAGGGGAGAAGATCCTGTCCGCGGGGGCTCACAATCTACGAATATATGTACATATGCATGTATAAATTACTGCCATTTAATTGTTTCTGAACAATCTCGTTCATAATTGCTAAGATTAATTTAAAAGACGAGAGTAGGATACTTATTTAAAACTAAACACTCATAAAAATGAATAATAATGATAAGAATGATTATACAAAATTAAAACTATAATGTTAAACAATGCAAAAAAATATTTCTTGTATGTGAAGCAAATATATTGTCCGAATTAAGATCTTTATGTAACTACGGTATATCATGTCTGAATATTTCATTTATTTGTACTGCAAAATAAATTTTAAAAAGTTGCCTTTGGCCTATGGAAGTCACCACATGCTGATAGCAAAGAACATATAAAACTAGACAAAATCACTTCCATAATTATTGATTTGTTTACTTCTTTTCTTGAACCTACAATAATTACTGAGACATAGAATTGAACATAGTGTATGAAAATTCAACTGGGAGCAAGTTATACTGTGTTTTCGTGTTTTCTCTACTGGATACCATATCTTAAAGCAGTACTGAAGCCTCGGGATATCAAAATAACAGCTGGAGCAGAAAAGCAAGACTTTAACTTTATTTTTTCAGTAGATTTACAATGGCCTCTCAGATTGTTTGACTTAAAACTCTCAGTGGAATTGCTCTTGGACTGTTGTGAAAGCCTAGGGCTTGACTGTATCAGTAAGGGAAAATGAAGGTGATCGATGCTAGTTGTTGTTTCCTTTTGGTTATTTTATTGTTTTTTTTTTATAATTTTTGCAGCCTCTGATTCTGAATGTTGTGACACAATTTTGATCCAAGAGCTTGTATGTTTCGTTATTTTATAAGACTGATCTTTTTAATTGTCTCCTGAACAGTCAATAAGTTCTCTGAATTGACATTTGATATATTTAGACACAGTTATCAGATTACCAAGCAGCAATGTTTTTTAACTGTATACACTAGCTGTAAATAATAATTTTAATAATTTTGATAATAGTTCTGCTCACTGTTTCCCACCCATATCATTATTACCTTTGTAGCTCACCTTTGAATCCCCCAAGCTCTTTTTTGGGAAATGTTGTCCACTATATTCTAAAATATTGTGAATCCACAATCAGAATTGGCATTTGTAAAGTGATAGGTTTATGTTCTTGTCATATGCATTTAGGTTCCTTTTGTTGCATTCCTTGATCTTAATTGTCTTAACTGATCCACTGCTAATTACCTCTACAATGAGGAAAAGGACTTCAACTCTAGTGCCACTTATCGGCCAAATTAGATGGCACTAGTGTTCAAGTCCTTTTCTTCTCTGAAAAGGCAATTTGCAAATTTAATTTCTCTGAAGAGCATTACATGGCTCATAAGTCTCCTTACACTAGCATGTTATGCTCCACAAGTAGACTCCAGTCAGATGATTCATATCCTGCTAAATCAGACTTATGCTTTGCATTGATAAAGGGCAGAACTCTATAACATAGAGTTATATATATATATAAATATATATATCCTAAATTGTATGGCACGCAAGTGACGGATTTGCCACATCCGGCAGAACCATACTTGCCGCACCCGACCACAAGCACCATAGACAATGCATTGGGGTTGCCGGATCCGGGCCGCAAGTCAGCCGTTAGGTGGCTGATCTGGCAGATGCGGCGCCAGGTACCGGATCGGCTGCAAACATCAGCAAAACGCTGAAAAAGAAACTTTTGTGAAAGGAGCCTTACATTATAATAATTGGCATGTCACTCTCCACAAGGAGAAACATTACCCTTTATAACCCTGCTAATGAGCACTGTTGGCATCTCACCTAAATTTAAAATAGGGTGCCCAATGGGTTCTACAGCAATACATACATTGCAGATCTAGTCTTGGGAAACATCTGTACGGCCACTAATCAGGGGTGGAATAAGGGTAGCCAGGGCCCGGGCTGTTCAGACTCTGTGGGCCCCCCGGTCATGTGACGGGGGGGTTCATATGATGGGGCAGTCATGTGACGGGGGGTCATGTGATGGGGGTCATCATATACCTGAAATAGATTATTCCAGAAAAATAGTTGCTGAGTGAAACTCTAACCTGTCAAACATCTATTGATTTACTCAATTTACCCTTCAGTTAGGAAGAAAAAGAAAAAAAACACTTTAAGCCAAAGTATTGAACAGTCCATTAGGAGGAGGCTATTATGCCCTGACTGCCCCTGCACTCAGAATAAATAACTTATAAAACTTTTGAACAGTGTGCACCCTGTATGATAATCAAATGTTACCAGTCTGATGGACTTGCTTGCAGATCGGTCCGTCCCGCCTCCTCGCGGTCCGACAGAGTCTTCTTCTGAATGATGTAGATAACGCCTCCTGTCACCTGCGTTATCCACGTGACCACGTCCAATTTTCCCATTGCCTACACTACACCCATACCTCTCCGGCTTGTGCAGGTGCAATGTGCTCCATCATGGGATTATCCTACAAGCTTGAACTCTCAGTGATGTCACCATACATTACACGCAGCAGACTGGGAGCCTGGAACCATGTGAAGAGACCCCTGCAGTTTGAGCGTGTGTAGATGAATTTTACATTGTAGCTGCAGTAGGGCAGAGCACAGTGCGTTTTTGCAAGCTGGAGAGGCATCTGCACAGACTTGAGATGGGAAAGTTGGACATAGATAACACAGGAGGCGTGATCCATATCATTCAGAAGAAGAGGCTGTCGGACGGCGAGGAGAGGCTGAATGGACCAATCTGCAAGCAAGAATTTCGGACCGGTAACAGGTTATAAAAATCTAGGACCCTGTATTCTAAGTTATTTATTCTGTGTACAGGGGCATTCAAGGCATAATAGCCTGTGTCTTATAATGCAGCATCAGCGTGTGCACGAGGCCTTACAAATACTGAGGAAAAAAATCACCAAATACTCAGCATGTGCACAAGGCCTTACAGATACTGAGGTAAAAACCTCACCAAATACTCAGCGTGTGCACTAGACCTTACAAATACTGAGGAAAAAACTCACCAAATACTCAGTGTGTGCACGAGGCCTTACAGATACCTAGGTAAAAAACTCACCAAATACTCAGCGTGTGCACAAGGCCTTACAAATACTGAGGTAAAACTCACCAAATACTCAGCGTATGCACGAAGCCTTACAGATACTGAGGGAAAAACTCACCAAATACTCAGCGTGTGCACGAGGCCTTACAAATACTGAGGTAACAACGCACCAAATACTCAGCGTGTGCACGAGGCCTTACAAATACTGAGGTAACAACGCACAAAATACTCAGCATGTTCACGAGGCCTTACAAATACTGAGGTAACAACGCACCAAATACTTAGCGTGTGCACGAGGCCTTACAAATACTGAGGTACAAACTCACCAAATACTCAGCGTGTGCACGAGGCCTTACCGATACTGAGGGAAAAACGGACCAAATACTCAGCGTGTGCACGAGGCCTTACAAATACTGAGGTAACAACGCACCAAATACTCAGCGTGTGCACGAGGCCTTATATATACTGAAGTAAAAACTCACCAAATACTCAGAGTGTGCACGAGGCCTTACCGATACTGAGGGAAAAACAGACCAAATACTCAGCGTGTGCACGAGGCCTTATATATACTGAAGTAAAAACTCACCAAATACTCAGAGTGTGCACGAGGCCTTACCGATACTGAAGTAAAAACTCACCAAATACTCAGTGTGTGCACCCAGTGCCCCTCTACCTCAGATAGACACATGTGACATGCCTCTACATGCTGTGTGTGCCCTTCTATCTAGTTATTTTGCTAGAATCATGTATGTATAGGCTCCATACATACAGTAACATGATCCAAGGGAAATATCCACATATGGGGCAGGACACACACAGCATGTAGAGGCATTTCACATGTCTCTATCATGTTAATCAAGATGGTGTGGCACAGTTTACATGGGGCTAATCTGGCAGACTTGAAAAGACACAGCATAGCACAGCAGCAGGACAAATGAACAACATATCACTCATATTCACTGACACAGGCAGCCCAGGCACGTTCCCTTCTCTGTGCTGTGACTGTTGGACTAGGGGGTGAATGCTGTTCTCTCTTTAAGTAACCCAGTCTGAAGGTGGTGGACGGCAGCCGGTGACAGACTCAGTCAGGAGGACTAGGGTCTGGAGAGCAGGCACAGCTGCCACAGATTGAGCAGGCCGGTGGCAGAATGAGCCACTCTGCTCAGACTGCTCCTCTTTGGCAGTGTGAGAAGGTGAGCCACGTGAGTGCTCTCCTCCAGCACACGCTGTGTTTTGCAACGTCCTCCGCACGTCTACATCATGACATGCGGTAGGAAGAGGGGGGCGGTAGCATGGGCAGCAGCGCCAGCGGTAGCCACACACAGAGCCACAGCCAGCCACACAGAGCCACAGCCAGCCACACAGAGCCACAGCCAGCAACATAGACAGCTATAGCCAGCCACACACAAGTACACACAGACACAGCCAGCTAAACACAGACACAGCCAGCCACACAATCAGCCACACACATACACCCAGCCACATAGCTAGCCACACACAAACAACCACATAGACATCTACACAGACACAGCCAGCCACACAGAGCCACAGCCACACACAGACACAGCCAGCCACATACAGAGCCACAGCCAGCCACACACAGAGCCACAGCCAGCCACACACAGAGCCACAGCCAGCCACACCCAGAGCCACAGCCAGCCACACACAGAGCCACAGCCAGCCACACAGCTAGCCACACAAAGCCACAGCCAGCCACACACACATATAGCCACACACATACAGCTAGCCACATCCAGCCACACACAGAGCCACAGCCAGCCAGACACAGAGCCACAGCCAGCCACACACAAAGCCACATCCAGCCACACACAGAGCCACAGCCAGCGACACACAGAGCCACAGCCAGCAACATAGACAGCCATAGCCAGCCACACACAAGCACACACAGACACAGCCAGCCAAACACAGACACAGCCAGCTACTCACACAATCAGCCACACACATAGCTATCCACACAAACGCAGTCAGCCACACACAGCCATAGCCAGCCACACATACAGCCACACACATACAGCCAGCCAGCCACAAACAGCCACATAGACAGCCACACACAGCCAAAGCCAGCCACACACAGGCACAGCTACCCCCACACACAGACACAGCCAGCCACACACAGCGAGCAATATAGCCAGCCATAGCCAGCCACACACAGACATACAGCCAACCACACAGCCAGCCACACACACACACAGTCAGCCACACACAGCCAAACAGCCCCAGCCACACACAGCCAGCCACACAGCCCCAGCCACGCAGCCCCAGCCAACCCCAGCCAGCCACATGGAACCAGCCACACACAGCCAGCCACAACCACGCAGCCCCAGCCACACACCACCATCCACAGCCATGCAGCCACAGCCACACACAGACACATAGTAAGGCACACACAGCCAGCCACAGCCACATAAAGACACAGTCAGACACACAGACAGCCACACAGATCTAGCCACACACAGACACAGTCAGCCACACAGACAGTTTGCCACACACAGCCAGCCACGCAGCCTCAGCCACACAGAAACAGTCAGCCACACACACACATAATCAGCCACAGCCACACAGTCAGCCCCAGCCACACACAAACACAGTCAGCCACAGCCACACAGCCCCAGCCACACACAGCCAGCCACAAAGCCCCAGCCACACACAGCCAGCCACAAAGCCCCAGCCACACACAGCCAGCCACAAAGCCCCAGCCACACACAGCCAGCCATAAAGCCCCAGCCACACACAGCCAGCCACAAAGCCCCAGACACATACAGACATATAGTCAGGCACATAGACAGACAGACACACACACTAAGAGAGAAAAAGAGAGCGGCACACACACACTACTCACCACCACCACCAGCTGCTGCAGCTCATGATCTTACACATTTTGCTGGCTCCCGCACTGTGGAAGTTCGAACAACTTCCTGGGCCTGCAGTAGAGATGAGGAGGCGGCTCCCAGAGAGATTGACTGGAGATAGGAGGACCTGAGGTGATGTGAAGGGCTCATGTCACCACAGGTCCTCCTATCTCCAGTCAATCTCTCTGGGCACCACCTCCTCATCGCTTCGGCAGCCTGCAGGTCCCTCCATGCATCCTGCAGGTCCCTCCATGCCTCCGCTTCTCCCATGGAGGGAGAGGAATTGCTGCTGTTGCCCGCACACAAGTGCCGCCTGGTGCGGATCGCCCCCCCCACGCTACGCCACTGCGGTCGGCACAGGAGGACCTGCGTCAGGTTGGTCGAACCACTGGAGAGAATGTGCGGTGTGGTGTGTGGTGGTGCGGTGGCGGATTATAATGGGGGCATTTACCCCCTGGGCTGTGGGCCCCCCACAGCATTGGGCCCGGGGCAAAAGCCCATATTGACCTCATTATAATCCACCACTGCCACTAATATAGTTGATTTTTTATGAGTGATGTAGCAAAGCAGAAGAGATCTATTCAGTCTTGAAGGAAAAGCACACATTTTTGGCTCAAGAACATAAATATAGAGCATTGGTGAGTATTGTTGGTAACAATAATTACATAGTTGCCATTGTCATTCACTTTAAAAGAAACTTGTCATTTTTCAACATAAAAAAAAAGAGAACAATAATTTTATTATTTAACCCCTTCACCACCCGGTAATATTTCATTTTTCATTTTTTTCTCCCCTGCTTCCAAAAGCCATAACTTTTCTATTTTTCCATCAATATAGACATATGATGGCTTGTTGTTTGCGAGACAAGTTGTAATTTCAGATACAATAATTTATTTTACCAAATAGTGTACAAGAAAATGGGAAAAAAATTCCAAATGCGGTGAAATTTCAAAATAAGTGCAATTACATGTTTGTTTTTTGTTTTTTTTTATTTGCCATGATCACTATATGGTAAAACTGATGGGACAGTGTGATGCCTCAGGTCGGTATGAGTTTCTAGATGCCAAACATGTATACTTTTACTGGTATCTAAGTTGTGAAAAAAAAATATGAATTTTTAGAAAAAAAAATGAATCACACTTTTTGCGCCATGGTCTGCACCCCGTAGTGTTCTCATATTTCAGGATCTGGGGCTGTGTAATGACTTATTTTTTGCGTCTTGAGCTGACGTTTCTAATGATACCATTTTTGGGTGGATGCACTGTTTTGATCGCCTGTTATTGCATTTTATAGCAATGTTGTGGCGACCAAAAAAACGTAATTTTGGGGTTTGGACTTTTTTTTCCATTACTCAGTTTACGGCTCTCACTAATTGATTTTGTATTTTGCTAGATCGTACATTTCTGAATGCATCAATACCAAATATGTGTATTTTTTTTAATACTTTTATTTTGAGTGGGGAAAAAGGGGGGTGACTTAAACTGTTAGTTTTTTTTTCTCATATTTTTAAAAACTTTATTTTTTAATTAATTCTTGTGTTTTTACACAGCCCCATAGGGTGCCACAGCACTGCAGTGGCTGATTGCTTGTGACATATCACGCTGAGCTGCAGCACATCGGGATCTGTCAGAATTGTGCACTGTGAGTGGTTGGCAGCGCTTGCCAACCACTCGCAGGAAGTGCTCCTTGACAGCTTCCAGGGTCAAGCCAGGACCCCAGGCTGTCACGTGAGCACTAGAGATCCCGCGATCTTATCATTGGATCTCCAATGCAGGCCGGGAACAACATGTTTCCCGCCGTGACACCTTTGGATCCCGCTGTCAGTGACTGACAGCGGGATCCAAGCAGTTAACAGCACCGATCGGATCCCGGATCCGATTGGTGCTAGAAGCCCGACATCTCAGCTGATGAGAACAGCTGAGATGTCAGGGAAATGATGTGAGCTCTGCGGCAAAAACTCACATCAAACCTGGGAAACCGGCCCATGACGTCCTCCTACGTCATGGGTCAGGAAGGGGTTAAAAATGTTGTGAACTTTAAGCAAGGAGATAAGCATTTATAGCCTCTGGAATTTTTAACCCCTTGGCGACAGAGCCAATTTTAACCCTAATGACCCGGCTAAATTTTAGAACTTTATAAGGTAATAACTCTCAACAGATCCCAGTGATTCTGAAATTGTTTTTGTGAAATATTGTACTTCATGTTTGTGGTAACGTTAAGACCTTATACCACAGTCATGTCACACAAAATAGTTAATAAATAACATTTCCCACAAGTCTACTTTACATCAGCACAATTTTTGAAACAAACATTTTTCTATATAGGAATTTAGAAGAGTTAAATGTTCATCAACAATCTCTCTTTTTTCCAACAAAATTTACAAAACCATTATTTAGGGACAACATCACATGTAAAGTAACTGTAAGAGGCCTGTGTGTCAGAAAATGAAAAAAAAATGCCTCCATTCTAAAAACTGCAGCACTCAAACTGTTAAAGACCACATTGAAGAAGTGTAATTCAAACTCGAATTAAGAAAAAAAAAGTTTTACCTAAAAATGTTACTTTAGCCCCTTTTTTTCACGTCTGCAA
The DNA here is from genome assembly GCA_033576535.1 of Allobates femoralis. Taxonomy (NCBI): domain Eukaryota; kingdom Metazoa; phylum Chordata; class Amphibia; order Anura; family Aromobatidae; genus Allobates; species Allobates femoralis. Next base: position 300,262,252 of record JARQOC010000001.1, on the reverse strand, counting down.
GGGATATCAGTAAAAATGAACCTCAAAAGTTGTTCTCCCGTTTCTTCTAATTGCATTGATATTCCACATGTAGACCAATACCTCCGACAAACGTCAGGACTTGGAAGGGAAGGAGTACCTTTTGAATTTTGGAATACAAATTTGGCTGAAATAGATTGCAGTCACCATATCAGATTTGCAGGGCCCCTAAAGTGCATAATCAGCAAAAATAACTCCTACGAGTCACTCTATTTTTTAAATTAGACCTGTCAAAGATTTTATCTAAGGGTATAGTGATCATTTTATACCCACATTATTTGATAAGATTAGGTCGGCATATTGAATTTTTTTTTTTCTTTTACAAAAATGCTTTTTTAGCACCTTCGTATGAGTGCAGTGATATAAAACATGTAGTCAAAAAGTTCTGTTTGGCCAAACAGGGCTTGGAACAGGAGGAGCAATATTTGCATTTTGGAGAGCGTTTGGCTGAAATAGATTGTGGGTACAATTTTGCATTTGCAGGGACCCTTAAGGTGCCTAAACAGCAGAAACCCATTATCAGTAACCCATTTTGGGAAATAGACCCCTCAAAGATTTTACCAAGAGCTATAGTGAGCATTTTGAATCTACAGGTACTTCACAGAATTTGATAACATTAGGCCATAATATTAAAAATTTTAATTTTTTTCCGCTAAAATATTGCTTTTGCCCTACGTTTTCCACTTGTGCAAGAGGTAACACCAAAATGTGAACCCCACATTTTTTTTACCCAATCTTCAACTAGCATGGAGAAACCCCATATATAGTGAAAATGTTCTGTTTGCACACACAGCAGGGCTTGAAATTGAAGAAGAGACATTTGTAATGGGAAATGAGCTAGAATAGGTTGCAGACGCTATGTCTCATTTGCAGAGCCCCTGAGGTCCAAAACCTCAGAAACTCCCACAAACAACCCTATTTTACAAACTTGACCAATCAAATCCATTTGCTGATCATGTTGAACCCATAGATGCTTCAGGGGACTTTTAACTTCCTTTCAACCTCTTAAGTACTGATGTTGTGATTGACAGAGGTATTTAAGGGATTACATATGGGTATTAGCTGTCATATAAAGCTGTTACCTGCAGGATTTTTGGCACAGGATGTTAAAATTTTCCTTTCTGCCATTTTCAAACAGCAGTAAGAAAAAAGTACCAACAGCCACAGTTTTAAAAAGTTTTGGCAGTAATTAATAGGTTATCTTTAAAGATAAGCAAACCTTCCCCAAACATGTTTGCCAATTTAAAATGTGGTTCGAACATAGCAAATTTGGCTCGGGATAGGAAATCCAAAATTTTCATCAAAATATGGCTATGTTCAGAAAATAAGTTTGAATTTAAAATGGCCCTCAAATGTTCCCTGTTTGTTTGAGGCCAAAATGCTCACTAAAAGACTCGTGGGATGTGGACAACATCTAACCTTACGATTTGGAGTGTCCCCAGCCATCGGGTCTATGGGCTTGTATCAAGCTGTAGAATTCTTTTGAGCTCTAAACACATTTTTTTAAGCTTCCTGGAGTTTGCAGGTGTTTTGACACCTACAGGCTATGAATATTGGAAAGAGTGCCAGATGTGGCAGCAGCTGTAAAGTCCAGGAAGCTAACAATGTCCTTAAAACATCTGTTTAAGGGAGCTTAATATTTTTTAGGGATGTTTTTCAAAGCTTTCTTTATTATTTTCTTTTATTTAATTATTTTGATTATTATTATTTTTTTTGGGGGGGAGAGTAAACCTTTAATAATGCAGTGTCAGCAGCGCGAAGGGCCATCTCTACTACACTTATGTTATAGCAATTTGTATAAAAATAGCAGATAGAATATGGCTATTATATGCTTCGCATACATGTTCTTATACATCTGTTCATGTTCACACTCAGGAAACACCATACTATGGATATTTCTTATTGAAAATGTTCAATCACTATTTCATGTCATTTCATACATTTACTATACAGTGCCTACAAGTAGTATTCAACCCCCTGCAGATTTAGGTGGTTTGATAAGATGCAAATAAGTTAGAGCCTTCAAACTGCAAACGAGAGTAGGATTTATTAACAGAAGCATAAATCTTACAAACCAAAAAGTTATGTTGCTCAGTTGAATTTTAATAAATTTTAAACATAAAAGTGTGGGTCAATTATTATTCAACCCCTCAAACCACCAGCATTCTGTTTGGTCCCCCTAAAGTATTAAGAAGTAGTTCAGGCACAAAGAACAATGAGCTTCACATGTGTGGATTAATTATCTCTTTTGCCAGCCTTTTCTGACGATTTAAGACCCTCCCCAAACTTGTGAACAGCACTCATACATGGTCAACATGGGAAAGACAAAGGAGCATTCCAAGGCCATCAGAGACAAGGTCGTGGAGGGTCACAAGGCTGGAAAGGGGTACAAAACCCTTTCCAAGGAGTTGGGCCTACCTGTCTCCACTGTTGGGAGCATCATCCGGAAGTGGAAGGCTTATGGAACTACTGTTAGCCTTCCACAGCCTGGACAGCCTTTGAAAGTTTCCTCCCGTGCCGAGGCCAGGCTTGTCCGAAGACAACTGTGTTATCATATCCATAACTCATATTGAACAAGTTTTATTCATAAGCATTCCAGGTGAATTGGTGAATTTTTGACCTGAAAAAATTCATTTGTTTTCATCATTATGTCTTCTAATAATATGTTAGCCTTCAATAATCACTGCACCTATACCCGCGCTAGCCAGTTTTTACCTTGTGGAATAGGTAATTAGTTGTGTGAGTGACTTTACTCCTGCAGCCCATCATATTGAAGGTTTAATGAGGGAAGCTAGGCAATAAGGTTGTGCAAACAGTAAGATCTATCAGTGATTAATTGTGTCTGAATCAGACCTAGCAGTGGAAGAGGAAAAGCTAACAGGTGTTACTCACGCAGTTTGATCACCTTGAAGAAGGCATCTGCCAACACAGGGCGTTTTAGGGGTGAGTGGGGGGTCTTGAGTTTTTTGTCTGTACATGTAACTTTGGCCATATGAAATATTTATTTGAGTTTTTTGCATATGTGTGCTATAATTCCTCCATTGCTTGCAGGAAATACCTACCTTTGAATTCTACTGTGCATAGCCTGGACTGGGCAGCTCCCGTGCTGGAGCTCCATACGCTGTCATCATAGTGGTGAGCTGAAAATCCCCCTTTTTTGTTATACATTTATTTTTTCTGCTCCAAAAAGGAGAAAAAACACATGGCACAGCACTTCTGAACTTTCATAGACTTTGCTGGCTTCAGGTTAGACATGTAGATTCTCAAAATCTGCTTTAAAAGACGCAGGAAACAACATAATGTGGTCATGGTGCCTTACAAAAATATGGTCGGGACACGTTCACCGAAACCATCCCCCAAATGCTGTGAGAGCAGATATGGCTGAAAGTGTGACAAGCAGTAACATCACAAACATCAGTGCACTTCAGACTTTCAGAGGTCAAAAAGGGGCTATCCCACAAGTTTGAACTGCTCTTCACTCAGTGATAGATAAATGGACAGTGTGTTGTGGTCTGCGCTGCTGTATAAGGATGGAGACCACACAGGTTCTTCAAACAATGGTGCTGTTTATTTCTTCAACACGTTTCGGAGCCAGCCATGCTCCTTCACCAGGAAATATTGGCTGGATCCGAAATAAACAGCATCATTGTTTGAAGATCCTGTGTGATCTCAATCCTTATACAGCAGCATGGACCACAACAAATTGTCTGCTTGGCTATTGTTCGATACCACTATACACGTGGTAGTGTGGGTCCAGTAGCAGCTGTACTGATCGTTTAAACTAGTTGTGGGTGCCACATCCATATTAGGTGAGCATTGAATATTGTGGCCATAGTGCCATTTATGATAAAAGATAAGACCCTATTTGCGCTTATATTTCCTTTAAAGAGATTGGCTTCACTCAGTAATGTCACCACTCCTCACACATGTGGTTTCACGATACTGCCAAGATATTGTCATTCTCACGAGACAACTAGTGTTACAAGTGCTGACGCCACTGAGGTTATCTCAGGTCACACAGCGAGATTCCCTGCTGCATGATATCTGCTGTGTAACCTGAGACACCATCAGTGAAGTCATGAGGATGTCTGAGGTTTATGAGCTGGCACAGAAGCATGCTGAGTGTGACAGTGGCGCTGAAGCTTGTTAAGTAATAATATAGGAAGCTAATGTCTGTGCCAAAACAGTGAGACTCCACTTAAAATGATTTAAGCTGATTTTGGCAGCTTTTGTGCACTTCTAAGGTATTTTGTAGGCCCTTGACTTTGCTTTCCATTGATCTGAATGGGGTTTGGATGTTTGTTGAACTGTTCGATGAACATTGCCTGTTTGACGAACCAAACCTAATTCGAACTACCAAAGATTTACTCATCTCTATCAAATAGAGAAGAAATGGAGCCGCACTGAAGGCTTCTGGATTGTACCTGCTGAAGCACCAAGACAGGGCGCGAAACGACGTAGTACCCCCCCGTCCTCCCACCCGCTGTGCACAACCTGTTGTATGAAGATTGAATAAATATCCACTGCCAGAAGCCTTGAGTGCAGCTCCATTTCTTCTCTATTTGATTGAATACGCTGTGACGCACTTGCTGGCAGCAAGCACCGAGACGAGGCAAGTGTTACAACACCCCTCCAGGTCGTGAATTCATGATCAGCTAATGCTGCAGTGAGATCCCCAAAGTAAAAGGGGAACGCTGGCAAGGTTGGTGCTGGCCCAGACCTCTCTTCAAAACGTGAGTTTACTCATCTCTAGTTAACTACTCTTGACATATCTAATTCCAGTTCTTATGGCAGATATAACACCAGAAAGTCTATCTTGTGCTACGTGCAATATAACATATAATTGTCCACTTGGAAATATTAAAAGTCATTTTGTTTGTCCATCACTTTGGATAGCACTGGCTATAGTATGTTTTGTTCCTCTTTATGTCTCTTTTTGAGGCTAAGATTTGAAAGGGAAGTATATCAGGTACACAGAATTTTTAATTTTAGTAATCACAGCAAGAATAGTATTAATGTTAAAATGTGTAGCACGTGTTTTTATATTTTTTTAGCTTTTCCACAAAATATATTTGAAAGTAGTTTTAGAGTTTCTATTCTTGTAGTAACCAAGACTTTTCAGCAAGAGTTGCAACACGTGAATTGAATTCCTAGCTTATTCTTATAAACTTTTATAGGTAATGCTGTTTGGGGAGCAATTTGCCAATCCCTTAGCTCCCTACGAACACTAACACACATCTAACAGAATATGATTTAGGAATAAAAAACCTCAAGCCCAAAAAAGATAATAACAGGTGTGGGTGCCCTGATAAATAAGCAGGGTAATATTGCACAGAAACACAAGTCAAATCTTTCAAATATACAGATAAGGTCAGATTAAATAAATTATAAGCACGTAACTTTTATTGTATAGTTCTAATAAATATACAATAAATTCCATACTTCTCAAAGTTGAATATGAACTTCTGATATTGTGAGCCTTAAGATGAATAGTATGCGGTAACAATGCACCCTACTTTTCACCCTAATTTGAATGGAATCTGTGAGCATTATTTCACACCCCAAACTAATTACCGTATTTTTTGGATTATAAGACGCACTTTTGTTCCCCCAACCTTTGGGGTAAAGTGGGGGGTGCATCTTATAATCTGAATATACAGATCATATAGTGCAGGGGATGATGGGGGCAGCCCTGGAGTGTGCCCGGGAGTCCGGTGTGCTGGCTGGGGGCTGCAGGAGGCATTTAATATGCACTGAACCCGCTGTCCATCACCGTGGTGCTGAAATAGCACAGCGGTGATGGGACTGAGGGCGCAGCGCATATTATATTGCCTGCGCCCCCCCAGTGATTACACATGCCTCCCCCCATGCTGAATATGGCCTCCCAAGCTGCTGCCCATAATAAAATAACAAACATTTTACTCACCATTTCCAGCGATGAGCTGCTTGTCTCACTCCTGTCTTCCTCCATGCAAGCTGCGCCCGAACTTCCTGCTTCTCTGACGGTCATGTGACTCTCTGCTGAGCCAGTCACATGACTGGCAGAGAAGCAGGAAGTTCGGGCGCAGCTTGCACGGAGGGAGACAGGAGGGAGACAAGGAGCTCATCGCTGGAAATGGCGAGTAAAATGTTTGTTATTTTATTATGGGCAGCAGCTTGGGGGGCCATATTCAGCATGGGGGGATGTATGTGTAATCACTGGGGGCCATATCCAGCTAAGGGGGATGTGTGCCAGCAGTGGGGGACGTGTGCCAGCAGTGGGGGATGTGTGTCAGCAAAGGGGATGTGTGCCAGCAATGGAAGACTTGTGTCATCAATAGGGGATGTGTGCCAGCACTGGAGGATGTGTGCCAACACTGGGGGATGTGTGCTAGAAGTGGGGGACATGTGCCAACACTGGGGGACTTGTGCCAACACTGGCGGACTTTTGCCATCACTGGGGGACATGTGTCAGCAATGGGGGATGTGTACCATCAATGGCAGATGTGTGCCATCAATGGGGGACGGGTGCGAGCAGTGGGGGACGTGTGCCAGTACTGGGAGACTTCTGCCATCAATAGGGGATGTGTGCCAGCACTGGGGGACGTGTGCCAGCCATAAACCGATTAAGGGGCCATATTTAGGATGGGGGGGCTATATCCCAGGATGAGGGACCATGTACCAGGAAGAGGGGGCTATGAGGGACATATACCCTATATGATTTTTAAGACAGACACTGACATTATAAGATGGACCCCATTTAACATTAAAAATTATTTTTTTGTCTTTTCCTTTATTAAATTTGGGGGAGCGTCTTATAATCAGGTGCGCCTTATAAAGCGAAAAATACAGTATATGCCTAAATTTACTGACAGCACAGAGGCTGTCAGTCAATCATGGCGAGGCCATGTTGAGTGGTGAACAGAGCTGGAGTGACCGAGGTTTTAAATCTACTCTGTTAGGAAAAGTTTCAAGGAAGAAGTAGAGACTCTACAGTATCCAAACCTAACACTGTATATTTAATACACCCACTACCACATACAGAAGAATTGCCATTTCCAAAAGCATCAGAAACATTTTCAATAAACAAGCACATATGGATTTTACATGTGTTGGCATGAAGTGCCATCATTTCCCATGAATTTTCTTGATGCTCTGTCAAAAACATTTTCAGTTGAGTCAAGTGAGGAAGAAGGAGGTACTTAGTTTCATAAAGCATTTTCCTTTCCCGACACAGATTTTCTGTCAGTAACCTCAACTGAATCTCACCTTATGACACAAAGTGAACTAAATCATCTCGTTAGAGATTTGTTTCTGCCCACGAGTAAGTTTGAGACCTTAGCTTCCGGGTTATAGTAGTGGAATGTATTAGCGGACAATATTTTGATTTCTCTGTTCCTTAACTGTGATAAAAATCTTGTCCAATATTTCGTTATAGAGGGCCATATTGTAGCATGCCACAACATCAACAGTTTAATGGAAGCTCTGAAGAAAAGTCTTAGTACAGAGGAATGGATCCTCTTCATTGATTCATCCTAAACAAGCCTAAAAGCCATCTTGCTGCATGATGACAATGTTGTACCTTCAATTTCAGTTGGTTATGCAGTTCACATATAATATATGGGTAATAGAATAGGCTAGGGTAAAGCAGCGAAAACAAAGGTAATAAAAGGGGAAGATATGAAATAGCAGTTTACATGTTGTGGATCGTATATTTATCAAAGCTTTACATAAATAAGAAAAAACCTGTATATAAATTATTACATCAAAACATCATAACACAGTAATTTTACAAACAATACAGAATTGTGTCAGGTTATGAAGTTGGTTATTGGACTGGTTTGAGTAAAGTTAGCGTGTAATAATGTTAATCTAAGGATTCCACTTTAACCTTCGTCCGGCTGAGTAGGTACAATTGTAACTATTCCGTTTTAAAATTGCAATAACCGTAGAGGGCTGAAATTTTGTGACATCTTTACAGTTTTGGTCCAGAATATATTGGCCAAATTTCAATAAAATATCTCCACCCCTTTCCGAGATAAGGGGTCGAGATATTTAATATAAAATTATGCAGCCTGACAAAGGTTAAAGTATATTTCTTAAATTGTTTATATCTAAGAACAAAATAGTATTCAAATATATTATGTAACGACACCCTCTCTAGTAACTCAGTCAATGCAGTAAGTATAGAATTTTTCAATCTACCATATTTTTGGCTTTATAAAATGCACTGGATTATAAAATGCACACTCAAATTTACAGGAAGAAATTAGGAATGTGTTTTTAATAGGGGGTTCATCCTATAATCTGGTGTATCTCATGTACATGTGCAGTGTAGCTTACTGGGGGCATCAGGGTCACAGCAGGCAGGATAATGGTAGTTAGGGTCATCGTTAGCGGCAATGCTGCAGGCAGGAAGCACTTCCAAAAAAATATGGGATAGACTACCAACTCCTTTACAGTTCCTCCAACATTTGGCTGACTGTGATGGAAATATTATGTTCAATTTTAGTGGTGTAAAATACCATCTACACAAGATCTTGAAATAGTTCTCTTAAAGATTTACAAAAGAAGAATGTGTCTATGTGACATCTTGTGCTTTTAGTAATTGTTCATCATCAAACTTAAATTGTAACTCCTTTCCCATCAGAGTATATTTGATCCTTTACTCATTTTAAGATCCTCATTAAATCTTTGGAAGATAATATTAGTCTTCTAGAGGGTCTAAGTTAGGCCGGGTTCACACCACGGCACAATCTGATTCGGGGCTGTCCGATGTGAACCAGACAGCCCCGGACCGGATTTGCAAACAGAACCAGAGGGCTAATATGCCCTCCAATCCTGTTTGTAGCCAGATGCAGCTGAGCTCAGCTGTCCCCTGCAAAATGGTGCTGAACTGCTTCACAGGGGACAGATCCCTGGTGCTGAAGTTCAGCATAACTCACGCTGAACTTTAGCAGCTGGCGTCCGGTTCCTGAATCCTCCCGGATTGGGGCAATCCAGCCCCATAGACTCCCATATTAGGGAGGGCCGGACTGCCCCGGATCCTGGAGGAACTGGGAGAATCCGGGAGGATCCAATTTGGGGAGATTTTTCTGGGATAAAAATCCGAATACACCCGGATCCTCCTGGACAGATGGAAACCAGATGGCAGATAGCTCCATCTGGACCCATAGCATACTATGGGGCCAAAATCCGGTTCCTGGCTGTTCAATTCGCATCAGACAGCCCCGGATCGGATTGTGCCGTGGTGTGAACCCAGCCTTATAAGAATTGTTCAGTAAATTGACAATGTCAGATGGAAATTTTGGATTTTTTTTTATTTTAACATTGATTGATAAGTGACTAGTTGCTAGATTCTTTTTGAGTAAGATTATATTCGAGTTGAATTTCCTGGAAAGAAATAAGTTAGCCACAAAAAATATCTACAAGGTTAGCAGTACCTTGTTTTGTCCAAGTCCAAATTAATCTTAGGGGTGAGAAGTTCTAAAACTTCTAAAGGCTTGATGTGGTATAGAAAGTGTGTTTGTTTTTCTTGAAATAAGTGAAAATTCTTTCCATGCTGTAATAGTAGTTTTAAGCACTAAGGCTTTCGGTAAGGCTTGTTTCACAAGTTTTTTGCCTGATCAGGTTCCATCCAGTTTGTGTGCCAAAACCAGGAGAGTCTCCAAAACTCAGAACAAGTGTCAATCTTTTAAATTTAGTGTCTCTCTGCAAGTTCCTCTCTTGGTTTTGGCACACAAACCAGATGAACCCTGATCAGGGAAAAAACTGCAGTGTGAAACCAGCCTAAGGGTTTTGACCGGTCAATGAGGTGAGCTCTGAATAATGCTGATAAAGGCCTACTGTTGTTCAGGGACTTCTCAATAGCTATCCAGTATTATCTGTTGCCTTGTAGAAGCCATTTTTGAGAGTCTTAACATGCACAATATTAATAACTATATAAGTTGGGGAGACTGCAGAAGCCCCTTTTTGTGTTTAAAGTAAAATAGATCTAGCCACTCTGGGCTTGGTATGGTTACATGTGAAACCAACTAATTTTCTTGAAATTTTTAAAACCAGGAGCATAATTAGAGGGATAGCAAGAATGATGTATAAAAATGTTGGCAGGACCGAAAGGCTTTAAGTCTATCAACCCATTAGAGATTTTTATTCAGAAATGTGTAGAAGATCTTGTTGGATAGTTTTATATGCATATAGCTGTCATATAGTTGTTTTTACTATGTTTGCTAATGGATTTGTTAAATGTTACCAAAGAGGAATTTTTTTCTTGTTTCCATTAAAGATTTTGTTCCCGTCATTGCATTTCAACTTGAGCCTAATGAAGAACTTTGAAAAGTCAATAGATAAAAATGCAAATGAATTCAAGTGTCTCATTGATACATGTTCAAGGCTGAGTGAAGCAAAGATAGAGGCAGGAGTCTTTATTGGACCACAAATCCATAAGCTTTTTCAAGATGAGGAGTTTCTTCATTTGTTGCAGGGCAAAATAAAGGCTGCATGGGTACCATTCACATTGGGGGTGACTAATTCTTTGGGAAACTCAAAAGCACATAACTATAAAGGGTTGGTGAAAAATCTCCTCAAGATATAAAAGGATATTGGCTTTTACATATGCATAAAATTTAATTTCTTACATTTCCATCTAGACTTTTCTCCATCAAATTGCAGGGTAGTGAGTGACGAGCATGGTAAGAAATATCAGCAAGATATTGCTTCTGTGGAGAAACAGATATCAAGGAGAATAGAATATTTCAGTGCTTGCAGATTACTGTTGAACAATTGTAAGAGATGATCTTATGCAGGAGTACAAGTGACAAAATAAAAACTGTCTCTGAATGAGGACCACATTTTGTAGTGCAGTTTCTTTAACTTTTAAAATTCGCAATAGTATTTAGATATTTAGATATTTATTAGCTACCGGTACTTAAATTGTTGTTAAGTTTCCTTTAAATAAATATCACAAAATTAGCATGAATTTTTCTTTGCATCTTTATATTTCCAAAAATAATAATATTTCAAAGTGCTGAAACTTTTCTGCATTAATTGTGTGCATCAGTAAAAGGAAACCTCTATTATATAATAGAAACAAGAGCCAAGTAAAAACTTTAATTGTCATATTTGAATTCAGGTGGTCAAAATCATTTATGGCCACTTTACACGTCCCAACATCGTTTCGATATTGTATACAACGACACGGGAGCGTGCACTTTTTTGGATGAAATCCAAGATCGCATAGGAGCTGTCACACAGGGAGATATCGGCAGGTCATGTGTACGCCCCCTTGGACGAGTGAACCTGGGAACGATCATTTAGCATGGGTGCGAATAGGGGAAGTTGTGCTCCAAGTCGGTGTTGGGCTGTAACACAGAACGATCCTGCCAGATCGTCCATCCAATATCGGGCAGTTGGAGAGCCTGCTCATTCCTCCCCCGATATCTTTTGGCATCGTTCCTGCATCGAATTGGTCATTTACAGCATACAACGCACAAACGATATCGTCACCAACGCACGAACCACGTGACTTTTTATTGAAGTTGGACGACGATATCGGGACGTGTAAAGTGGCCATTAGAAATATCTCATTTCATGATGGAACTTGTCAACTTTTGAAAATAAGTATAACAATGTTATAAAAAGATTTACAGACATACAATATTTATTACCGTAATATTAATTAATAAACAGGAACTATTTAGAACCATGCTGTTTCTAAGGGTACCTTTACACGTCGCAACATTGCATGCAATTTCACTTGCAACTTACTGGTTGCAGTGAAGTCATTGTTACATTTGTACACGGCCACAAAATGGAAAAATGTGTCCATGATTTCACTGCAACCAGTAAGTTGCAAGTGAAATTGCATGCAATGTTGCGACATGTAAAGGTACCCTAACTTGTGTACTATTATCCCACAGGCAACTCTGTCATAGGCAATATTCTTATAACTTTCTTAACCAAACTTTGTTTCACTTGGGGAATATTGCAATTGTTTGCCTATCATTGCCAATTTTCAGAATTTTTTGTTTTCATGATTAAGACTGCATGTATTAATTTATACAATATAGCAAGGGGCATATTATCCCAGGGACCTTAGAACCTAGGTTTAAAAACACAATATAATAGACACATAAAAATAACATATTGTGCAGTAAATATTTAAAACATATCTTTTACTAAAAGGGGTGATAGTGCTCCAACATAACATAAAACCATGTATTGAATATAAACATACATCAATAGTGCACAAATAGAAAGCTAAAACCTCATGATGTAAGAGGAGGACACTAAGCTCAAATGATCAGCCTCTGAAAGTCAAAAAGGAAATTATTCCCACAGATTTAGTAATCAAATGTGATGAAATCAATCCCACAAATATCAACTAGAACCTACTAGCTGAATATAAAAACAAAAAAACAAAGAGAACCCATTAAAAATGTTCAGGCAAATCCAAATGTGGTTATTAAAAATTTGGATAAAGGAGACCCATTACTATTCTTGATATTGGCGTGTACGAAATGGAAATTCAAACAACGCTAGATGATAAAATAGTTCATAAAAAACCTCCCTAAGGCTACCTTTAAATTTGCGTTTAAGAACGCAGTGTATCATCCGCATGCGCAAAAGCATGATGGCAACAAAATACTGTGCATGCATGCGTTTGTATGTTTTTGGCATGCTTTTGCACTTTTTATGCGCATGCATTCAATATTTCCAGGAGGTTTTTTCAGAATTTCTTAGACAAGCCACGCCCAATGGGCATGTCTTATAGGAAAACTATAAATAGACCCTGCACAGAGGAAATTCTCTTGTATCCAGCTGCAAGATGGATCTCGACATGCATAGCTTCTATCGTAACATGGATTTATCATTGAAAATGTGACTGTGAGCCGTCGCGGACAGGATCCCCGGCCCTATTGTACCCGTACGATTGTTTTGTCGATTTGTCGTCGTTTTTCGACCACTTGTCTTTGTCTACCCTCTAACTTGTACAGCGCCATGTATCCTAATAGTGCTATATAAATACCTAATAATAATAATAATAATATTTTCCTTCGCTGTGGCATGTGAAGAAGAAAGGTGAAGAGCAAGACGGAGAAGACATTGTAATTTCTGGCAACACCCCATCGTTGAAGTGTGAGAGAGCAGCGGAGCCTATCACTCATTGTACAGCGAACTTCGAGAGAACCCAGGTGGCATGACCTGAGCTGTCCTTGGGTGACCTGAGTTAACCCCCCTTACAATGCTGCTGCGCTCCGGTCTCGAGGGGTTAATAAAGATGCAGTCCCTAAATGTATTTTTTTGGATGAATTTTTACAAAAATATTTGACGTGGGCTTTGCCGTATTTTTGTGTCCAGCCAGGTACAGCAGTCAGGAACGGGCTGCCCCCAACCCCCAGGTGCCTATTTGTACCTGCCTGGAAACAGAAATAGAAGGAAGCCCTCTTTTTTTAATTATTTCATGAATTTCATGAAATAATTAAAAAAAAATACTTAGTGCTTCGCGCTATTTCTTTGTCCAGCCAGGTACAACTAGGCTGTTTGTGGCTGGAATCCGCAGCGCAGGGAGGCCCAAGCTTTCTGTCCCCCCCCCACTTCGAATTGCGGTCCGCAGCCATCTCAGAAAATGGCACGGTTTTTTTTCGCGGCCACACCTGCCGCAAGTGCCAAAACCGCACTTGCCGCACCTGCCGCAAGTCCGCATATACATTGTATGGGGCTTGCCGCAACTGTGCCACAAGTGCAGCGGTTATGCGGTAATCGCGGCAGATGCGTTTTTTTCACAGCATCTGCCGCGATTTAAAAAAAACGCTGATGTGAAAGTACCCTAAAAGAGTTAAAGGAGGTGCTCAGAAACTTCGAGAGAAAAGGATGAAAGAGCTTGATTTAGCTGGAAAGGATCCAAAACAAATGAGACTTTCTTTTACAGTGGTATGAAAAAAGTTAATTGATCCGAATACAGATCAGGGTTGCCAACTTTCTAAAAATTCTTGGACAGTTCATAACAACAGCGCACCTTTTGTGCGTCCTGTCATTTGAAGCTTCATGAGCTTTCGTAGGTTATTGTGATTTTACAAATTACAGTAAATGTTGCTAATGTCTTCAATAATATCAAAGCTGTACATAGAAATAACTTACATTCTTTATTCATTAGGCTTTTCAATTTGTGTACCCAAAAAAATGTCTGGCTGTGACTTTTGATAATACAGAAAAAAAATAAAATTTAATTGGCAACCCTGATTTCGTTTCAGCTGTTTCTAAGACATGTATCTACTGTCCTTTTGTGAGAGTGGCATTTAAAATGCAAGTGAAAAATGGCAAGTTACATCATCTTTGCTAACATTTTGAACAGCATGTCAATTAATCACTGTAAGATTCTATCATGCAAAACTGAAAAACAGTGACAATGAAAAAAATTGGTTCTAAAACAAGTGCCAGTTACATGCCAATTCGTAACATTAAAAATGGTTGCGTAATGCCAGCTTCAAAAATGGCAGTAGGTCATGGGACTGTATGCAGTCACTCTTACTTGTTTATAAAATAAACTAGCTGTGAGCCTGATTCTAAAGAATCGGGAGTCTAGAATCTGTATATAATTTTTTTAAGAGTTTTAAATAATAAGCTATATGACTAAGTAGCCGATGTAGGCAGAACTGTGAGGGTAGCAATATAGTGGAGGTGTAGAAAGAGTTAATGTTCGACTAACAGGACTATAACAGAGTAGGAACTTATAATGATATCAAAAATGTTATTGTAGGAGTTAATGTCCCACAGGCACTCCCACAACAGACTCAGCGCTGTAAATTATATCCAAAATGGTGTTCAAGGGGTTAATGTAGCAGTGGCAGTAGTTATAAACACTACCAAATATGCAGTTAATGCTGAACTGGTATATAATGGGTTAATTTCGCAATGTCATTACAACTATACACTGTGTAATAGAAATAACAACAATAATGGAATATAAGGGGTTAATGTTCCTACTGGCAGTAGGAATAGAGACTACAAAGTATGGAGTTAAGGCAGAAATGGTATATAAGGGGTTAACTTCGCAGTGGCAGTACAACTGGAGGACTTTTAGATAGATATAGATAGATAGATATAGATAGATAGATAGATAGATAGATAGATAGATAGAGATAGATAGATAGATATAGATAGATAGATAGATAGATAGATAGATAGATATAGATAAAGATAGATATAGATAGATAGATAGATAGATAGATAGATAGATAGATAGATAGATAGATATAAATAGATAGATATAGATAGATAGATAGATAGATAGATATAGATAGATAGATAGATAGATAGATAGAGATAGAGATAGATAGATAGATAGATATAGATAGAGATAGAGATAGATAGAGATAGATAGAGATAGATAGATAGATATAGATAGATATAGATAGATAGATAGATAGATATAGATAGATATAGATAGATATAGATAGCATACGCCTCACAGCGGTAAATGTGAAACTCAAAGTCCTCCATTATATCTCAATGGGAAGTGAGGCGCTATTCTCATTGGTCGCTGTGTGCTGGCGGCGACCAATGAGAATAGCGCCTCACTTACAGTGGTAAATTTCAAACTCAAAGTTCTCCATTATATCTCAAAGTGAAGTGAGGCGCTATTCTCATTGGTCGGCGCCAGCACACAGCGACCAATCAGCATAGCGCCTCACTTACAGCGGTAAATTTAAAAGTCAAAATCCTCCATTATATCTCAATGGGAAGTGAGGCGCTATTCTCATTGGTCGCTGTGTGCTGGCGGCGACCAATGAGAATAGCGCCTCACTTACAGCGGTAAATGTGAAACTCAAAGTCCTCCATTATATGTCAATGGGAATTGAAATAGCGCCTCACTTCCTTGAACTCAGAACTTGACTGACAGAACGTTTAAACATGAGTGAACTACGTCGCACTTTGAGTGGGGGTTAAATTCTGCACCAATATCTAGCTCTTGGCGCCTATTTTAAAACACGCTTCGCTGATTGGTTGCCGCGGCTGGCGGCAACCAATCAGCAAAGCAGCCCGTGGCTTGGCAGGCAATATGAATCCAGCATCGCTGATTAGTCGCTGTGCTCAGCCAGCCGCTGCAACCAATCAGCGGCACGAGATTCATATCACGCGCCAAGAGCGCTGATTGGTCTCCACTGAATGCGGCAACCAATCAGCAAAGCGGCGTGGTGGCCATATCAGAATACCCATAACTCGGGTGTTCCAATATGGCGGTCGGGGTACTACAGCTGCAAGCAGCCGGGAGATGACGGTCGTCTCCCGGCTGCTCGCAGCTTGTAGTAACCCGACCGCCATATTGAAACACCCGAGTTATGGGTATTCTGCTTCACTGTCAGCACTCTTGGCACGTGTTTTAAAACACAATTCGCTGATTGGTTGCTGCTGCTGGTGGCGATATGAAACCCACGCTGCTAATTGGTCTCCGCGCTCAGCCAGCCACGGCGACCAATAAGCAGCGCGGGATTCATATCTCATGCCAAGAGCACTGATTGTGTGGATAGGAATCACTGCACACGTACAAGAAAAATATGCTTCAGGTGAAAGTTTATTTATAGTGTCCATTCAATGCGGCAAAACTATGACGTTTCGGCCCAATATGGGCCTTGATCACAAAGTCGCTGTAAAATAGGAAAAATATAAAATCAGAATGTTTTGTTTGGGTTATTGTTACAAACTAATCTTAACAATGAGATTCTATGCATGAATTTCTTTTGACCTTATTATGCTCATTATATTTTCGCTTCTTTTCCGTTTCTTTAGTTATTCGCACTTTGAGTTGTTCCTCTCAATCAAAGCTAAAGTGTTATACATGGATTTTTTCGAATCATTTACTTGTATATATGAGTTGTACATATATTGTAAATATGATGTAACAATAACCCAAACAAAACAACAAAACATTCTGATTTTATATTTTTCCGATTTTACAGCGACTTTGTGATCAAGGCCCATACTGGGCCAACATGTCATAGTTTTGTCGCATTGAACGCTAGCGCCACTGATCTTCTGACGGTAGCGGTGGCGTGGTTCAAAACCCCCTGCCAATTCACGGCCAGACTGCGCCTGTCGCTGATTGGTCGCCACGCTCAGTGCGGGATTTCCGTTACAGGGAGACAGCCAGACACAATAAGGCAATTATATAGTAGGATGTTTTGGGGTTCTATCTACAGTATGGTACTAAATAATGAATGCAACACAGACAATGTCAAAACCATTTGACTATTGGAGGCTCAATATCATCTTTCATATTTAAAAATATAACTCAAGAAAAGAATATGGAACAGTGTCCCAGCTGATTTTCATGATAGAATAAATAAAATAGTTGAACAGAGAAGGTGAGACCCTGACCTGCAAGGCTGTAAAGGACATATCACTAAGCAATGGATTTAATCTGAGTACCAGATTCTATTATGCATTTTTCTGGTTCTCTTAATTTTGCTTTTATCAAAAATATCTAAATTTAGAGAAATACAGTGTTATCATATATAGACATGGCACGTTGCACATGAGAAGTCAATATATATACAAGCATTTGATAGCTCTGCTTGGCAATCAATCACTGCAAGACAAGCATATTCATCCTAACCCCCTCACTGTGCAGAGAAGTGTGTGATTGCATTTCTGTTTGTGGCTTGCAAGTGCAAGTTCGAATGCTGTGTAAAAGCTTGTTCTAATCACTACCGAGTGAAATTCGAGCACATCTTTATTATATCTGTGCAATCAACCCCAAAATGCAACTGCACTGATGCCATAGTAATGTTTTACATCTTCATTACCGTACTCCAACCTACAGGACTTCAGCTTCTGAAACTACTCTACAAATCTCTGAAGACTTCCATGGCACGCTAGAACTTAAAATTATAATGTTCACTTCTAGGGATGGGCGAATCCTGAAATGCTCGGAATCGCTGGGCTCTAACGAGTCTGGGTCCGAGACTCAGTACTCATTGCGAGTCCAGCGAGTCCGAATAGTAACCTGTACTTTTGCAGTGTATTTATACAGATACACTACAAAAGTACCCTAAAAGTTAATCTAAGGGGTTAAAAACAATAAACATTAATACTCACCTCCTGTACTCCTGTACCTAATGTACCGGGACCGGTACCGAAGACCTCCGGCTGTTACAGGACCTCCGAGACCACCGGGAGAAGATGGGGAAAAGGACCTTGCAGTTCAGCCAATCAGCATGCGGCTAGCGGTTCCATGGGTTTGTCATGTGGCCGCAGTGCAGCCGCGTCACAACCCATGTGACCGCTAGCCGCATGCTGATTGGCTGAACTGCAAGGTCCTTTTCCCCATCTTCTCCCGGTGGTCTCGGAGGTCCTGTAACAGCCGGAGGTCTTTGGTACCGGTCCCGGTACATAAGGTACAGGAGTACAGGAGGTGAGTATTAATGTTTATTGTTTTTAACCCCTTAGATTAACTTTTAGGGTACTTTTGTAGTGTATCTGTATAGATACACCGCAAAAGTACAGGGACTTGCTACCCCCGAGTAATTCCTAAGGAAACTCGGCGAGTAGCGAGTCCCCCGAGTCCGCTACTATTCGGGCGAGTCCCGAATAGTAGCGAGTAATTCGCCCATCCGTATTCACTTCATGCAACTTTTCACAATAAGAGGTCACGAGTGTGAAAATTAGGAATAACACAATTTCTTTTCATTATGTAACTTTTATCCTTGACATGATTCAGCTTTAATTTTCAGTGACATTTTAGTCTAGCCAGTATAATATAGCGAGACATTAAAGTCTCCTATTCACACTACAAAGAGGCATGATTATTTTGAAAACCATACTAATGCATAAATATGTCAATGGTTTGTTTAAAGCACACCATTCAACCACTTTTTTTAAGAACAACAGATGGCCAATGGAATTAAAGGGAATAAATATGTGTTTTTCTACAAAGATAGTTTATAACTAAAAAATACTTTAGCTATATTAGAATAACATTGTTTCTGCATTGTGGCATAGATTTCTGCACACCTCATCCACATAAGTGGTACAGTGGAAAAAAAAATGTGCCATTGAAGATACTGTTGGTACAGGGGCCTGAGTTACCTTAATTCACTTGTACTGGCCTGGCACCTTGGAAGCAGGTCTGATATGCATAAGGTGAGTGCTAGTTTTATATGGTCCCCTTTATGTTCATGTTTGAGGTCTTATGACACAATACAAATTAAAAATTATAGAGTAGGACCACCCTATCTGAGAATGCCTTGACGTTGGCAGGGTGGCTCAAAAGATTATTTAATCTTTTTCCAAATGTCTCAAATTATTTACAGTTTGGAAGCAATATGTGTTTTTACACAATTTTTATGTTTTTTTGGCAGTGCTGGCGCCTTTTGTGGGTTTTTTTCTTGTCAGTTAACGTATGAAGGATTTAGTACTCATGCATTTTGACATAAATGTTTTTCTGATACTACCGCTACATATTCACATGTCACCACAGCAAAATTGAAGGATCTTTTGAGACGCTAGCTTTTAAAAGATAAATAGAGTATATTATGTAGTGTTCCTGAGCAACATAGCATCGAATCCAGCACAGAATCAATGTTTAGGCAACTCTAATCTATGCCTTCAGTAGACTAACATTCCATTTAAGCTTCAGAGTAACAGATTTTAGCACATTAAGTGGGTGATTAAGGAGTTAAAAAGGCAAGCAGAGGAAAGAAAAGTGATATATAAGTGAAGAAAAAGCAAATTTCTTTGGTAAAATATATTATTTTATATGTTATTGTACTAATGATTTATGCAGTTTGTTGAACAACAGTGATCATTTAGAATTTTAGGGTAAAGTCAACTAGCATGATGCTAGTGTGACTTTAGTTGAAATGTGTCATTATGCTAATGAACCTTTGCTCAGGCTCTGCTGGGAGTATGAGCCGAGCGTCATACAAATGTGATTTGATCCTGTGATTGGATCCCAACTGCGGAGGAAAGGGAGAGATTAATCTCCCCATCTCCGGCATATATTGCTCTGCACTCACATTTGTGCCAGTGCTGTGTGCTGTTTCACTTGCACCCATAGACGTATATGGGTGCGAGTGATCCAACACATGCTGATAATCACAGCATGCTACAATTTTTTTTCCTTAGTCCATTTATGGTTGAGGAAAAACTCGCAGATCTGAGCTACCTGATTGTCTAACATTGGATTTCCTTGCGTTGCACTTATGCGAGTCACATGCTAGTGTGACTTTACTCTTACAATGAAATCTTGAGAAAAGCTCAGTGTTGCTAGGCTGGGGCCAGACTTGCATCATGCATTTGCTAAATGCATACGCTATTTTCATGTGCAAATGTTGAAAAACACATGCGTTAACGCACCCATAGGCTCCAATGCAAAAGTGCAATGCGTTTGACGCTATGCGTTTTTGCAAGTGTATCACAAAACGCGGTATGCAGCATTTTTTGTTGCTTTTGCAAAAACACATGCGTTTTTTTAACATGGGAGTCTATGGAAAACGCATGGTACAGGTGTCTCATTTCCACAACTGTATTGGTGCCCTCAACGGCAAGAATATACGCATACGCAAGCCCCCAAATAGTGCCACCAACTTCTTCAACTATAAAAAGTTTTTTTAATCGTCTTAATGGCCATTGCCGATGCCCAAGGGAGATTTGTAGCTGTGGACATTGGGGCATATGGGCACACAAACTACTCACGTGTCTTCAAAGACAGCAACATGGGGAAAGCCCTATATCATAACCGCTTCAATATCCCCCCCATCAAACCCTTTACCATGAACAACGGCACCCAGTCTCCCCTATGTTCTCATAACAGATGAGGCTTTCCAGCTGTCCATGAACCTCATGAAGCCTTATGTCAGGTGCACTCTTACCTTGTTAAGTTGTGCGCGCCAATATGTGGAGTGTGCGTTTGGTATCCTGTCCTCAAAGTGGCATGTGCTCCTCCCATGTATTTAATTGCACCCCTACAACGTGGATAGTGTTGTGAAGGCATATGTTTGCTTACATTATTTTGTCTGCTGACATGACCACCTCATTGTGGACCCTATGGATGGAATTCCCCACCCATTGGCCTCTAAGATGCAAATGTTTGGTCTTCTGTTGCAGCCATGTAAGTGCAGAATCAATTCGCAGATTACTTTATGAGTGATGTAGGTCAGATGCCGATGGGTGGTGGGCCAATGTGATTTGGCCTGTGTCTCTTGGTTGGTGCACATGTTTTTTTGTTCTGAGTGTTATATATTTATCTTCACATAATCTGTTATGTTCACCTTTACTATATAAAACCCCTATAAACCAAGTTTTAGGTTGTCTTTATTATCATCAACTTAATGTTTGGCCCTGGACTGTTCCACACCATGCAGGGTACATGTTGTACACCTACACATAACATGGATACAATGTTCATATCACCATGGCACTCATCAATGAGTTGACATATGGCAGTTTTCAAGGCCATGAGGCTTAGTCATGTTGTGTTGGCGTGGCAACCATGTGGTTAATACTCCCATGCCAATCACATCTCTATATCGCCCCATATATAAGCAATTGGTCCATCTGGCTACAACACATGAATGTAGTGTGCTATCCTACTTTTTATGTGGTTGTAAAACAGACAACAAACATTGCCATGTAAACTTCCACCATGTGTTTGCTGTCCACATTAAAAATTTAATACCTACATTACAGCCAATTATGACTACCCATGGCATCAATCCATGAGTCCTTGGTACATGGCTTAACAATAAAACAAATCCCCTGGTTGATGTGTTGGCGACCATATATATACTAATCAACCAATTGTCACATAGCTCTCTCTCACACAATGTCAGGAATGTAATGTCTTACTGTAATCTTGCTGTTGTTATGTATGCCAACCCAAGCTCTGTCAACATGTAAGCTGTGCAACGTATGTGTAAATTCCATGGTTGCTATTGTCACAGTGGGCAATTTTACACAGGCACACCTTGACATAACACAACACTTGTATTGTCTGCATATTACATACAGTTTGCACCTTATAAGGCCATATGTTAATGGAAGTATGATATTACCTTGGTAGTAGGGATGGGCGAATCTACTCGCTAGGACTCGTTACTCGGCGAGTAGTAAGGGACTCGCAGGACTCGGTACTCTGCGAGTTTCCCAGTGATTACTCGCACGAGTCCAATGCAAATCAATATCAATCCTAGTTTTGTCAGAAACGCTGACAAAACTAGGATTGCCATTGTTTGCATTAGACTCGCGAGTAATCACTGGCTACTGTGCCAGTGATAGCAGGGAAACTCGCAAAGTAACTGCTGTTTCTTTGCGAGCCAGTCCAGCTGTCTTCTCTGTGCAGCTCCAGGGTCCTAGAGCCCGCCTGCTGCCTGATGTAGCAGTGCTGAGATTGTTCTCAGTCTGCTCATTCCCTGTGTACAGACATGAATGTCTGTGCACAGAGATGATGTAGCAGTGCTGAGATTGTTCTCAGTCTGCTCATTCCCTGTGTACAGACATGAATGTCTGTGCACAGAGATGATGTAGCAGAGCTGAGATTGTTCTCAGTCTGCTTATTCCCTGTGCATAGACATCTATATTTATGCACAGGGGATGTAGCAGAGAGGACATCGCGTTTTGGACTGCGTCGGACGGAAGAGGATTTTTTTAATTAAAGATGGAGTCCCTAATGGCTTTTTTTTTTATTCTAATAAAAAATTTTCCTTGTGTTGTGTTTTTTTTAAAACAATTTAATAGAAATTCATGGTGGTCATGTCTAATATTGGCGTGACCGCCATAAATTTCGGGCTTAGGGCCAGCTGATAATACAAAGCTGGCCCTAACCTCTTTATTACCCAGCGTGCCACCGCCACCAGGGCCGCTGGAAGAGCGGGGTTCAGCGCCAGAGGATGGCGCTTCAATGAACGCGCCATCTTCTGGGGCGGCTGCGGGCTGCAATTTGCAGCGGGGGGTGCCCAGAAAGCTTGGGCATCCCTGCGCTGCGGATTCCAGCCCCCAGCTGCTTAGCTGTACCTGGCTAGACATAGAAATTGCGCGGAGCCCCACGCATTTTTTTTTAATTATTTCATGAATTTCAGAGTCAGAGTCTCAGAGTCTCAGAGTCAGAATCTCAGAATTTCATGAAATAATTAAAAAAAAATGCGTGGGGCTCCGCGCAATTTCTATGTCTAGCCAGGTACAGCTAAGCAGCTGGGGGCTGGAATCCGCAGCGCAGGGATGCCCAAGCTTTCTGGGCACCCCCCGCTGCAAATTGCAGCCCGCAGCCGCCCCAGAAGATGGCGCGTTCATTGAAGCGCCATCCTCTGGCGCTGAACCCCGCTCTTCCAGCGGCCCTGGTAGCGATGGCACGCTGGGTAATAAAGAGGTTAGGGCCAGCTTTGTATTATCAGCTGGCCCTAAGCCCGAAATTTATGGCGGTCACGCCAATATTAGACATGACCGCCATGAATTTCTATTAAATTGTTTTAAAAAAACACAACACAAGGAAAATTTTTTATTAGAAATAAAAAAAAAAGCCATTAGGGACTCCATCTTTAATTAAAAAATCCTCTTCCGTCCGACGCAGTCCAAAACGCGATGTCCTCTCTGCTACATCCCCTGTGCATAAATATAGATGTCTATGCACAGGGAATAAGCAGACTGAGAACAATCTCAGCTCTGCTACATCATCTCTGTGCACAGACATTCATGTCTGTACACAGGGAATGAGCAGACTGAGAACAATCTCAGCTCTGCTACATCAGGCAGCAGGCGGGCTCTAGGACCCTGGAGCTGGGGCAGCCAGAACACAGAGAAGACAGGATCTTATCTGTGCGAGTCAGCGATTACTTACAAAGTAAACTAGCAATGCAAATAAATGACACAACTAGGATTGCTTCAGGCTGAAGCTTCCGAGACACATCTGCGATTTGTAAATCTCACACTACTCGCTATTACTCGCTTCCCCATTCATTAACATTGGACTCGCTAGACTCGCAACGAGTAGCGAGTCCTGGGCTCGGACTCGCTAGAGTCAAGCGATTCCGAGTAATTTAGGATTCGCCCATCACTACTTGGTAGATAATTGCTCATGCTGAAAAACCACAAACACATGTTTATCAAAAAAAATAACATCTTTTAATCACTTTTAAATTAACGAGTACCATTCTTGGTCGAAAAACTAAGAGCTGGAATAAATTGTGTAGAAACCATGTTTACAGCCATATAGATAATCCAAAACAAAAGTTTAGCCAAAAAAAAACCATATGGCCAATTACATAGGCATTGCCACAGGAAACATAACATAAAAATATGAAATATACCTGATGTTTAACCATTCATGACTCAGCCTATTTTGACCCTAAAGACCTTGGCATTTTTGTCAATTCTGACCAGTGTCCCTTTATGAGGTAATAACTCTGGAACTCTTCAACGGATCCTAGCGATTCTGAGGTTGTTTTTTCGTGACATATTGGGCTTCATGGTAGTGGTAAACTTAGGTTGATAATTTTTGTGTTTATTTGTGAAAAAATAAATTTGGCAAAAATGTTGAAGATTTCGCAATTTTCAAATTTTGAATTTTTATTCTGCTAACCCAGAGAGTTATGTGACACAACATAGTTAATAAATAACATTTCCAGCATGTCTACTTTACATCAGCACAATTTTGGAAAAAACTATTTTTTTTGGTAGGAAGTTATAAGGGTTCAAAGTTCATCAGCAATTTTTCATTTTTCCAGCAAAATTTACAAAACCATTTTTTTTAGTGACCACATCACATTTGAAGTCCCTTTGACGGGTTGTACATGGCAGAAAACACCCAAAAGTGACATCATTCCAAAAACTGCACCTCTCAAGCTACGCAACACTACATTCAAGAAGATTATTAACCCTTCAGGTGCTTCACAGGAACTAAAGCAACGTAGAAGGAAAAAATTGACATTTTCATTTTTTTAACAAAAATGTTCTTTTAGCCTCAATTCTTTCATTTTCACATGGGCAACAGGATAAAATGGATCCTAAAATTTTTTGGGCAATTTCTCCTAAGTACACCGATACCTCATATGTGGTCATAAACCCCTGTTTGGGCGCACAGCAGAGCTCAAAAGGGAAGGAGCGCAATTTAACTTTTGGAGCTAATTTTCCATTCAAAAAGTCAAATGGCGCTTCATCACTTCTGAGCCCTGCTATGCGCCCCAAACATTGGTTTATGACCGCATATGAGGTATCAGTGTACTCAGAATAAATTGCCCAACAAATTTTAGGATGCATTTATCCTGTTGCAAATGTGAAAATGAAAACATTTAGGCTAAAAGAAAAAGTTTGTGAAAAAAAAGTACTTTTTCATTTTTACGGAACAATTTGTGAAACATCTGAGGGTTCAAAGTGCTCACCACCCATCTACATAAGTTCCCTGGGAAGGTCAGTTTCCAAAATGGGGTCACTTGTGGGGAAGCTCCAATGTTTAGGCACACAGGGGCTCTCCAAACGCGACATAGTGTCCGCTAGCAATTTGAGTTGATTTTTCATTCAAATTGTTAGCGGACACCATGTCACGTTTGGAGAGCCCCTGTGTGCCTAAACATTGGAGCTCCCCCACAAATGACCACATTTTGGAAACTAGCCCCCCCCCCCAGTGAACTTATCTAGATGGGTGGTGAGCATATTGAATCCCCATGTGCTTCACAAATTAATCTGTAAAAATTAAAAAATAAAATGTTTATGAATAAAAAAGTACTTTTTCATTTTTATGGATCAATTTGTGAAGCACCTGGGGGTTCAAGGTGCTCACTATGCATCTAGATAAGTTCCTTGTGGGGTCTAGTTTCCAAAATGGAGCCACTTGTGGGGGAGCTCCAATGTTTAGGCACACAGGGGCTCTCCAAACGCGAAATGGTGACCGCTAACAATTTGAATGGAAAATCAGCTCAAATTGTTAGCGGACACCATGTTGCATTTGGAGAGCCCCTGTGTGCCTAAACATTGGAGCTACCCCACAAGTGACCCCATTTTGGAAACTAGACACCCAAGGAACTTATCTAGATGCATAGTGAGCACTTTGAACCCCTAGGTGCTTCACAAATTGATCCATAAAAATGAAAAAGTACTTTTTTTCCACAAACATTTTCATTTTTCATTTGTACAGATTGTTTTGTGAAGCACCTGGGGGTTCAAAATGCTCAACACCCATCTAGATGAGTTCCCTAGGGGGTCTAGTTTCCAAAATCGGGTCATTTGTGGGGGAGCTCCAATGTTTAGGCACACAGGGGCTCTCCTTATGCAACATGGTGTCCGCTAGCAATTGGAATTATTAGCGGACACCATGTCGCGTATGGAGAGCCCATGTGTGCCTAAATATTGAAACTCCCCCACAAGTGACCCCATTTTGGAAACCAGACTCCCCAAAGAACATATCTAGATGCATAGTGAGCACTTTGAACCCCAGGTGTTTCACAAATTAATCCGTAAAAATGAAAAAAGAAAATTTGTGTGAAAAAAAAGTACTTTTTCCTTATTACGGATCAATTTATGAAGCACCTGGGGGTTCAAAGTGCTCACTACTAGATAGGTTCCTTGGGAGGTCTACTTTCCAAAATAGGGTCACTTGTGGAGGAGCTCCAATGTTTAGGCACACATGGGCTCTCCATATGCGATATGGTTTCTGCTAATAATTCCAATTGTTAGCAGACACCATGTTGTGTATGGAGAGCCCCTGTGTGCCTAAACATTGGAGCTACCCTACAAGTGACCCCATTTTAGAAACTAGACCCTTCAGGGAACGTATCTAGATGCATAGTAAGCACTTTGAACCCCCAGGTGCTTCACAAATTGATCCGTAATAAGGAAAAAGTACTTTTTTTCACACACATTTTCTTTTTTAATTTTTATGGATCAATTTGTTAAGCACATGGGGGTTCAAAATGCATCTAGATAAGTTCCTTGGGGCGTTTAGTTTCCAAAATTGTGTCACTTCTGGGGGGGCTCCAATGTTTAGGCACACAGGGGCTCTCCATACGTGATATGGTGTATGCTAACAATTAGAGCTAATTTTCCATTCAACTTGTTAGTGGGCACCATCTCACGTATGGAGAGCCCCTGTGTGCCACCAGCACAAGGGCAACTGGAAGAGTTGGGGTACAGCACCAGAAAATCGCATCTCTAATGAATGCACTATTTTTTGGGGTGGCTGTGGGTTGCAATTTGCAGTGTGGGAGACCTACAACATTTGAGTCTCTCTACGCTGAGGATTCCAGCCCCCCAGCTGAAACATTGTAGCTGGCTGGCTACCAAAAATACAGAAAAGGC
Organism: Allobates femoralis; assembly: GCA_033576535.1. Taxonomy (NCBI): domain Eukaryota; kingdom Metazoa; phylum Chordata; class Amphibia; order Anura; family Aromobatidae; genus Allobates; species Allobates femoralis. The sequence continues at coordinate 300,234,973 of JARQOC010000001.1, read as the reverse complement.
CTTTTTTTATTTCTAGAACTGATTTTAGAAAAAATAAAATGAAGTGGGGCTCCGCCATATTTTTGGTCCAGCCAGGTATAACTTGGCAGCTACGGACTGCCACCAATCCCCAGCTGCCTCGTTGTACCTGGCTGGCAACCAAAAATACAGCGAAGCCCATATTTTTTTATTTCTAGAACTAATTCTAAAAAGAAAAAAGACATGAGGCTCCGCCATATTTTTGGCCCAGCCAGGTACAACTTGGCAGCTGGGTGCTGGAATCCTCAGCATGGAGAGGCCCAAGCATTCTGGGCCCCCCCATGCTGCGAATTGCAGCCGTCAGCCGCCACAGGAAATGGCGCATTCATTGAAGCATCATTTTCTGGCGCGGTACCAAGGCTCTTCCAGTTGCCCTGGTGCTGGTGGCAAACTGGGTACAAAAGGGGTTAATGCCAGCTTTTTTATTGGCAGCTGGCACTAAGGCCAAGATTCCTAATGTCGGGCCAATATTAGACCCGGCCATTAGGAATCTCTAATAAACAGTCAAAAAATACACCACACAGAGAAAAATCTTTTTATTTGAAAAAAACAAGCAAACAAAATTCGGACAAAATTTGGATCCGACATAGTCCAAAACGAAGGTCCCACGACGGTCGATCGCCTCTGCTCAATTCAGAGACTCCAGCAAGGGATCAAGTGTCCTCTTCCTACAGTCTCTGGGGTCAGAGTTATGGTGCACTGCATGACAATGATCTGTCATACAGTGCACCATGACAATGATCCCAAAGACTACAACAAGAGGATACTGATCCCTTGTTGCACCCATCCTTCCATCCACCCATGCATCTATCCATCCACCCATGCACCGATCATCCATGCATGCACACATCCATGCATGCACGCACACATCCATCCATGCACACATTCACACATGCATCCACGCACGCACACATCCATCCATGAACACATCCACACATGCATGCATCCACATATGCACGCATCCGTGCACACATCACACACACATCCACGCACGCATCCATGCACGCACACATCCACGTATGCATCCAGCATGCACACATCCACGCACACATACACTCACGCACACATCCATCCACGCATGCACACATCCACGCACACACATCCATGCACGCATGCATCCACGCAAACATCTATCCATGCACCATCCATGCACACATGCATCCACGCACACACTCCTCCACACATGCACGCATCCACACATGCATGCATCCACGCATGCACACATCCATCTATGCACACATCCACATACGCACGCATCCACTCACGCACACATCCATCCATGCACACACGCACGCAATCCACTCACGCACACATTCATCCATGCACACATCCACGCATGCATGCATCCATGCATGCATGCATCCACACACGCACGCATCCACACATGCACACATCTACACATGCACACATCCATGCACGCACACATCCACTCACGCACACATCAATCCACGCATGCATCCACACACGCATGCATCCACACATGCACGCATCTACACACGCACACATCCATGCACGCATCCACGCATGCACACATCACTCACGCACACATCCATCCATGCATGCACACATCCATGACACACACATCCATGCACGCACACATCACTCACGCACATCCATCCATGCATGCACACATCCACGCAGACATCATGCAAGCATGCATCCACGCATGCACACATCACACATGCACGCATCCATGCATGCACACATCCATCCATGCACACATCCATCCATGCACACATCCACACATGCATGCATCCACGGATGCACACATCCATCCATGCACACATCCATGCACGCAGACATCCATGCACACATCCATCCATGCACACATTCACACATGAACGCATCCACGGACGCACACATCCATCCATGCAATATCCATGCACACATTTTGCGCGCACACATCCACGGATGCACGTACACATCTATCCATGCAATGTCCATGCACACATCCACACACGCTTGCATCCTACGGACGCACACATCCATCCATGCACACATCACACACACACTCATCCACGGATGCACACATCCATCCATGCAATATCCATGCACACATCCAAGCTCGCACACATTTACTGACGCACGTACACATCCAGTGTGATTTTTATGCATATTTTTTGCATTCAGTTTTCAGTTAAGCTAGGTGGTTGAATGGACGCCGTTATGCTGGCCATTCATCATGTGCATGGCTCATTTTTGTCTTCAGTTTGGGAATGAGAGTCTACATTATGCTTGCTCAGAACCTTCATCTGAGCCGGGATCTGACTTCGCTTCTGGGCATCAATGCAGATCATTTCTTCATCTGTACTTACAGAAGCTTTGGAGCAAACCTCTGATTCCCAGGGTATAGTATGAGTGAACATCTCTGCATACTCCACCATCTGTCTTATCCCATACTCATACAGGCGGCTGGAAACTTGGGAGCTGTGAGGAAGCAAGTGCGATTGGGGGGACATCTCTGAGGACTGGTGTATTTGTGATGCTGAAGTTGAAGTGGAGGAGACCCCACTTAATGAAGCGCTTGCTATCCATTCAAGTGCCTGCTCTTTTTATGCCTTATCTACAATTGGTAGCGATAGCTATGTAACTCATGTCTGTAAGAAAGGGATCAGATTGTCCACAGAAAGAAATAGACATCTTACTTTGACTGGAAGATTGTCTTTCTTCAGCAGATGTTACTGTTGCTTTACAACCTACCCCACAGACACAAACTTTTTTCCCTTTCCACCATGCTTATTACCCTTTCCACCAGCAGCAGGCCTTTTGCCACTTATTTTGCATGTGAACAAATTTGCAACTCTGCAGTTGTTGGCAAAAAAAATTTGAATGGAAATCGAGCAGAGCTGAGTGGCCAAAGAGTGCTACTAGGCCCAAAATTTTACCTGGGCTAGATGAAGTTATAAATTAATATGAAATAGACAGGCGGTGTAGCTTGGTTCACAAGTGGGCTACACCACTGACTAACAGACACTGCTACTAGGCCCAAACTATTACCTGGGCTAGATGCAGTTAAAAATTTGTATGAAATAGACAGGCGGTGTAGCTTGCTTAACAGCTGGGCTACTCCACTGACTACCAGACACTGCTACTAGCCCAAAAGATTGTCTTGGTTAGATGCAGTAAATAATTGTTTTTAGATACACAGGCGGTGTAGCTCGCTTCACAGCTGGGCTACACCACTGACTACCAGACACTGCTACTAGCCCAAAAGGATTGACTGGGCTAGCTGCAGTAAAAAATTGGCTACTGGATAGACAGGCGGTGTTATGATCCGATGACTTATGTACCTTTACACGCCGCTACTGGATGGTGGCAACAACCGGCTACTTCACGTGCACGAGCACGCACAAACGGTTGCAAACGGTAATCGCACCACCTTTACACGCCGCAACAAGGTGCGCTACGGTAGGTTACATCTATCTCTGGATACACCACCGGGTGTCTCAAGTTACCTTCTGTAGCTCACCTTACCTCATTTACATACCGCTACAACAAGCTAATATGGGCGGACCTGGTGCAGCAGGGACAACAAATAGGCGTGCCACAATTGTGGATTACGAGACACTCGTACGCTGATAGGACAATGCAATAACATCATGATTGGCCAGCCAGCGCAGGAGGCTGATTAATACATGACGCTCGAGCAATTGTGTAGTGTGACTGGTCAGCTCCTTAAATATGCCTCCCTATGCAGCGACTACCAATCGTAACGCAGGAGCTTCCTCCAATGATCGCTGATGGGGCGCGGTAACCCGGAGCCTGTGTCACGCCCCAGCTACATACCAGGTACATAGCCTGATGTAGAAACAACCCTTCTGTTCCTTCTTTACACGCCGATACAGGTCGCTACCATCGGCTGGGTAACCAACTGTTTTAGGGCAGTGCTCTGAAACAGGTGCCGTCACTGGCGGGTGGCTACAACCGTCTTCACAAGCCGCCACCTCTGGTTGATTTGGCGGTGCAAGATACATTTCTCTCATGTACCCGGTTGTTGCCACCATCCAGTAGCGGCGTGTAAAGGTACCCTTAGGAGTAACATAAAGATTCCACAGAAGTAGTTGGTAACTATACTAACCACGACACCTTACTCAATATCGCAACTAAAAGTAGCTGTGGAAAGTAACTAACCATGCCCTAGACAACTCAACACGGCTGGAGAACTAGCTACCCCTAGAGATGAAAATAGGAAAAGCTATCTTGCCTCAGAGCAGAACCCCAAAATATCAGCAAGCCCTCCACGGATATTAACTGGGAAACAGGAGAGGAAAAGACACACAGGCAAAATATAGAGTTCAGCAAAAGAGGCCACACTAGCTAGATAGTAAAGATAGGATAGAATACTATTGCGGTCAGTATTAAAATATTATCAAAAAATCTCCAACAGCAGATAGTGTCAAAAATTACCCTGAGTCCACTAAGACTCGCCACCCTCTGTATCTGCAGAACTTCTGTGAATCAAACAAGAATAAACAAGTACCAATACCAACAATACTGGAAATAGCAGATAACAGTGAATAGCAATTCCTGTCCAGGAAGAAAACTCCCTAACTGAGTAGGTAAACAAATATGCAGACTAAATTTCAAAACCACAACTCAGAACAAACAAACTGAAAACAGATCTACAAGCAACATGGATGCCAAAAAGTAACACAAACCATTCACTTAGCTTGCAAGGATTTCAGCAGACCAGGAGAAACCAGGAAAAGGTGTGGACACCTCTAGGAACATTTACAACTGGCAAGGACTGATCAGCTTCAAACCACTATATACTCCAATCTGAACCTGACTGCCAATCATCACGATCAGCTGTGGAACTCTCCAACACACAGTCAGAATTACCAGCAACAACCACCGGAGGGAGCTCACAACCAGAATTCCTCCTTGATGAATTCACAACAAGGCGGTGTAGCTTACTTTACAGCTGGGCTACACCGCTGACTACCAGACACTGCTACTTGCCCAAAAGGATTGACTTGGCTAGCTGCAGTAAAAAATTGGCTACTGAATAGACAGGCGGTGTAGCTTACTTTACAGCTGGGCTACACCGCTGACTACCAGACACTGCTACTAGCCCAAAAGCATTGACTGGGCTAGCTGCTGTAAAAAAATTGGCTACTGGATAGACAGGCGGTGCTATGATCCGATGACTTAGGAGTAACATAAAGATTACACAGAAGTCGTTGGTAACTATACTGACCACGACACCTTACTCAATATCGCAACTAGAAGTAGCTGTGGGAAGTAACTAACCATGCCCTAGACAACTCAACACGGCCGGAGAACTAGCTACCCCTAGAGATAAAAATAGGAAAAGCTATCCTGCCTCAGAGCAGAACCCCAAAAGAGCAGGAATCCTTCCACAGATATTAACTGGGAAACAGGAGAGGAAAAGACACACACAGGTAGAATATAGACTTTAGCAAAAGAGGCCACACTAGCTAGATAGTAAAGATAGGATAGAATACTATTGCGGTCAGTATTAAAAATACTATCAAAAAATCTCCAACAGCAGATAGTGTCAAAAATTACCCTGAGTCCACTAAGACTATATATGTATCTGCAGAGCTTCAGTGAATCAAACAAGAATAAACAAGTGTCAATACCAACAATACTGTAAATAGCAGATAACAGTGAATAGCAATTCCTGTCCAGGAAGAAAACTTCCTAACTGAGAGTAGGTAAACAAATATGCAGACTAAATTTCAAACCCGCAACTCAGAACAAGACAAACTGAAAACAGATCCACAAGCACATAACATGTACGCCAAAAAGTAACAAAAACCATTCATTTAGCTTGCAAGGATTTTAGCAGACCAGGAGAAACCAGGAAAAGGTGTGGACACCTCCAGGAATATTTACAACTGGCAAGGACTGATCAGTTTTAGTCCCTCCTTGTTTGGAACTCTGAATTTTGTTTCGCATATTGGATTTGTACCTCCACTGAGGTCTACTTCTACTGTTTAGTTAAGTTTGTGTTTCTTTTTTTTTTTAATTTCCTGCCTGTATATAAGGTTATAGACTTATTCTGATCTGTACTGTTTTTCTGAACACTCTACGGTTAACTTTGAGAAATGACATGTGAAGATGTATTAGATTTAGTGATGGGTGAATCCTAAACTACTCGGAATCGCTAGACTCCGACGAGTCTGAGTCCAGGACTCGCTACTCGTTGCGAGTCTAGCGATTCCAATGTTAATGAATGGGGAACGAATATTGCAGCGATTCCTCTGCTGCCGCTGGCTTTTAAAGAATAGTAAAAAAAAAAATAAAGGATTGAACCGGGGCAGGGGTAGTGGGGGTGAGGGGGGGGGGGAGGGGGGGTTGCACTGGACCGGCCGGCTACTTACCGCTGCCGGCGCCGGCTGCAGACTTTATTGATTCTTCAGAAAAAAAATGACGTGGGCTTCGCCGTATTTCTGGAACCAGCCGGATCCAGCAAGCAGCGACGGGCTGCCCCCAACCCCCAGCTGCCTATTTGTACCTGGCCGGACACAAGAATATAGGGGAGCCCTTTTTTTTTATTATTTCATGAATTTCATGAAATAATAAAAAAAAAATGCGTGGGGCTCTGTGCAATTTCTATGTCTAGCCAGGTACAGCTAAGAAGCTGGGGGGCTGGAATCCGCAGCGCAGGGAGGCCCAAGCTTTCTGGGCACCCCTCGCTGCAAATTGCAGCCCGCAGCCGCCCCAGAAGATGGCGCATTCATTGAAGCGCCATCCTCTGTCGCTGAACCCCGCTCTTCCAGTGGCCCTGGTGGCGGGTGGCTCACTGGGTAATAATGAGGTTAAGGCCAGCTTTGTATTATCAGCTGGCCCTAAGCCCGAAATTTATGGCGGTCACGCCAATATTAGACATGACCGCCATGAATTTCTATTAAATTGTTTTAAAAAAAACACAACACAGAGAAATTTTTTTTTATTAGAAATAAAAAAAAAAGCCATTAGGGACTCCATCTTTATTTTAAAAAATCCTCTTCCGTCCGACGTAGTCCAAAACGCGATGTCCTCTCTGCTACATCCCTGTGTATAGATATAGATGTCTATGCACAGGGAGTGAGCAGACTGAACAATCTCAGCTCTGCTACATCATCTCTGTGCACAGACATTCATGTCTGTACACAGGGAGAGCAGGCAGGCTCTAGGACCCTGGAGCTGTGGCAGCCCGCAGGACCCGAGCCCGGCACAGAGCAGACAGCCGGACTCGTTACTGTGCGAGTTTCCTTGCGATTACTTGCACAGTTACGAGTCCAATGCAAGTCAATGGCAATCCTAGTTTTGTCAGAGTCTCTGACAAAACTAGGATAGCCAGTGATTTGCATTGGACTCGTTACTGTGCAAGTAATCGCTGGGAAACTTGCAGAGTACCGAGTCCTGCGAGTCCCTTACTACTCACAGAGTAGAGAAGCATAAGGCTGATATTGTAGCTCTATTAAAGACCCAGATGGGAGGTATATTATTTTAATCTGCAAACTTAATCACCAAATTTTCACTTTAGCAAATGTTTATGTACCCAATCAAGGCCAAATATCGTTCTTGAACAAAATAATGCATATTATTACTCAAAATAAACAAGGCGACTTAATCCTTTTGGAGATTTTAACATTGTTCCAAATCTCTCCCTGGATTCCTCTAATAAGTCTAGATGTCAATCCTCCTCACTTGACCCATGGTTGCTTAAATTGGATTTATATGACGTTTTTAGATATCTCCACACGTCTTCCCTAGAATTTACGCATTACTCTGGAACCCACAATGCCCACGCTAGGATTGATTTAGTTCTTACAAGTATATTTTCACTCTGTAAATTTAAAACTATTCTAATAGCTCCCAGAGTATGGTCAGATCACTCCCCTGTAATATTTGAAGTATCAAACCCCCAAAATACCTAGAGAAACGTTGGCGCAATAACAGATTCCTTTATAACCATCCGGTTTACAGAAGAGAAATTGGCAAAACCATCCCGAATTATTTAGCTGAGAATGACATTGAAGATATCTCAGTCTTTACACTTTGGTCGGCATTCAAAGCAGTACTTAGAGGTAAACTCATACAATTAAACTCGCAGCTCAACAAATATAATAGAGAAAAAACTAAAGAATTAGCTAATGAAATTCATGCTTTAGAGCAAAAACAAATCTCCAACCCTTCCTTTGACTGTTCAAAAGATATCCTTAAATTGAGAACAAATCTCAAATCTCTCCTGACCACCCACTGACAAATTTTTACAGACTAATAAATCTAGGTACTATTTCTCTGCTGATAAACCATCAAAACTGCTTGCAGCTAAAATTATATCTTATAACATATTATTTATGTTATAAGATCTCTTCCCATTTTTAAACCAATACGATGGTTTCAGAAACTACAGTCTCAACTTATCTATTATATAATCGCGAATCGGAAAAGCGCCCCTCCGCGCGCACTTTCCGATGTCGTCATGTGGATACGAATTTAACATTGGGCGCGAAGCGCCCAATGCTGCGCGAGCAATGGCCGTGAGGCCATTGCGAGTCGCTGGCCCAGGGCGAGCAATGGCCGCGAAGCGGCCATTGCGAGCCGCTGCCCCAAAATCGATCCACAACCTCGGCTACAAATTTACCGATTTACCGCTCAGGTAGCGCGAGCAATGGCCGCGAGGCCATTGCGAGTCGCTGCCTGAGCCGCAACTCGCTCCCCGGGGACCATGGAGCGGAGGCGGCATAGCCGCCTCCGCTCCCCGCTACCCACAACTCGCCCCCCCAATGTCCGCACAGCCTCACCCAGGTCCAAACAGGCCCCCCATGTCCGCATAGCCGCCCCCCCATCTCCGCACAGCCACCCCCATGTCCGCACACCCACCGCCATGTCCGCACAGCCCCCCCCCATGTCCGCACAGCCCCCCCCATGTCCGCACAGCCCCCCCATGTCCGCACACCCACCCCCATGTCCGCACACCCACCCCCATGTCCGCACAGCCCCCCCATGTCCGCACACCCACCCCCATGTCCGCACACCCACCCCGCAACAAAACCACCCCGCCGCACCTAAGGCACTACCCCCTAAGTCCGCCCCACCCCTACACGCTAAGCCCCGACCACCTAACCCCCGACCCGCAGCATCCTAAGCCCCCGCCGATACCCCCTAAGCCCCGCCGTCTACCCCCTAAGCCACCGCCGCCCCTAAGCCCCTACCCCCTAAGCCCCGCAGCAGCCCCGACCACCTAACCCCCGACCCACAGCATCCTAAGCCCCCGCCGATACCCCCTAAGCCCCGCCGTCTACCCCCTAAGCCACCGCCGCCCTTAAGCCCCTACCCCTAAGCCCCGCAGCAGCCCCTAAGCCCCTACCCCCTAAGCCCCGCAGCAGCCCCTAAGCCCCTACCCCCTAAGACCCGTAGCATCCTAGGCCCCCGCCGATACCCCCTAAGCCATGACGCCTACCCCCTAAGGCACCACCGCCCCTAAGACCCTACCCCCTAACCCCCGTAGCATCCTAGGCCCCTGCCGATACCCCCTAAGTCCGCCGCACCCGTACACGCTAAGCCCCGACCACCTAACCCCCGACCCGCAGCATCCTAAGCCCCCGCCGATACCCCCTAAGCCCCGCCGTCTACCCCCTGCCCCTCTCGCTAAAGCCCTACACCCTAAGCCCCCGCAGTCCCCTAACCTAACGCCGCTGTCACCTAAGGCCCTACACCCGAAGCCCCCGCCGTCCCCTAACCTAACGTCCCCGTCGATCACTTACATACCTTCAAGTCATCTGATCGTCCGTCCGATCCACAAGTCCTCCGTCCGGCCAGGCGTCCTCTTCCTCCGGCCCCGGGGGTCTTCTCTCTTCTTTCCGCCATCTCCGCCTCTTCGTCCGGCCCCGGGGATCTTCTGTCTTCTTTTCGCTAACTTCCACCTCCGACGTCCTCTTCCTTCTCATTAAGATAGAATGGACGAAAAATCCCCCATTCAATCTCAATGAGATCTGAGGCCCTCTTCTGATTGGTCGCTGTATACTGCCCTCAGCCAATCAGAAGAGCCCCTCAGACTGAGACGCAGTTCTCATTCAGGTCCGCATTTTTTTTCCCCATTGACATACATTAGCGGTGTGTCTGCGATTTTATGGCCGGACACCTGGTTCTATTTGTCGGCCCTAAAATCGCGGACACACCGCTAATGCATGTCTATGGGCAGTCAGCCCGATTTCGGATTGGACGCCGACCAATCAGAATTCGAGCTGACTGCCCATAGACATGCATTAGCGGTGTGTCCGCGATTTTAGGGCCGACAAATAGAACCAGGTGGCCGGCCATAAAATCGCCGACACACCGCTAATGTATGTCAATGGGGAAAAAAAAGGCGGACCTGAATGAGAACTGTGTCTCACTCGCAAGTAAAAAAATAAATAAATTTAATAATAAAAAAAAGAATTAAAAAATAATTAAAAAATAATAAAAAAATAATTAAAAAATAATAAATAATTAAATAAAAATAATAATAAAAAAAAAAAAAATGCGGACCTGAATGAGAACTGTGTCTCAGTCTGACTTAAAAAAATAAATAAATTAAATAATAAAAAAATTTATTTAAAAATAATTAAAAAATAATAAAAAAATAAATAAAAAATAATAAATAATTCAATAAAAATAATAAAAAAAAAAAAAAAATATATGCTAATTATATCAGCCCTTCCAGCGGACCTGAATGAGAACTGGTCTCAGCCTAAATAATAAATTTAATAATAAAAAAAATAATTAAAAAATAATAAAAAAATAATAAAAAAATAAATAAAAAATAATAAATAATTCAATAAAAATAATAATAAAAAAAATAAATATATGCTAATTATATCAGCCCTTCCAGCGGACCTGAATGAGAACTGGATCTCAGCCTAAATAATAAATTTAATAATAAAAAAAATAATTAAAAAAGAATTAAAAAATAATAAAAAAATAAATAAAAAATAATAAATAATTCAATAAAAATAATAATAAAAAAAATAAATATATGCTAATTATATCAGCCCTTCCAGCGGACCTGAATGAGAACTGGGTCTCAGCCTAAATAATAAATTTAATAATAAAAAAAATAATTAAAAAATAATAAAAAATATAATAAAAAAAATAATAATATAATTAAATAAAAAATAATAATTAAAAAAAAAATTCTAATAATAATGATATTACTGCTAATAATAATGCTATTAATGCTAATAATTATGCTATTAATGCTAATAATAATGTTATTAATGCTATTATTAATGCTAATAATCCTATTATTAATGCTATTAATGCTAATAATAATGCTATTAATGCTATTAATAATGTTATTAATGCTATTATTAATGCTAATAATGCTATTATTAATGCTATTTATGCTAATAATAATGCTATTAATGCTATTAATAATGCTATTAATGCTATTATTTATGCTATATAATGCTATTAATGCTAATATTTATCCTATTAATGGTATTATTAATGCTATTAATGCTAATAATAATGCTATTAATGCTATTAATGCTAATATTAATGCTATTAATGCTATTAATAATGTTATTAATGCTATTATTAATGCTAATAATGCTATTATTAATGCTATTAATGCTAATAATAATGCTATTAATGCTATTAATAATGCTATTAATGCTATTAATTATGCTATTAATGCTATTAATGCTAATATTTATCCTATTAATGCTATTAATGCTATTAATAATGCTATTCATGCTAATAATATTGCTATTAATGCTCTTATTCTAATACTAATGCTATTAATGCTATTTTTTATGCTATTAATTCTATTATTTATGCTATTAATGCTATTAATAAGCTATTAATCCTATAATGCTATTAATAATGCTATTCATGCTATTAATAATAATATTAATGCTATTAATGCTCATAATAATGCTATTAATGCTATTAATAATGTTATTAATGCTATTATTATTGCTAATAATGCTATTATTAATGCTATATGCTAATAATAATGCTATTAATGCTATTAATAATGTTATTAATGCTATTATTAATGCTAATAATGCTTATTATTAATGCTATTATGTTAATAATAATGCTATTAATGCTATTCATAATGCATTAATTATTATGCTTATTATTAATGCTATTACAATTGCATAATGCTAATATTATTATGCTATTAATATGCTTAATTATATAATGTATTAATGCTGAATAATAATGTTATGCTATATAATGCTATTAATGCTATTAATAATGCTATTAATGCTATTAATATGCTATTAATGCTAATTATTAATGTAATAATGCTATTAATAATGCTATTAATGCTAATATATATTAATGCTATTAATGCTATTAATAATGCTATTAATGCTATTAATTATCTATTAGATAGCTAATATTTATCCTATTATGGTATTATCTATTAATGCTTAATTATTAATGCTATTAATGCTAATATATGCTTTAATGCTATTAATATGTATTAACTTTAATGCTATATGCTATTAAATGCATATAATGCTATTATGAAGTAATAATTTTCTATTTATTATTTAATGCTATTAATGCTATTAATGCTATAATGCTATTAATAGCTATTATATAATGCTATTATGCTTATAATAATGCTATTAATGCTATATAATGCTATTAATGCTATTAATAATGCATTAATGCATAATAATGTATAAATGCTATTAATGCTATTAATGCTAATATCATATGCTATTAATGCTATAATCTAATTATGCTATTATTATTAATGCTATTAATGCTAATATTTATCTTTAATATATAATGCTATTAATGCTAAATAATGCTATTAATGCATTATTAATGTATTAATGCATATAATGTATTAATGCATATTAATGTAAATGCTAATAATGCATTAATATAATCTATTAATGCTAATTAATAATGCTATTATATGCTATTAATGCAAATGTTATTAATGCTATATTAATGCTATTAATGCTATATAATGCTATTAATGCTATTAATAATATAATGCTATTAAATGCTATTAATAATGTATTAATGCTATTAATGCTATATATGCTATTAATGCTATATAATCTATTAATGCTATAATAATGCTATATCATATAATGCTATATTATAATGCTAATATTATTAATAATGCTATTAATGCTATTAATAATATGCTATAATAATGCTATTAAGTAAATGCTATATTATGCTATTAATGCAATATATTTATGCTATTAATGCTATTATTAATTGCTATTAATGCTAATATTAATGCTATTAATGCTATTAATGCTATATAATGCTATTAATGCTATAATAATGTATTAATGCTATTATAATGCTATTAATGCTATATTAATGCTATTAATGCTAAATAGTATAATGCTATTAATAATGTATTAATGCTATTAATGCTATAATGTATTATAATGCTATTAATGCTAATATAATGCTATTAATGCTATTAATAATGTATTAATGCTATTATTATAATGCTATATAATTTTATAATGCATATTAATGCTATTAATAATGCTATAATGCTATAATAATGCTATTAATGCTATTAATAATTATTAATGCTATATTAATGCTATAATGCTATATAATGTATTTATCTAATAATGCTATAATGCTATTAATAATGCTATTAATGCATATTATTATGCTATTAATGCTAATATATCGCTATTATGTATTATAATGCTATTAATGCTAATAATAATGCTATAAGCTATTAATGTAATTATAATGTATTAATGCTATTATAATGTAATAATGCTATTATTAATGCTATTAATGCTATTATTATATGCTATTAATGCTATATAATAATGCTATTAAATGCTATATTAATTAATTATAAGTATTAAGCTTTAATGCTATATTATGCTATTAATGCTATTAATGCTAATATTTATCTATATTAATGCTATTATTATGCTATTAATGCTAATAATAATGCTATTAATGCTATTAATAATTATAATGCTATTATGTTAATGCTAATAATGCTATTATTAATGCTAATAATAATGCTATATAATGCTATTAATTAAATGTATTAATCTATATAATGCTAATAATGCTATTATATATGCTATATGCTATAATAATGCTATTAATGCTATACATAATGCTATTAATGCTTATTAATGCTAATATGCTATATATGAATCATTATTAATGCTTAATAATGTTTAAATGCTATTAATGCTATTAATAATGTTATTAATGCTTATTAATGCTATTAATGCTATTATAATGCATTAATGCTAATAATAATCTATAATGCTATTAATAATGCTATTAAATCCTATTGCATTAGATGCTAAGTATAATTATTTGAATATAAAAAATGCAAATTGCTTCATTATATGCTATTAAAAGATGTAATAGTAATCTCATAATAATATTATAATGTTATAAATCTCTGCAGATGTTAATGAATTATATAAACTGCATCTATGCTAATATAATGCATGCTTATATGCTAGTGAATGCGATATTATTAAAGTTTAAAAAAATAAACATTTTGATACCATCATTTGCATCAGGCTAACAGCATATCTATATCAATATCTTCTAAACCATGCTTGCATCGTCACTATGAAATATATTTGACAAAAAACAGAATTCCTGCTCCATTATCGAAGCATAAGAGAGGGAACTAGGTATTCCCAATTATTAACTATTGGCTTCCACATTAAAGCTCCTCAGTGTTACTTGACTAATAACACTCCGGATCAAATAAGGTCACTGCTAAACTGAACAATTCCGGCCCTAACTCGCCACCTTATTGAGCCCTTTAGGCCCCCGCCAAACTACCCCACCCTTAAAGCCGTTATTCTTGCCTGGAGAGACTTGGGTACAAATCTGCTACACACTCCCCTCTAATTACAATTAAAAATATTCCTTTGGCTGTACTAGAAATTTTAATTACTAACCTTGACCTGTCGACCTGGCTAGCTAAAGGCATAAATACTGTTAATGACCTCATTTCTGATGGTGCCCTATTACCCTTTTACATACTACAAACCAGATACTCTCTCACAAGAGATGAAAGGACGAACTGGAGGCTTATTTCTAATCTTTTAGCGAAATTTTCCCTCAAGTTTGCTATTCCCCAAATAGTAGTACAATTACTAAATAATCCAGGGAAAATGTCTATCTGGAAGACAAATTTATTGTATAAGGTTTTCAATGAGGAAGTGAATCTGCCGAACCACCCCTTTTTTAAATCTTGGGAGAAAGAACTTAACGTTAAAATAGATCTAGAAAGAATGAGTAAGACTTTAAACATAACATATTCTCATACAGCTTCAGCGACAATGCATGAGTCGTACTTTAAACTTCTTTCACGGTGGTATTGGACTCCGATAAAGCTACATCGCATAAACCCCACCCATTCTCCTTATTGCTGGAGGCACTGCAATCTTCCAGGCACACTAGCCCACCTGTTCTGGGGATGTTCTAAACTGCTTAAATTTTGGATAGATACTAAAATTTTATTATCAGATGTGACAGGAATCACTATAGTTATTAGTCCACAATTAGCCCTTTTATCAATTGGAATAGAGGACTTCCCAAATCATTTACAATTTATTATTTCACATATTTTAGTGACTGCTAGACTCATCATTGCTACGAGATGGGCTAAACCTGATCCACCCACTATAGATGTTCTTATAGACCGAATTACCCAACATAGTGTATATGAGCACATTATAGCAATTAGAAGCAATTCTTTTTCAAAATATCTAGATCATTGGACCCCCTGGATATCTATATATTCTCCACTACTCTTAATTAAGGCCAATTGACATTTTATATACCATCACAGTTTACCAGTTGTTTACCCTTTCCTTTTCTCTTAAATGGTAATACATTACTACCTTTGGCTCAAATAAAATCTTAATTCTTTACGAATCTTCTACTTTTTTTGACACATTTGGTGTATATTTCTTTAGCAAACATACAGTTTTTGCTTTCACATGTTTTATATCTGGATTTATAGCTTTGGTACTTATCTATATTTCTACATCTGATATTTGACTATATTGTATTATACAGTGATTCCAAACCTTTTTGTCTATAATGTGTAGATTGTTTGTTTTTCCTTCCCCCTTTTTCTTACTTCTGTACCCTACTCCTTCCCTTCCCATGGTTATTTCAAACACGTTTTCAATACAAATATCTTGAAATGCAAGGACTGATCTGCTTCAAACCACTATATACTCCAATCTGAACCTGACTGCCAATCATCAAGATCAGCTGTGGAACTCTCCAACACACAGTCAGCATTACCAGCAACAACCACCGGAGGGATCTCACAACCAGAATTCCTCCTTAATGAATTCACAACAAGGCGGTGTAGCTTACTTTACAGCTGGGCTACACTGCTAACTACCAGACACTCCTACTAGCCCAAAAGGATTGACTGGGCTAGCTGCAGTAAAAAAATTGGCTACTAGATAGACAGGCGGTGTAGCTTACTTTACAGCTGGGCTACACCGCTGCCTATTTGACACTGCTACTAGCCCAAAAGGATTGACTGGGCTAGCTACAGTAAAAAATTGGCTACTGAAGACAGGTCGTGTAACATTTTTCACAGCAGTGCTACACTACCCATACAAAAGGATTGCCTGAGCTAGATTTGGCCAGATGCTGTGAACAACACTTGCAAAGCACTGGCACACACCTGCCTGGCAAAAACTAATAGGAACTGCTGTAACCTGAAATTACAACTGGTTCCTACTTCTATGAGGTAGCCCTCGAAAGGGCTATTCCAAGTCGAACTAGTCCCTACTCCCTACTTGTCTGAAGTAGCCCTCAAAAGGGCTGATATTCCAACTAGTCCCTATCTGTCTATATAACTTGATATTCGCTCACTATCTGTCTAAGTCAGACTTTATAGTGCCACAGCAGCAGTAGCCGTGCCTGACTGACACACAACTGCAGCACTGAGGTAATGGCGGCGATGGGGAGAATGGCTGGGTCTTATAGGGCAAGGACATGTGACATACACAGCCAGACAGTGATCATCATCGCAAGATTCTCCTTTTATTCCTCCTACGCATTTAGGAGCCAGTCCCAAATCCTTCCTCAGGGAGTAGTGATCTCTACTCACTGAGGAAGGAGTCGGGACTGGCTCCGAAATGCGTAGGAGGAATAAAAGGAGAATCTTGTGATGATGATCACTGTCTGATTGCCTTAATGTAAGCAACGATTACACACAAGTCCTTTTGAATGTGGAATCCATGTTGATCGTATGAGTGTGGACCCTGCAGCAGCTATTGTTACCTGCCTTCAAGCTGGTGAGCGTATAACTTTCGGTTAGCCTCATTGCATAAAAAAGTTAAGACCCTATTTGCGCTTCCTTCCTTTCTAGCAAATAAACAGCCAATGACACATGCCCTTGCTTGTGTGCAAAAAATGCACTTTGCTGTGTATGTGTGTGTGTGTGTGTGGATTGGCTGACAGCCTGCACCACCCCACTGTGTATGCAGTTAGGAGAAAAAAAAATGGAGATCGGCATTATTTCAGCAGCACTTATCTAAACCCTGCCTCCCCCCCCGCACACTATACACTGAAACTGGATATTAACATTCAAGAACAGTATTACTGTGAAAAGCTAGTTACGCTTCTGGTGAATGAAGCGTTATCGAACATAACCTCAACTGCCGAATTTAAAGAGGACCTGTCATCAAACCAGGCATGGTGATCCAATTACAGCACTGGATGCAGCATGGCGCCGGCCCGCCTCCTGCTCTGACATCACCACCTTTCCCCGCCCTGCTCTATGTTAAGCATAGAGCAGGGTGGGTATAAGCGGTGACGTCTCTGCAGGGGGCGGGGCTAATTGGCCATTTCAAAAAAAAAAAAAAACTCTGTGTTATGCTGCAGAAGAGGGAGACAATGATTGGCAGCAGTGGGCAGATTAAACATGCAGGGGGTGTGAATCTGCCCTTTGGCTCCAGCCTCTAGCCACCTACTTTCTGGCTGCAGGATGTAAGTTTTCAAAATGCATTTACTTGGGATACAGGGCGGCTCAAGGGCTGGGGGACCCCTTGCCTGGATGCAGCAGACATGCTGCATCCAGTGCTGTAATTAGATCACCATGCCTGGTTTGGTGACAGGACCTCTTTAAAGCAAATTGTTCGCATTTGTCGAATGACTCTAACACTGCCCAAATCAGGTAGAATTTGAAATTGAGAACATTTCAAATCGAACATCGCTCATCTCTATTTGGTGAGCTGTCACACAGGCAGACTCACTAGCGATCAGGACCAGCAAGAACGCTGGTATCCAGGGTAAACATCGGGTAACAAAACAGAACACGGCGGTTACAATTTTCCAGTGCTTGCTATGCGGTGCTGGGAGTTCGTTCATCGTTAGTATCCCACTGTCACAAATGCCGATGCTGGCCGCCCTGCGGGAGACCAATAATAGATTTTTGGTCCTGGCCATAAATCAACGATCAACGATCAACCGACTTATCGTTGATCGTTGATACGTGGCACACGCAACGATGTTGTTTCGACATCACTGCAACATCAACAAACCGGTGACGTTGCAATGATATCGTTCACAATATCTAGTGTGTAACGGGGACTTTACATTGTTTTAGAAGGAACAGCCTTGATTCTTTTATTACATACAATTTCAACCCCTTCACACCCAACATTTCTTTTTGTTTTACCTCCTCATCTTCCAAGAGCTATGAATTTTTTATTTTTCCTCGATATACACATATAAGGACTTGTTTTTGTGGGACGCATTTTACTTTTGAATTACATAATTTATTTTACCATATAGTATACAGGAAAACAAGAACAAAATTCCAAGTGCTATGAAATTGCAAAAAAAGTGAATCTCTACAATGCTTTGCTGTGGGAGGTTTATTTACCATGTACACTATATGGTAAAACTGAGGTGTCAAATTCAGAAGTTTGGAAAGAAAAAGAATTGAGCTTTTGGCAAAAATTTTCTGTGACCCAAAGTGCTCTAATTTTTCAGGATATTGGGGCTGTGTGATGGCTTTTTTTTTTGCATCTTGAGCAGTCATTTTTAATGATTGCCTTTATTCATTTTATTGCATTGTTGCAGTGACCAAAAAAATTTAAATTTTGGCGATTTTCCTTTTTTCTGTTTTGTAGTTATGTAGAGATCTGTTTAATTAAATTTATATTTTGATAGATTGGGCATTTCTGAATGCGCCGATAGAAATATGTTTTTTTTAAGATAGTTATACTCTCAATATGACAAAAGGAGGGTGATTTGAACTTTTTTTTTTTTTTTTTTCCGTATATTTTTAAAAACCTTTTTTGACTTTTACGTGATTTTAGTTGGTTCTTAGGGATCCTCAACACTGAACAGTCTGATCGCTTGTGCTCTACGGTATGGGGATGATCCACAGCTCTGCATGGCACAAATGATCACTTTCTATGGATGCAGGTGCTCACCAGACATCAACAGGAAATGAGTCATGACAGCATCATGGTCCTCAGAGGACCTTACACTGTCACGGTAACACATCTACACCCCGTGATAATGAGATGGAGTCATCGATGCTGGGGGGAATAACACAATTCCTGCCATGCCACTTTAAACCATGCTGTCATGTTTGACAGCATGATATAAGGAGTTAACAATAGCAGGCAGATGGTTAATCCACCCACATCTGTTTTCTGCATATGGTTGGGTGATTAGATCACCAGGCATGTGTAGAGAATAATGCGAGCTCAGCGTGTGAGCTCGCATCAGAGGCAGGGAGACAACTTTCGAGGTACTGATACATCCAAGATTGTAAAAGGGTTAAAGGCTTCTAATGGGCAGCACAACAATAACAAACTGTAGAAATATTGCTAAATAAGCAATTTCTTCCAATATAGTGAAATATTTCACCATAAACAAATTTTTGTTTAAAATGTCATGACTACTATTATTTTTAAGGAAATAAGTTGTGTCAGATCAACTTTCCCTGTTACTTCCTTTTCCCACTGGAAACTAATCTTTATCCTTTAATAACAAATGATACCCTTCCAAAATGAGACGTTGTAAATTTACATAAAAAGTTTTGTTACATAAAACATTCTTAAATAACTTTTTGTTTTCTAACTAAGACATAAAAGTGTCCTGGAAATTAATATTTTCAATGCATGGTGGAAAATAATTTTTAATTATCTAATAAAATGAAAAATATGCAATCAAATAAAATACATCCCATTTAAAAATTAAACCAATATATACACATATTTCTACCAAATGGTTTGTGGTCATTAAAAATGCAATATAATTAAATTTTCTGATTTATTTTACATGAAAGATTTAACAAATGTTTTAGCCCTGTCTCCATATCTCTGTCACTGTCATTTATATTCTACAGTAAACTGACATACCTAATTGCCTTATTTTCAAAATAAATGGAGCTTTTCTATTTTCTGCTTTTATTTTAGTAAATTACATTTAAATTTGTTTACAAAAAAATCTAACAATATATGAGATGTAAGATTCAAATGCTTTTAGGGATTGTTTTTTTTACTTATTTCCCTCACTTTTATAGCGCCAATAATTACACAGCTCTTTACAGACATCATCACTGTCCACATTGGGACTCACAATCAACATTACCTCTCACTATGGCTAGGGTCACAGTTTACGTTTTGACCCTAGCCTACAGGATTGCGGTTTAAACTTAGTACTTTTCCCAGCACCGCATAGCAGTACCGCTATGCGGTGCTGGATAACGCTGACCCTAGTTACCCGATATTTACCTTCCCAACCAGTCACACAGGAAGCTGCTGGGAGTGTGCTTTACAGCGCCGCACAGGAAACACTGTCTTCAGCGTTTCCTGTGCAGCGCTGTAAAGCACACTCCTGCAGCTTCCTGTGTGACTGGTTGGGAAGGTAAATGTCGGTTAACTAGGGGCAGCATTATCTAGCACCGCACAGTGGTAACGCTATGCGGTACTGGGAAATATCGTTTAAACCGCAATCCGGTTGGCTAGGGTCAAAACGTAAATGTGACCCTAGCCTATGTCTTTGGAATGTGGGAATAAATCCAAGCATGCATGGGTAGAACATACTAACTCCTAGGAGATGTTATTCTTGGTGGAATATGAACCCAGTGCAAATGCCATAATGATTTATCACAATTTTCTTACAATTTCTCGAGATTAAATTAGAATTGAATACTTAATATTATAAATGTAATACTTAAATTAATATTTAGATTATTGATTTTTACATGAAAATATACTTACTTCCTTTCTATTTGTTTATGTTTTCACATGTACATATAAAATCTATTTATTTATACAAATATTATACTGTTTGACAATATTTTCATGCAGTCCTTATCCTCAAATAAGTAATTTCCTCAAACACCAAAGCCATCAATAATATATAATTTTACTAAGCTTAAAGCATAACTACTGTTTAAGTTTTTATTTAATAATAATGTAGAGGAAGTGATTATAATAAACTTTCAAATATACTTTATAAGTGAAATCAGGTTGAAAACCATTCACAAACCTTCCACATTGTGTCCCCCGCTAGACTGTACCTGAGCAGACATATGCTCATTCTCAGTCAGATCCGTCTTCACACTGAATATGACCACATAACCATATAAGGGTAAGTGGGTGAGCTTCTGACTGCAGCTGATGAGGTGATAATGTATAAGATTACTTCAGGCTACAGCACAGTACTGAGCAATGTCAGAATGTCCGGATCACTGCAAACTCCTGTGTCCTTTCCATGGCACAAGCTTCTCTAATCTTTCATCTGGCTTCTTCTCTGCTTGCTCACCCCACAGCTCAAGATCTCTCTTGCCCTTTCTCTGCTGTCACATTGCAGTGCTGCCTATCAGCTGCTGGCCATGTCCATACAGGCATAAAATGTAGCATTTAAAAAGTGCAGAAAAATGTGAGAAAATAAGTCACACATCACAAATAATCATTATCTTTAGCTGCTATGTGATACATCATTAACAACCAGTGTAGTATTGTTTGTATTTTCAATGAAATCACATTTACACTTCAACAATTAATTTTCACAATTTTTACAAGAAATCTCACTGAGCTAGTGGATCGTGAAACCAGGGAAGGAACATTCTAAATAATTGAGTCACATTCATCATTTTCATTCACTCCATTCAAGCCTTATTTAATTCCATAGCCAGACATCCTGTTTGGCTTTGTAGTGTTTTTTGTTCTAATTAAACAACACAGGAATGTTCTGATGAAGTTCTGTTGACAGAAACATCATATTGCTTCATAATTGCATAATGGATCCCAGATTTTTTCATCAATATATCTATCATAGGTGGCCGTCACACACTACGATATCTGTAAAGATATCACTGAAACGTCGCAGATTTTCAGTCACTGCACCGATGTCTTGCGTGTGACAGGTCGACCTGACAAGCGATAAGTGGTCAGATCATTAATCACAGATATGGAACCGACCCCATATCACACGATGTTGATCATCCAATCTGCTGCATTGTTCTGTGTAACACCGTGGTAACTGATCTCTTTACTGATTTCTCCTATTCACATCATTGACAAGCATCAATCGCTGGTTATGCAAACGATACCTGCACGCAACATAGCTGCTGCGTCCTGAACGTTATCTATACATGTGACAGCTCTCTAACGATGTCCACAAGCGCGCACCCCTGACATCGTTATTGAGTTCCCTCACAAAATCGTAGTGTGTGACGGCCGCCATAGATATATATTCTATCTGAGTGCCGAGATTATTAGATATATAATTTTAACGAGTATAGCAAGGATATTTCGACGTTTTTGTTGTATGAAATGTGAATAGGGTCCTCAAGTTATGTGTGTCTACTAAATGTCTATGTTTTACGTATATGGAAATGTGCTGGCAACTCTGAAATTAAACTTCCTTTTATTACTATTTATTACAAGTTTTATTCTTCTTCCCCCTCATTGTCATAACAGTATGTAGCAGTGATGTTGTAGTTCATTCTAATTAATGATATCATAGAAATCATCACACCCCTTTTTGACATCCAAACTCCTCTAAACCTTTGCTTTACAGTATTATTTGGTTAGGTGTTGCCATGTTGCTATGTTCCAAAAATATATCCCTTGCAGAACTTAAATTGTAAGTTGTAATGGGCAAGAAGCAATATAAATAATAAGAATGTAGTTTTAAATGGGTTGTCTGGTCTACAATGAAAAGTCTGCAGTCTCTTGACTTGACTTGAATGTGTTAAAGGGGAACTCCGGAGAGATAAATTTGCTTGTACAGTCCCTGCACTCCTATACCATAATGCTGAGCTGCCTGTTACATTTATATAATATTTAGAATTAATATAAAATGTATTAACTACCTGCTGCTTTCCAGTCACCACTCCCATAGGGGACAATTCGGCTTGCTTGAGTGAGTAGCTCTTCCACCTCACTCTGCAGTGAGCATCTGTGCATCCGAGAACAAACACTTCCTCCTTAAATTCGGAGGGCATGATGTCACATAAGGTCCTGTACTAAGCTGGGAATCTGGAGATCTCTTTTTGTACAGAGAGCAGAAGGGGAGACCTGTGTCAACATGCAACACTTACATAATATTTAAAGTTTTAGTGCTACTGTGCTCCTCCAGTACTGCAGAGGCAATTATGCTTCTGCTTACAACATAAAAGAGCAGTTATTTTAGGCCAGAAGAACCATCAATAAGTCTGAAATAAGCTTCTGATGATTGCTTGGACCAATCAATATTGCAGACTTTTTTTTTATCAAGTATCACAGCTGAGTAGAGATCAGCAGATTGATTTGCATAAGATTGAGTCAAATTTTTCAATTTCCACATGTCCTGTCAAAGTCAAACACTGTGCAATTTAATTCACAAAGATTAGTCAGCTGCCTTCATATTTAAAGAAACAGCGCCTCTCAGCTGGTATTATCTTCAATGCTTTATTCTGTCATTCCCGAACAATACATGACGTTTCGGTAAGCAGACGTTTATCAAGTGTATAACCCTCCCATAATTTCCACTTCCCTTTATAGTGCAAACTCCTCCCCCCATATATTGTACACCAATCACAGATTCACAAAATGTAAACAATGTTAAAAACACTATACAGAGAATAAACTAATCCACTCTATAGTTCCCATATAGTAGTACATTGCATTGAATCCAATTCTCCAGTATAGATTGATCACTCATCAACCTAATTACAGTCCTGTAATCATAGAAAACTGTCTCTGATCTTCAGCCGATCTCTGGCCAATCGCAGGGTTGCATTATCCGTTGCCATGGTGCTTTGTTACACCATCACCTGACCAAACCGGACAATCAAAGCTCGATATCCATCTGTAGCTTCCTGCTTATTCTGAGCATGCATCGGCATCCTTTCACGATAGGTTAAGGCGTTTGTCACTCAATGATGCCTACATAACTAGCACATGACGTAGTTCCTCACCACATAAGTCCTTATGTAAGTCCTAGCTTACGCAACGTAAATGGAGTAAGATAGTAGTGTAAGTCTCGGAGAACAGCATATGATGTTACCGATTGAGTTATAAACAATGCAATTAAATGGACAGCATAGCATGGTATATAGCATCACCAATAGTAACAATGATCAAAGAAATTCATTAACGCAGTCAGCTGCCTTGTCACACACTCCAAGAATGGACTAATAGGTCCAGATGCGACTAGGTGAATGTCAGTATAATAACCTGCAGCTATTACGTCACATCGTCTAGTTCAATAAAGCAGGATATTTATATAAAAACTAAAATGAACAAAGAAATACACATATGGTATTGCCATGTCTGAAATGACCTGATCTATAAAAATACCAAGGATCAAGGAGACAAAGACGATCCACGCTGCTGTATATGAATGAAGATGGACCAAGATCTTAATGGAAGCGGTGTTTATTTCAATGTGTTTCAAGGCTGTCCCAGCCTCTTCTTCAGAAATACACCATATGATAGCTATCAGCGTGGATCGTCTTTGTCTCAGTGATCCTTGATATATACATGACCATTCACATGGAATGGTGGATCCAGCAGCAGCTGTATAAGACTACTATACCAGTTGTGGGCCACACAAGCAGGCAAGGTGAGCAGCATTACACTGATTGACCATAAACTAAGGAGATAAAACCCTATTGTGCCCTTGTCTAAAAATGTCACACAATTTAACCCAATCAGTGAACACAGTAAAAAAACAAAAAAAAAACTGGCAAAATCAAAGCTGTTTCCTCATACTGCTCAAAAAAGTTTAATAAATACTTCTATGTAAATTAAAATGGTGTAGCTGAAAATCCTGTCCTACAGAAAATAAGCTATACAGCTCCATCAGCTGAGAAATAAAAAAGCTATAGCTTTTAGAATATACCAATACAAATACACATTTTTTGTATATAAAATTATTTTTATTGTGTAAGTGCTGCAAAACATTTAAAGAATGATATACATGTGGTATGGATAAATTCATCCTGGCACAAAAAATAATGCTGTTTTATTATTTATACCACAAAGAGTTGCTGTTTTTTTGTTCTTTCTACCACCAAAAATTGGAACAGAAAGTGATCAAAAATATGTGCCCAAAAATGGTACCAATAGAAACATTAACTTATCCCACAAAAATACTCTTACATGACTCTGTTTACCAAAAATATAGAAAAATTATAGTTCTAAAAAATAGTGATGCAAAAATCTTAGGGCCACTTTACACACACCAACTTATCTGTCCAACTTCTGAATAGATCTCTGGTTGCAGAGAAATCATGGACACATTGTTCCATTTTGTGGCTTGCCAGGATCTCGCGTGATGTCATATTCACATCACAGCCGGTTACCTAGTAACCGGCAGTAATTACACTGCCGGTTACTGGTTAATGGCTGTCATGTGATTATGACATCATGCCAGGTCCTGTAGAACAGAGGAGAGGTGAGGATGACCTGCTTTGTTATTTTTAACCCCTGCACTCCGGAGGAGTGCATGAATGTATGGGTGTGTATGTATGTATGTATGTATGTGTGTGTATGTATTTATGTATGTGTGTGTATGTGTGTATGTATGTGTGTATGTATGTGTGTGCATATATGTGTGTGTATGTATGTGTGTATATGTATGTATGTATGTGTGTATGTGTGTGCATGTGTGTATGTATGTGTGTGTATGTATGTGTGTGTGTGTGTGTATGTATGTGTGTATGCATGCGTGTGTATGTGTGTGTATGTATGTGTGTATGTATGTGTATGTATGTATGTGTGTGAATGTATGTGTGTATGTATGTATGTATGTGTGTGTATGTATGTGCATGTGTGTATGTATGTGTATGTGTGTGCATGTATGTGTGTGTGTATGTATGTGTGTATGTATGTGTATGTATGTGTGTGAATGTATGTATGTATGTGTATGTATGTGTGTGTGTATGTATGTGTATGTGTGTATGTGTGTGTATGTGTGTGTATATGTATGTATGTGTGTATGTATTTATGTATGTGTGCGTATGTATATATGTGTGTATGTATGTGTGTGTGTATGTGTGTGTATATTTGTGTATGTGTGTGTATGTATGTATGTGTGTAAGTATGTATGTGTGTGTGTGTATGTGTGTGTATGTATATATGTGTGTGTATGTGTGTATGTATGTATGGATGGATGGATTCATGGATGGATGGGTGTGAGTGTGCGTGGATGTGTGCGTGCATGGATGTGAGCGTGCATGGATGTGAGCGTGCGTGAATGTGTGCGTGCATGGATGTGAGCATGCGTGGATGTGAGCGTGTGTGAATGTCTGCGTGCATGGATGCGTGACACCGGGACTCCCGGTGTCGCAGCTATCTGCTGACAGGGCCTGCTGTGACGTCACAGTCACATGATCGTCGGTCATGTGACGTCCTGTCAGCAGATAGCTGCGACGCCGGGAGGACACTGGGACCCTGCGGGACCCTGCCGACCTCCCTGAAGATAATTTATTCACTGCTCTGCCGACGCTCCCGCCGGCAGAGCAGTGAATGGGCTGCAGTAGGGTTCATCTGAGGAGGATTAGCCAAACAGCGTCCATGGAGGGGAGAGAAACTGAGCGACCGGGCTAACACTGCCCTTCCCGGGAGGGAATTGTCTCCGGTACGCCTGACCGGGCCTACCAGCGGCCAGGAGATATACCGGGCGGTGTGGATTGTGCCGTCTGCGCTCCGGATCTATTGTTTTGGTGACTGTAACCAGACGAAGATCGATAAACCGTGAGTTAAGAACTGTCCGTGTGTGGATCCCTGCTTCCCCGACACCGCTACACCTCACATATGGTGGAGAATGCGGGCATTGCCGGCCCGGTGAGGGGTAGCATTCATTCCTGGTGAAGCCGGCGCTGCTGTTGCCCTCTATTCCGGTTCCGGTGGGGAAAAGTGACTTTTCAATAGGCCAATGAGCGGCTGCTAAGTAAGAGGAGCAGCAGTCCTCATTGCGGCCAGTCTCTTGCGGGGTGCCTGGCAGCGCTTATCCTGGATCCGGCCGGCTACACTGCAACCTACACCCGCTACCAGCATGGAGGAGTTGCTCAAGCACCTGGTGCAGGCCCAGCAGCAGCAACAGCACGCCCAGCAGCAGCAGGAGCAAAGGCACCAGGAAGCTCAGCAGCAGCAGGAGAGGAGGCACCAGAAGCAGATGGCCCTGTTGACCGAGGCTGTGCGGGTGATACCGGGGGATCCGCCTTGAGGACCAGGTGACGACGGCAGCGTCCGGAAAGCGGTATGACAAGCGCTGCAAAAGATGACCCCGGGGGATGATGTAGAGGCATTCCTGGCAGTGTTTGAGCGGGTGGCTGAACGGGAGAGACTGCCAGTCGCCCAGTGGGCCGAGGTGCTGGCGCCCTATTTGACTGGTGATCCCCAAAAGGCATACATAGACCTGTGTACTGAGGATGCCCTGGACTATGGAGCCCTGAAGGGGGAGATATTGGCCCGTACCGGGGTTAATACATATGTGAGGGCACAACGGGTGAGCCAATGGGCCTACGAGGAAGGCAAACCCGTGCGCTCTCAGGCCTATGACCTGTTGCACCTGGTTAAAAAATGGCTGCAGCCTGAAGCCCTGAGTCCAGCCCAGATGGTAGAGCGGGTGGTGGTGGATCGCTTCGTGCATACGCTGCCCGTCCCCATTCAAAAGTGGGTGGGACACAGTGACCCGGGTTCCCTAGACCAGTTGGTGAATGTGGTGGAGCGTCATGTGGCCACACAGGACCTGATCCGGGACACTGGGACAATGCCGGCTACCCGCAAGGCCGCGCCCACCACACCAGACAGTAGGGATCCCCAACCCGGCCCCCGGGCGGGCGAGTGCCTGGCTCAGGCCGAAAACGGGCCACCCCCTGCAGCAAAGCGGCGATCCGGACAGCCGCGGTTCGGCCCCTGGTATAGCGGGGAACCACCCCGATGTAGAAGATGCCGTGAGGTGGGACATGTGATGGCGCAGTGTCCCCTCAACAGGGAACCAATGGACTGTGACTATTCCCGAGGCGGTCCATGTTCGCCCACCTCGTCTGAAAACGGGGCTAGGCCCCCCGGGATACTGAGAATGTACTGTGCCGCGTACGGCTTAACGGTCATGAGGTGAAGGCCCTACTTGACTCAGGGAGCAACGTGACCCTCGTGTGTGCCTCCTTGGTCTCCAGGACCAAATCCACCGGCCATATGGTCAGGGTGATGAGTGTCCATGGGGATCATCGCAGGTATCCGATGAAGCGTGTCACGTTTGCTTCCCCAGCCAGGCGGGTTCAACATGTGGTTGGGGTGGTAAAGGATCTCCCTTATGATGTTGTGCTGGGGAGGGGTATGCCCTTGTTCCGGGTATTGTGGAACGGGTAAATGGCCCCTCGGATGAAGGAGAGACAGGGCCCGGAGCCCGAGGATCCCGCCACCGGGATACCCAGAGGACTTGATGTGACTAAACCCCGGGTGCAGAGACCCGTGCGCCGGCCACGCCGACTCCCCGTCCGGAACGGTGCAGCAGTGCCGCACGCAGACCCCGTTTTCCTCGGAGGGCCCCGGGGCTCTGTCGTTGGTACCCGTCCGGGTTTGGTGGGTGCCGGGGGCCCGAACGGGTTGGTTGCTCGTGGGGTCTGGCACCGCTGGTACCCCCGGGTGCCCCTGCTTGGCTCCGCCGGTGCTCCGCACCGTGACGTGGTCCCCTCACGCGGCCCAGGGTTATAGCCTTGTGTTCAAACCAGTACGCTTGAACATACGGGGGGGATATGTGAGGCACCGGCCGGGTCGGTATGCTGCGACCGGTATGTGCCTCCCTGGGTGCGTCCTCCAGTTCCGCAGGACGTACTCCATCCCAGGTATTAGATGGGATTCCTCTTCTCAGAGCAGAAGGGGTTAAGAGGACGTAGGAACCTCCTACTTCCTACATACACACATACATACATACACATACATACACACACATACATACCCACATACATACATACATACATACACACATACACACACATACATACACACACATACATACACACATACATACACACATACACACACATACATAAATACATACACACACATACATACATACACACCCATCCATTCATGCACTCCTCCGGAGTGCAGGGGTTAAAAATAACAAAGCAGGTCATCCTCACCTCACCTCTGTTCTACAGGACCTGGCATGATGTCATAATCACATGACAGCCATTAACCAGTAACCGGCAATGTAATTACTGCCGGTTACTAGGTAACCGGCTGTGATGTGAATATGACATCACGCGAGGTCCTGGCAGCACATCGCAGGAGACGCTGGAGAGACCGGACACCGGGAGCGTACGGGACGTGCAGGAGCGAGGACAGGTGAGAAGAATGGAGGAGGAGGAGGAGAGGGGGAGCAGAGGAGAGACACAGGGGAGCACATAGGAGGACGGGGGAGCAGAGGGGAACACTGCGAGGGGCATACTGTGAGGGGGGGGCTGCAAAACTGTGAGGGGGGCCTGTATACCTACGATGGAGCCAGTATATATGCTGGGAGAGCCTGTATAACTACGGTACGGGGAGAGCATGTATTACGGGATATGCACTGCATCCCCCCCGCTGATGGACGGGAGGATGCAGTGCATATCATGAATAGCAAATGAGCGGCACCACGTGACCGGACGCTCTGCCTGTATACCTACGGGGGAAGCCTGTATATATGCTGGGGGAGTCGAATCGTTTTCGAACATAACCTAGAACTTCCGAATTTGATGCAAATTGTTCGAAATCGACGAATCACTCGAACACCGCCCAAAACAGGTCGAATCTGAGATTGGCAAACATTTTGAATCGAACATCGCTCATCTCTAATAATGAGGCAGATGGAGTCATTTTGTAATCTCTCTATCCTGTGATATGTCAGGGTCCATCTTTTTAAGTGTGCATAAAAAGGAGGACAACCCAGTTTTGTGCATTTCATAAAGGACAGACACTGCTTAACAAAGGCCAGATGGAGTCTGGTAACTGTGCTGCCTCGTTATAGAGAATCAATCCCTCAGGGGGTTCTACTGATTTACAGTATTGAGAGATTTAAATGAAAACCCCCAATGTAAGTGTTCAATGTAGAACACTGGATAAATGTGATCCAAAACTTTATGTAAAATGCTCCCTCCCACTCAGGTCCATCATTGGAATTATAGGGGCTTCCACTTTAATGGTAGTGCAAAGGCTCTGAAAAAGTTATCATTGTGTGCATAAGAGTTTTATTTTTTACCTTTAAAAAAAATATATAAAATATGCATTGATGCTTGTATGTCAAATATTCTAGTATATACATTTCAACATGTTTTTTGCTTGCTCATGCACACCAAATATTTGTGCATAGGTCTTGTATATAAATGCTATGGCCTTTGAAACTTGGGGCTATTCAATAACTAATTGCTATATTGTCTTTATATTATTTAGGTTTAGAATTTTACAGTGTTAATATTATTTACTGAGCCTCCATGGGAAGGAATCTTCTACCACATTGCTGAACCAGGAGACACAGCCTGTCATAACTCCTGTAACAGCTAACACTAAGGAACCTGGCATCCCAGAACCACTGAACAGCATAATCACTGGGAATGGCGTCCCATCTCCCAGCAAACTTATTTGGAGGTTGAAGGTGCACTGTCTGGTTGGGGTAATATGGGTGCAGCAGCACAGAAGCTGGGAAACTGACGAAACAAGTTCTGTATACCACATAGTTAATGAGCAGGGTAACCAGGACCTGGGTAGCAAAAGAGGCAGAGTGATACACATGACAATAATATTAATTAAGAACAAAGAATGCAGATCAGTACAGATATACTGTATGATCAACAATGAGTGCTTATTATAGATGTCCACAAAATGAGCATAGGCAGTACGTAACATATAAAGTATGGCTAAGCTTGTATAGGTAGGCGCACTGAACTCATGAGTGGAAGAGTATGTATACATTAGTGATACCCAGTAGCAATGAAGGTATTAGTAGCAAGGTACTAACAATTGAACAGTAATTCAAGTTTGGCCATGCTGTAGCAACCAATATACCACCAGTGATCAATAGTGCATCAATACAGTTATAACACCACTAGACCAGGAATTATCAAATGGCAACAAAGAATAATTTGAGCTTATGATATAAGTCAACAGTAATATAACCTCCAGGTATCAATAGTTCTTTGGGTTGGAACTACTGATGTCCACAAAACACCCAGTATTACCAAGTACCAAGGAGAGCCAGTGTAGTAATAATGCATCAGTACAGGGTATAAACAGGTTCAAGCCACCTATGAACTGGGAAATAACAAGAATATTACTACACTGGCTTTCCTTGGTAATACTGGATGTTTTGTGGACTTCAGTAGTTCCAACCCAAAGAACTCTTGATACCTGGAGGTTATATTACTGTTGACATATATCATAAGCCCACATTATGCTTTGCTGCCATTTGATTCCTGGTCTAGTGGTGGTATAACTGTATTGATGCACTATTGATCTCTGGTGTTATATTGGTTGCTACAGCATGACCAAACTTGAATTACTGTTCAATTGTTAGTACCTTGCTACTAATACCTTCATTGCTACTGAGTATCACTAATGGATACATACCATGGCACCTTATTACCACCTTAGAACACTGGGTTTATCATTTTTTAATGGATTGGCTACCGGGTTACCCCAATGGATATAACTACACTAATGCTCAGACATGGTAGGGAACACTGGTTGTTATACTCAGAAAGAGCAGGGTTTTATTCTCTCTCTCTTCCACTCATGGGTTCAGTACGCCTACCTTTACAAACTTGGCCATACTTTATATGTTACAGTAGCTGTGAGCCCAATGCAAATGCATCGGGATTCTAGAACGTGCATTAATTTGATTATAGTAGTTATAGCTGTTAGCCTGATGCAAATGCATCGGGTATCTAAAATATGTTTATTGTTTTTTTAAAGATTTTTAAATAATAATCGCATCATCAATAGCAATAATATAAGCCATAGCATTATTATTAGCAGTAATAGCAGTATTAATAGCATTATTAGCAGTATTATGAGCATTCATAAAAGTATTAATAGCATTATTATTAGCATTAATAGCATTATTAATAGCATTATTAGCATTAATAGCATTAATAATGCCATTAATAGGATAAATATTAGCATTAATAGCATAATTAATAGCATTAATAGCATTATTAATAGCATTAATAGCATTATTATTAGCATTAATAGATAAATATTAGCATTAATAGCATTATTATTAGCATTATTATTGGCATTATTAGCATTAATAATAGCATTAATAACATTATTAATAGCATTAATAGCATTATTATTAGCATTAATAGCATTAATAGCATAATTAATAGCATTAATAGCATTAATAGCATTATTATTAGCATTAATAGAATTATTATTAGCATTAATAGCATTAATAGGATAAATATTAGCATTAATAGCATTAATAGCATAATTAATAGCATTAATAGCATTATTAATAGCATTAATAGCATTATTATTAGCATTAATAGCATTAATAATAGCATTATTAGTATTAATAATAGCATTAATAACATTATTAATAGCATTAATAGCATTATTAATAGCATTAATAGCATTATTATTAGCATTAATAGGATTAATAATAGCATTATTAGCATTAATAATAGCATTAATAACATTATTAATAGCATTAATAGCATTATTATTAGCATTAATAGCATTATTAATAGCATTATTAGCATTAATAGCATTAATAATGCCATTAATAGGATAAATATTAGCATTGATAGCATTAGTAGCATAATTAATAGCATTAATAGCATTATTAATAGCATTAATAGCATTATTATTAGCATTAATAGGATAAATATTAGCATTAATAGCATTAATAGCATTATTATTAGCATTATTATTGGCATTATTAGCATTAATAATAGCATTAATAACATTATTAATAGCATTAATAGCATTATTATTAGCATTAATAGCATTAATAGCATAATTAATAGCATTAATAGCATTAATAGCATTATTATTAGCATTAATAGAATTATTATTAGCATTAATAGCATTAATAGGATAAATATTAGCATTAATAGCATTAATAGCATAATTAAATAGCATTAATAGCATTATTAATAGCATTAATAGCATTATTATTAGCATTAATAGCATTAATAATAGCATTATTAGTATTAATAATAGCATTAATAACATTATTAATAGCATTAATAGCATTATTAATAGCATTAATAGCATTATTATTAGCATTAATAGGATTAATAATAGCATTATTAGCATTAATAATAGCATTAATAACATTATTAATAGCATTAATAGCATTATTATTAGCATTAATAGCATTAATAGCATTATTATTAGCATTAATAGCATTAATAATACCATTAATAGGATAAATATTAGCATTAATAGCATTAATAGCATAAATAAGAGCATTAATAGCATTATTAATAGCATTAATAGCATTATTATTAGCATAAATAGCATTATTAGCATTAATAATAGCATTAATAACATTATTAATAGCATTAATAGCATTATTATTAAAATTAATAGAATTAATAATAGCATTATTAGCATAAATAATAGCATTAATAACATTATTAATAGCATTAATAGCATTATTAATTAGCATTAATAGCATTAATAGTATTATTAATAGCATGAATAGCATTATTAATACCATTAATAGGATTATTATTAGCATTAATAGCATTAATAATAGCATTATTAGCATTATTAATAGCATTAATAACATTATTAATAGCATTAATAGCATTATTATTAGCATTAATAGCATTAATAATAGCATTATTAGCATTATTAATAGCATTAATAACATTATTAATAGCATAAATAGCATTATTATTAGCATAAATAGCATTAATAATAGGATTATTAGCATTAATAATAGCATTAATAACATTATTAATAGCATTAATAGCATTATTATTAGCATTAATAGAATTAATAATAGCATTATTAGCATTAATAATAGCATTAATAACATTATTAATAGCATTAATAGCATTATTATTTAGCATTAATAGCATTATTATTAGCATTAACAGATTAATAATACCATTAATAGGATAAATTATTAGCATTAATAGCATTAATACATAATAATAGATTATAGCATTTATTAATAGCTATTATAGCATTATTAATAGCATTAATAGCATTATTATTAGCATTAATAGCATTTATACTAATAGGATTATTAGCATTAATAATAGGCATAATAACATTATTAATAGCATAATACATTATTATTACATTAATAGCATTATTATTAGCATTAATAGCATTAATAATACCATCAATAGATAATATTAGCATTAATAGCATTAATATGCATAATTAATAGATTATTATAGCATTATTAATTAGCATTAATAGCATTATTAATAGCATTAATAGCATTATTATTAGCATAATAGCATTATTAATAGCATATTAGCATTATAATTAGCATTAATAACATTATTATTAGCTATTAATACTTATTATTAGCATTAATAATTAATATGCATTATTTATTAGCATTAATAGCATTAATAATTACCATTAATAGGATAAATATTGACATTTAATAGCATTATTATATAGCATTATTAGCATTAATAATACATTAATAACATTATTAATAGCATTAATAGCATTATTATTAGCATTATAGAATTAATAATAGCATTATTACATTAATAATAGCATTTAATACATTATTAATACATTAATAGCATTATTATTAGATTAATGCATTATTAATAGCATTATTAGCATTATTAATAGCATTAATACAATTATTAATAGTCATTAATAGCATTATTATTAATAATAGCATTAATATAGGATTATTAGCATTATTAATAGTATTAATAACATTTTATATAGCATTAATAGCATTTTTTAAATTAATAGAATTAATAATAGCATTATTAGCATTAATAATAGCATTAATAACATTATTAATAGCATTAATAGCATATTATTAGCTTATAGCATTAATATATTATTATGCATGAATAGCATTATTAATTAGCATTATTAGGATTATTATTAGCTTTTAGCATTAATAATATTATTAGCATTATTAATAGCATTAATACTATTAATACATTAATAGCATATTATGAGCATTAATAGCTTAATAATAGCATTATTAGCATTATTAATAGCATTAATAACATTATTAATAGCATTAATATCATATTATTAGCATAAATAGCATTAATATAGATTATTAGCATTAATAATAGCATTAATAACATTATTAATAGCATTATAGCATTATTATTAGCATTAATATAGAATTAATAATTTGCATTATTAGCATTAATAATAGCATTAATAACATAATTATTAGCATTAATAGCATTATTATTAGCAGTAATATTATTATTAGCATTTTTTTTTAAATTATTATTTATTATTTGTTATTTATTTTTTAATTATGTTTTATTTATTTTTTTATTAATTTTTTAATTATTTTTTAATTATTTTTTTATTATTAAATTTATTATTTAGGCTGAGAGGCAGTTGTCATTCAGGTGCGCTAAAGGGCTGATCTTATTAGCATATATTTTATTTTTTTATTATTATTTTTATTGAATTTTTTATTATTTTTAATTAATTTTTTTATTATTTTTTAATTCTTTTTTAATTCTTTTTTTTATTATTTAATTTATTATTTAGGCTGAGAGGCAGTTCTCATTCAGGTCCGCAAAGGCTGATCTTATTAGCATATATTTTATTTTTATATTATTATTTTTATTGAATTTTTTATTATTTTTAATTATTTTTTTTTATTATTTTTTAATTCTTTTTTAATTATTTTTTTTATTATTTAATTTATTATTTAGGCTGAGACGCAGTTCTCATTCAGGTCCGCAAAGGGCTGATCTTATTAGCATATATTTTATTTTTTTTATTATTATTTTTATTGAATTTTTTATTATTTTTAATTATTTTTTTTTTATTATTTTTTAATTCTTTTTTAATTATTTTTTTTATTATTTAATTTATTATTTAGGCTGAGAGGCAGTTCTCATTCAGGTCCGCAAAGGGCTGATCTTATTAGCATATATTTTATTTTTTTATTATTATTTTATTGAATTTTTTATTATTTTTAATTATTTTTTTTTATTATTTTTTAATTCTTTTTTAATTATTTTTTTTATTATTTAATTTATTATTTAGGCTGAGACGCAGTTCTCATTCAGGTCCGCAAAGGGCTGATCTTATTAGCATATATTTTATTTTTTTATTATTATTTTTATTGAATTTTTTATTATTTTTAATTATTTTTTTTTATTATTTTTTTAATTCTTTTTTAATTATTTTTTTTATTATTTAATTTATTATTTAGGCTGAGAGGCAGTTCTCATTCAGGTCCGCAAAGGGCTGATCTTATTAGCATATATTTTATTTTTTTATTATTATTTTTATTGAATTTTTTATTATTTTTAATTCATTTTTTTTATTATTTTTTAATTCTTTTTTAATTCTTTTTTTTATTATTTAATTTATTATTTAGGCTGAGACGCAGTTCTCATTGAGGTCCGCAAAGGGCTGATCTTATTAGCATATATTTTATTTTTTTATTATTATTTTTATTGAATTGTTTATTATTTTTAATTAATATTTTTATTATTTTTTAATTCTTTTTTAAATATTTTTTTTATTATTTAATTTATTTATTTTTTTAAGTTTGACTGAGACGCAGTTCTCATTCAGGTCCGCCTTTTTTTTGCCCATTGACATACATTACCGGTGTGTCAGCGATTTTATGGCCGCCCACCTGGTTCTATTTGTCGGCCCTAAAATCGCGGACACACCGCTAATGCATCTCTATGGGCAGTCAGCCCGATTTCGGATTGAACGGCAACCAATCAGAAGTCGAGCTGACTGCCCATAGAGATGCATTAGCGGTGTGTCCGCGATTTTAGGGCCGACAAATAGAACCAGGGGGGCGGCCATAAAATCGCCGACACACCGGTAATGTATGTCAATGGGGAAAAAAGGCGGACCTGAATGAAAACTGAATGAGGAGCTCTTCTGATTGGCTGAGGGCATTATCCAGCGACCAATCAGAAGACGGCGTGAGATTTCATTGAGGTAGAATGGGGGATTTTTCCTCCATTCTATCTTAATGAGAAGGAAGAGGACGTCGGAGGTGGAATTTTCGGAAAAGAAGACAGAAGATCCCCGGGGCCGGACGAAGAGGCGGAGATGGCGGAAAGAAGAGAGAAGACCCCCGGGGCCGGAGGAAGAGGACGCCTGGCCGGACGGAGGATCGGACGGACGATCGGACGGACGATCAGATGACTTGAAGGCATGTAAGTGATGGACGGGGGCTTCGGGTGTAGGGCCTTAGGTGAGAGCGGCGTTAGGTTAGGGGACGGCGGGGGTTAGGGTGTAGGGCTTTAGCGACAGGGCAGGGGAGCAGGCGGGAGCTTAGGGGGTATCGGCGGCGGCCTAGGGGGTGGGCTTAGGTATGGGGCGGGATGGCGGTTAGGGGTGGCGCTGCGGGGCTTAGGGGGTTAGGCGGCGGTAGCGGGCTTAGGTGGGTGCGGCGTCGGCGTTAGGGGTGAGCGGGGCTCTAGGGGGTAGGGGTTAGGGGCGGCGTTGGATGTGGGGTCGGCATGGTTAGGGGTACGGGCTGCTGGGGGCTTAGGGGTAGGGGTTAGGGGCGGCGGGCTTAGGGGTGGCGGCGGGGCTTGGGGGGTGTCGGGTAGGTGGAGGGCGGCGTGGCTTAGGAGGTAGCTGCGGCGGGGGTTAGTGGTCGGGTGGACTCGCGGGCTTAGGGTCAGGGTGTGTGGCTTAGGGGTCGTGCTAGGCGGCGAGTGGCTTAGGGAGGGGGCTTAGCGGCGGTTGGATGGTAGCGTCGGGTTAGTGGTGGTTCTTAGGGTAGGGCTAAGGCTGTAGGCGGCGATGGCTTAGGAGTAGACGGCGGGCTTAGGGGGTATCGCGGCGGCTTTGGATGGTGCGGGTCGGGGTTAGGTGGTCGGGCTGCTGCGGGGCTTAGGGGGTAGGGGGTTAGGGGCGGCGGCGGCTTTGATGTGCGGGTCGGGGTTAGGTGTCGGGCTGCTGCGGGGCTTAGGGGTAGGGTTAGGGCGGCGGTGCCTTAGGGGTAGGCTTAGAGCGGCAGGGGGCTGTAGTGTACAGCGCGATGGTATACTACAGTCCCATGGCGCTTATGGGCATGGGACTGTAGTATACTATAGCGGTGTACAGTACAGCAGCGCGTAGTGGCTTAGAGCGGCAGGGGGCTGTAGTGTACAGCGCGATGGTATACTACAGTCCCATGGCGCTTATGGGCATGGGACTGTAGTATACTATAGCGGTGTACACTACAGGAGTATGGGCTTCGGTGGCTTGGTTAGCGGTGTAGCGAGTCGCGCAGGGGTCTGTAGTGTACAGCGCGATGTATACTACAGTCCCATGCGCTTATGGGCATGGGACTGTAGTATAGTATAGCGGTGTACACTACAGGAGTATGGGCTTCGGTGGCTTGGTTAGCGTGTAGCGAGTCGCGGCAGGGGTCTGTAGTGTACAGCGCGATGGTATACTACAGCCCCATGGCGCTTATGGGCATGGGACTGTAGTATAGTATAGCGTGTACACTACAGGAGTATGGCTTCGGTGGCTTGGTTAGCGGTGTAGCGACTCGCAATGCCGCTTGCGGGCATTGCTTCGCTAGCTGCAACGACTCGCAATGCCCGCTTTGCGGGCATTGCTTCGTGAGTCGCCTTGGCCGCTACGCGGCACGGGAGAGTCCAGGAGAAGCAGCTCGGACTCGCTAACCAAGCGACCGAAGCAGCGCCGCTCCGACGGAAGTCGCTACGCAATTATATAATAGATACTGCCTATGATCATTTTGGGGACATTTATAATAATCACTCATTGTTGATCATATATCTGTACTGATCTGCATTCCTTGTTCTATGCTTAATTAATATTATTGTCATGTGTATCCCTCTGCCTCTTTTGCTACCCAGGCCCTGGTTACCCTGTTCATTAACCCCTTCACCCCGGGCCTATTTTGACCTTAATGACCAGGCCATTTTTGTCAATTCTGACCAGTGTCCCTTTATGAGGTAATATCTCTGGAACGCTTCATTGGATCGAGCAATTCTGAGATTGTTTTTTCGGGACATATTGGGCTTCATGTTAGTATGAAATTTAGGTCGATAATTTTTGCGATTATTTGTGAAAAAATCCAAAATTTGGCAAAAACTTTGAACATTTTGCAATTTTCAAATTATGAATTTTTATTCTGCTAAACCAGAGAGGTATGTGACACAAAATAGTTAATAAATAACATTTCCCACATGTCTACTTTACATCAGCACAATTTTGGAAAAAAAAATTTTTGTTCGGAAGTTATAAAGGTTCAAATTTCAGCAGCAATTTTTCATTTTTCCAGCAAAATTTACAAAGCTATTTTGTTTTGTGACCACATCACATTTGAAGTCTTTTTGAGGGATTTACATAACAGAAAACACCCAAAAGTGACACCATTCCAAAAACTGCACCCCTCAAGCTACTCAAAACTGCATTCAAGAAGATTATTAACCCTTCAGGTGCTTTACGGGAACTAAAGCAAAGTGGAAAGAAAAAA
This sequence comes from Allobates femoralis, assembly GCA_033576535.1. NCBI lineage: Eukaryota > Metazoa > Chordata > Amphibia > Anura > Aromobatidae > Allobates > Allobates femoralis. The sequence goes on along the minus strand of JARQOC010000001.1, from coordinate 300,194,872 downwards.
TGGTCATTTTAATTTTTTGAACAAAAATGTTCTTTTAGCCTCAATTCTTTCATTTTTACATGGGCAACAATATAAAATGGATCCTAAAAATTGTTGGGCAATTTCTCCCGAGTACACAGATACCTCATATATGGTCATAAACCACTCTTTGGGCGCACGGCAGGGCTCAGAAGGGAAGGAGCGCAATTTGACTTTTGGAGCTAATTTTCCATTCAAAAAGTCAAATGGCGCTCCTTTCCTTCTGAGCCCTGCTGTGTGCCCAAACAGTGGTTTATGACCACATATGAGGTATCGGTGTACTCAGGAGAAATTGCCCAACAATTTTTAGGATGCATTTTATCCTGTTCCCCATGTAAAAATGAAAACATTTAGACTAAAAAAAAATTTTGTGGAAAAAAGAGTCCCTTTTCATCATTACGGATGAATTTGTGAAGCATCTGGAGGATAAAAATGCTCACCACCCATCTAGATAAGTTCCCTGGGGGGTCTAGTTTCCAAAATGGGGTCATGTGTGAGGGAGCTCCAATGTGTAGGCACACAGGTGCTCTCCAAATGCGACATGGTGTCCGCTAACAATTTGAGCTAATTTTTCAGTCAAATTGTTAGCGGACATCATGTTGCATTTGGAGAGCCCCTGTGTGCCTAAACATTGGAGCTCCCCCACAAGTGACCCCATTTTGGAAACTAGACCCCCCCAGTGAACTTACCTATATGGGTGGTGAGCATTTTGAACACCCTGGTGCTTCACAAAATAATCTGTAAAAATGAAAAAAGAAAATTTTTGTGGAAAAAAAAGTACTTATTCAATTTTACAGATGAATTTGTGAAGCACCTGGGGTTCAAAAGTGCTCACTATGTATCTACATATGTTCCTTGGGTGGTCTAGTTTTCAAAATGGGATCACTTGTGGGGGAGATCCAATGTTTAGGCACACAGGGGCTCTCCATACGCGACATGGTGTCCGCTAAATATTGGAATTGTTAGCGGACACCATGTCGCGTATGGAGAGCCCATGTGTGCCTAAACATTGGAGCTCCCCCACAATTGACCTCATTTTGGAAACTAGACCCCCCAAGGAATGCATCTAGATGCATAGTGAACACTTTGAACCCCCAGGTGCTTCACAAATTGATCCGTAAGAAGGAAAAAGTACTTTTTTTTCACACAAATATTCTTTTTTCATTTTTACGGATCAATTTGTGAAGCACCTGGGGGTTCAAAGTGCTCATGGATTGATTTTCCTAGATTAAAACACCCTTCCACCAGCCTATACGGTGAGTGCTGCCTTTCTTTATTCTCTTTTTTGAATCTCTGATTATTCATTTAAGGCTGTGCAACACCAGGCACCGGGGATAGCCGACAGGCTTTTAGCAGAGCTCCACAGGTGTAGTGCCTGGTCATTGGACTTTTTTTCTGCATTTGTCCATAAGAATGCAATCATTTCATGTTGTATCCTTAATGGTACCTTTACACGCCGCCACAGAGGGCAGCAACAGGCAGACACCGCACGTGCACGCGCGCGTTTTCAACGGTTGCTAACGGTGCCTGATGCCGAATATTCACGCCGCCACACGGTGCTCCACAGAAGGTATTTTCGTTCCCCGGAAGTGCCGATGGGTGCCGCAGGTTACCTTCTGTGGAATACCTTCCTTGATTTACACACTGCTACCACAAGGGAATATGGGCGTACATATTGTGCGGCGTAAGTAGATAGGCGTGCCAGAGTTGTGTATTACGCGACGCTCGTACAGTGATTGGACAATGCAATTGCATCATGATTGGCCAGCCAGCGCAGGAAGGCTGGCTAATACATGACGCCATTGCAAATGTGGAGTGTGACTGGTTAGCTCGCTGAATATGGCGCCCTGTGCAGGGATAGCCAATTGTTACACTGTAGCTCCAATCAATGATAGCTGATGGGGCGTGGTATACATTACGCTGTGTCACGCCCCAGGGAATTCACTTGGCTACAAAAATACCTTGCCTGTGCCCCGATTACACGCCGCCACCATATGGATTATACCTTCTTGTTTTTGAGCACGGCTCTGACACAGGTATCCGAAGACACATGAAGGAAAGTCCTAAATTACACGCCGCCACTTCACGGTCTTTTCAAGGCAACAGGCACAATTGTGTCCGATGCCTGGTGGTTTCTACTTTCCTGTGGCGGCGTGTAAAGGTACCATTAGAGGTTTTTTTCTATGAATTTTTTAAATTGAATCTTAAAACATAAATTGTACACCTTTATTTCATTTTCGTACATTACCCAACAATGTGTTTGCTAGGGTCTTTTCACATCAGCGTTTTACGCTGATCGCGGCAGTTGCGGTGAAAAAACTGCAACTGCTGCGATTACCGCATAACGACCGTGATCGCGACACACTTACGGCAAGCCCCATACAATGTCTATGGGGCTTGAGGTAAGTGTGCGGCAGGTGCGGCAAGTGCGGTTTCGGCACTTGCGGTGGTGCGGCCATGAAAAAAAATGTGGTATGCGGCGTTTTTTTTCGCAGGAGCACCTGCCGCAAGTGCCGATACCGCACTTGCCGCACCTGCCGCAAGCCCCATAGACATTGTATGGGGCTTGCCGCAAGTGAACCGCAAGTGCGGCCGCTATGCGGTAATCGCGGCAGTTGCGGTTTTTTCACCGCAACTGCCGCGATCAGTGTAAAACGCTGATGTGAAAGCAGCCTTAGATGAAATGACTAATTATTCAAAGTGCTCATTAATCTTGATAAAGCTGGAGGAGACTTATCAACACACAGTACCATGAATTTAGGATTTTTCTTATTTTTCTACCTCCCAACATGGAATTTCATTGTTTCTTTGAGGGTTTGCATCAGTTCATAAAAAGAATATGCCTACAACTGTGAACATTTGGTTTTCTTTTTATTGTCAAGCAAACAACAAATAGGACAAAATAATTGAATACTTGTGTATGCATAACTATTTAACCACTTGAAGTCAGTATGTGGTGCCCCTGCAGTCTGGCTGCCACAAGTGGCATTGCATTTAACATTCTGTGTAATGTCACGTCTTGCAGGGAGGTGAAGATTACTCTGCAGGGAAACTTCCATGCGTCCAACACTTTCCATACTCCAATCAGAAAGTGCAAAGTGCAAGAGACCCATCTGAAGGCAGACCTCAATTCTGGTTGGAGGGAAGAGGTAGGTTAGGGAGAGGTAGGTAAAAGGAGTAGTTGGAGTCTGTGTCGGGTCGAGTAATCGACAGGACGTGTCTGCAGCAAGCCCTGTGTGGTTTGGTAGAGAAACAAGCTTCAGGAAGAGAAGCAGGCCCTAAGTGTTCAGGTTTCCAACTCTTGGCCATAGAATCTGGAGGCTATTGGATATGATGCCCAGTAGCCATGCTTGTGGGCCCATCTAGGGCACAGTGGCAAAGAGGACCAGAAGTGCTGTTTGTACAGATAATGAAGGAATGCAATTCCCCAAGCTATGCATGGTGTGCAAAAACTTAATTGTTAAGCCATAAAGGCCAAAAGGGTTAATTCTTGTGTGAAATGTTTATATATATGGGTGTTTACCTTGCTAGGCTGAAAGGCATATGATATAAGAGTGCAATATGGTTAATACAGTTGTGGCCAAAAGTATTGACACCCCTGCAATTCTGTCAGATAATACTGTTTCTTCCTGAAAATGATTACAATCACAAATTCTTTGGTATTATTATCTTCCTTTAATTTGTCTTCAATGAAAAAACACAAAAGAGAATGAAGCAAAAAGCAAAACATTGATCATTTTACACAAAACTCCAAAAATGGGCCAGACAAAAGTATTGGCACCCTCAGCCTAATACTTGGTTGCACAACCTTTAGCCAAAATAACTGTGATCAACCGCTTCTGGTAACCATCAATGAGTTTCTTCCAATGCTCTGCTGGAATTTTAGACCATTCTTCTTTGGCAAACTGCTCCAGGTCCCTGATATTTGAAGGGTGCCTTCTCCAAACTGCCATTTTTAGATCTCTCCACAGGTGTTCTATGGGATTCAGGTTTGGACTCATTGCTGCCCACCTTAGAAGTCTCCAATGCTTTATCTCAAACCATTTTCTAGTGCTTTTTGAAGTGTGTTTTGGGTCATTATCCTGCTGGAAGACCCATGACCTCTGAGGGAGACTTAGCTTTCTCACACTGGGCCCTACATTATGCTGCAAAATTTGTTGGTAGTCTTCAGACTTCATAATGCCATGCACACGGTCAAGCAGTCCAGTGCCAGAGGCAGCAAAGCAACCCCAAAACATCAGGGAACCTCCGCTATGATTGACTGTAGGGACCGTGTTCTTTTCTTTGAATGCCTTTTTTTTTCTCCTGTAAACTCTATGTTTATGCCTTTGCCAAAAAAGCTCTACTTTTGTCTCATCTGACCAGAGAACATTCTTCCAAAACGTTTTAGGCTTTCTTAGGTAAGTTTTGTCAAACTCCAGCCTGGCTTTTTTATGTCTCGGAGTAAGAAGTGGGGTCTTCCTGGGTATCCTACCATACAGTTCCTTTTCATTCAGAAGCCGACGGATAATACAGGTTGACACTGTTGTACCCTTGGACTGCAGGGCAGCTTGAACTTGTTTGGATGTTAGTCGAGGTTCTTTATCCACCATCCCACAATCTTGCATTGAAATCTCACGTCAATTTTTCTTTTCTGTCCACATCTAGGGAGGTTAGCCACAGTGCCATGGGCTTTAAACTTCTTGATGACTCTGCGCACGGTAGACACAGGAACATTCAGGTCTTTGGAGATGGACTTGTAGCCTTGAGATTGCTCATGCTTCCTCACAATTTGGTTTCTCAAGTCCTCAGACAGTTCTTTGGCTTTCTTTCTTTTCTCCATGCTCAATGTGGTACACACAAGGACACATGACAGAGGTTGAGTCAACTTTAATCCATGTCAACTGGCTGCAAGTGTGATTTAGTTTTTGCCAACACCTGTTAGGTGCCACAGGTAAGTTACAGGTGCTGTTAATTACACAAATTAGAGAAGCATCACATGATTTTTCTAACAGTGCCAATACTTTTGTCCACCCCCTTTTTTATGTTTGTTGTGGAATTATATCCAATGTGGCTTTAGGACAATTCTTTTTGTGTTTTTTCATTGAAGACAAATTAAATTAAGATAATAATACCAAAGAATTTGTGATTGCAATCATTTTCAGGAAGTAACTGATTATTATCTGACAGAATTGCAGGGGTGTCAAAACTTTTGGCCACAACTGTATAACTGCAGGCACAAGGTGCAACAAAAGAGCACTTATGCACTTTGCAAATAGCTTTGCCTGTTTTGACTTAAAGGGACTTCATTCATTCATTATGGAGTTCCCTTTTTCACTGAAAGTGTACAGACTCTGTGTTTCATATTGTGCTTGATAAAAATTAAGAGCTTTAATGGACTAATTGCCCTTTATCCTGTGGCTTTGATGTACCATGACAGGAGACACACAAGCCACCCCAGCCACCAATTACAAATTTATTTGTTACCATAGTGCATAAGCGATAACTAATGGACAATACTGCTCTGAGGGCTTATCTCTACTTTGTTGTTTTTTTTCCATTTTTCTTTATTGCACCTGTTATGCCCTTTTCTGCTGTTTTTTTTCATTAATGGGTAACAGGGTGCAACTCAAAGGACAATTGTACGTTAGACTGTTTACACTTAAAAATTGCCTTGGAAGGACTTATATCCGTGTACCATGGTTGAGGCAATGCCTATTTAAACTGTGTAGACAAAACAGCTGGTGCAGTAAAGATCTCAAAAATATGGTCTGTGTGCCCTGCAACTGCACCCAGGGATGATAAATTACCCCAGAAGTGGTTTGGAGCTGTGATTTAATATGTTATAGTTGTTTTATGCAACGGTTTATGAGAAGTGCCCTCACAAAAAAATGTTTACAAATTATGTCAAAATTGTACTTAAAACTTTGTGTTAAAACTGTTTTTTAATGTTATGTCATTGTTGATGCAAAACTTGCTCTTGTGTAACCTTTTGCACTTTTGTTACAGTCCATGACATACTGTGTTTAACTAGGGGGGAATGTGGTGCCCCTGCTGTCTGGCTGCCACCAGTGGAATTGCATTTAAAGGGATCCTGTCACCCCCAAAACACCTGTAAACCTATTAAAACCTGTCCCTAGAGCATATTAACACTTTCCCTACACTGTTTTTACCTCCTAAATGCAGTAAATGACATTGCCTAAAAACGTTTTATAAGTACCTGATTACTGATGATAATGAGTGACTATGCTATTCATAGTCACTCATCAAGACTGCCCCTCTGCTTCATAGCACGCCTGAATAGGCGTGATCTTCATAGCAGATTCAAATTGCCGCCTCCCTGCTGTGCCCTGTGTCGTCCGAGGATGCTGTGTGGCTGGGTGACGCGATCCGCGTCATTCCCCGCGCCGGGTGACGTATTTACACCGGCGCCGCGCTGTAAACTTCAAAATGCACACTGCGCATGCCCATGCGCATGCGCAGTGCGCATTTTGAAGTTTACAGCGCGGCGCCGGTGTAAATACGTCACCCGGCGCGGGGAATGACGCGGATCGCGTCACCCAGCCACACAGCATCCTCGGACGACACAGGGCACAGCAGGGAGGCGGCAATTTGAATCTGCTATGAAGATCACGCCTATTCAGGCGTGCTATGAAGCAGAGGGGCAGTCTTGATGAGTGACTATGAATAGCATAGTCACTCATTATCATCAGTAATCAGGTACTTATAAAACGTTTTTAGGCAATGTCATTTACTGCATTTAGGAGGTAAAAACAGTGTAGGGAAAGTGTTAATATGCTCTAGGGACAGGTTTTAATAGGTTTACAGGTGTTTTGGGGGTGACAGGATCCCTTTAACATTCTGTGTATTGTCACATCAGGAGTGAGGATAAGATCACTCTGATGGGAAGAAATCCCCACACATCCAACAGTTTCTAAACTTTACTCAGAAAGTGCAGGGCAGAAGAGATCCATCTCCAGGCAGACCCCACTTCTGGTTGATGGGAGGAGTTAGGATAGTGAGGGTGAGGTTGCAGGGTCCGTGTCACCTGTCTAGTTGGAGGGCATCTACAGACTCAGAGGGACCGAGAAGACCCATAGAGGAGCTAGTGACCTTGGTGACAGAAGTCAGCAGGCAGGTCGTAATACCTTATCTCAGCAGAGTGGACTTCAGCTCTCTCTGGACTGGCCGAGTTGTGTGACCAGTTCTTTACATGTCTTGACTTTACTACAGCAACTACAGTAAAGGTATAGAACTCAAAGGACTGCTGTGATTCCTTTCTTCTGCACTTCCACGCTGCTTCTCTGCATCTACAACCACCATCATCCATCCTCACTACTTAAAGGCCTGCTCCATGCTGGAGGGGGATATTCTATCTCACTGCAAAAACATCTATCCCTTGAGAACTCTGTTTACAATGTCAGCCACCTAGTGGCTCGCTACTTCAGCTGGTGTCACAAACATTATTTTCTATTTTTTTTTCTTTTTCCCTGTTTTTACTTTTTTGGCTTTTTCAATGTCTGCCAAGGATACAGCACTGGGTGTAGCTACCATGATCCAGACTGACCGGCCCAGCTGCCTTTGTGCAATACAAGTACTTTGTAGAGCCTCCTTTTGCCCAAATTACATGTACAAGTTACCTTGGATAAGTCTCTATGAACTTTCCACATCTTTCTACTGGAGTTTTGCCCATTCCTCAAAGCAAAACTGCTCCAGCTCTTTCAAATTAGATGATTTTCTCCGGTGAACGGCAATCTTCAAGTCTGGCCACAGATTTTCAATTGGATTAAAGTCTGAGCTTTGACTAGGTCTCTCAAATACATTTATAGGTTTAACCTTAAACCACTTGAGAGTTCCTTAAGAAATACGCTTTGGATCCTTGTGTTGCTAAAAGGTGAGCCTGCATTACAGTCTCAAATTAATGACAGACTGAAACTATTTTTTCTCAGGAGGATCATTGTATTTCACACCTTCCATCATCCATTTTAACTCAGACCATTTTCTCTGTGCACGCTGCTGAAAAACATCCATACATAATTGTGCTACCACCGTTATATTTCATTGTTGGGATGGTGTTCTTGGTGTGATGAGTTATGTTAGTTTGGTGCCAGACTTAAAGTTCAGCTTGGTGGCCTAAAAGTTAAATTTTGGTCTCATCTGACCACAGCAACTTCTTCCATACATTTGTGGAGTCTGCCACATTTCCAAATGCAAAATTAAAATGAGTCTTCAAATTTTTGGCTGCAAGTAAAGACTTTTTTCTGTCCACTTCCATGGCTGTCAGCTGTATGGCTTGTATAGCTTATTGTGGTCGTATGGACAGATATTCCAGTCTCTGCTTTGGAACTCTGAAGGTCTTTCAGGGTTACATTTTTTTTCTGTCTTTCGCTGCATCTCTGATTAATTCCCTTCATGCCCGGGCTGAGAATTTTGGTGGGTGGCCATCTCTTGTCGTATTTGTTGTGATACAATATTCTTCCCATTTGATAATAGTTCAATTGATAGTTCTCCAAAGGGTTATAAGAGATTTGAATTTTTTTTAGCATCCAAACCTGAATTGTACTTCTCAACAGCTTTGTTTCTGACTTGTTTGGAGATCTCATTGATATTCATTGCATTGTTTGGTTGTGGTGTCTCTTGCTTAAAGCTGTTTGCAATTTCAGAAAAGGTGTGTATACAAACCCTGGCAAAAATTATGGACTCACCTGGCTCAGAGGATGTTCATTCAGCTGTTTAATGTTGTAGAAAAAAAACAGATGACAGACATAGCACAAAACTACAGCCATTTTAAATGGCAACTTCATGGCTTTAAGAAACACTAAAAGAAATCAAGATAAAAAATGTGGTAGTCAGTAAGTGTAATTTTTTTCAGACCAAGCATAGGGAAAAAAATTATGGAATCACTCAATTATGAGGAAAAAATTATGGAATCATGAAAAACAAACAAAAAAAAGAACACTCCAATACAACACTAGCATTTTGTTGCAACACCTCTGGCTTTAATAACAGCTTGCAGTCTCTGAGGCATGGACTTAATGAATGACAAACAGTACTCTTCATCAATATGGCTCCAACTTTCTCTGATTGGTGTTGCCAGATCCGCTTTGCAGGTTGGAGCCTTGTCATGGACCATTTTCTTCAACTTTCACCAAAGATTTTCAATTAGATTGAGACCCAGACTATTTGCAGGCCATGACATTGACCTTATGTGTCTTCTTTCAAGTAATGTTTTCACAGTTTTTCTCTATACCAGGATGCATTATCATCTTGAAAAATGTTTTCATCATCCCCAAACATCCTTTTGATTGATGGGATAAGAAAACTGTCCAAAGTATCAATGTAAGCTTGGGCATTTATTGAAGATGTAATGATGTAATGACAGCCATCTCTCCAGTGCCTATACCTGACATGCAGCCCCATATCATCAATGACTGTGGAAACTTGCATGTTCTCTTCATGCAGTCATCTTTATAAATCTGTTTGGAACGACACCAAACAAAAGTTCCAGCATAATCACCTTGCCCAATGCAGATTTGGGATTCATCATTGAATATGACTTTGTAACCTTGTTTTTTTCTGTTTAGGTGTTAATGATGGCTTTTGTTTAGCTTTCCTGTATGTAAATCCCATTTCTTTTAAGCAGTTTCTTACAGCTCGGTCATAGACATTGACCCCACTTTCTTCCCATTCGTTCCTCATTTGTTTTGTTGTGCATTTCCTGTTTTGGAGACATATTGCTTTAAGTTTCCGGTCTTGAAGCTTTGATGTCTTCCTTGGTCTACCAGTATGTTTCCCTTTAACAACCTTCCCATGTTTTGTATTTCAACGAGATTTTAGACACAGCTGACTGTGAACAACCAACATCTTTTGCAGCATTGCATGTTGATATACCCTCTTTGAAGAGTTTGATAATCCTCTCCTTTGTTTCAATTGACATCTCTCATGTTGGAGCGGTGCAACAGCTCTCCAAGGTGTGATCACTTCTTTTTAGATGCAGACTAACAAGCAGATCTAATTTGATGGAGATGTTAGTTTTGGGAATGAAAATTTGCAGGGTGATTAAATAATTATTTCCTCGAAATTGAGTGATTCCATATTTTTTCTTACTGCTTGGTCTGGAAAAAGTTACCCTTACTGACTACCACATTTTTTATCTTGATTTCTTTTAGTGTCTCTTAACCTTCCTAGCGTTATTCCCGAGCCTGACTCGGGGTTAACATTCACTACCAGAAGCGTTAACCCCGAGTCAGGCTCGGGCTTACCCGCGTTCGCGGCAGATGCGGTAAAAAAAACGCATCTGCCGCACTTGCCGCATAGCTGCCGCACTTGTGCCGCACTCGCGGCGCGGTTGCGGTAATCTGCATAGTAAAGGGAACCATGCAGTAGACATGAGATAATGATTGTATACACTTACATGAGGGCGTCTCCCTGTGTGTGCTGGCACTTGTGAGCTGTGTTCGTCATGCCTGCTCTCCCCCTCCCTTATGCCCGCCCCCTCTCAGCCTGCTATAGTGATGTGAGGCTGATCTCGTCATAAAGGGGCGGGGCTACCGGGATGCGCGATTTAGCCCCGCCCCTTTATGACGAGATCAGCCTCACATCACTATAGCAGGCTGAGAGGGGGCGGGCATAAGGGAGGGGGAGAGCAGGCATGACGAACACAGCTCACAAGTGCCAGCACACACAGGGAGACGCCCTCATGTAAGTGTATACAATCATTATCTCATGTCTACTGCATGGTTCCCTTTACTATGCAGATTACCGCAACCGCGCCGCAACCGCGCCGCGAGTGCGGCACAAGTGCGGCAGCTATGCGGCAAGTGCGGCAAATGCGGTTTTTTTACCGCATCTGCCGCGAACGCGGGTAAGCCCGCTTTTAGCAACAAAAACCAGACCTAAACAGACCGCCAGGGAGGTTAAAGCCATAAAGTAGTCATTTGAAATTACTTTAGTTTTGTGCCATGTCTGTGATTTGCTTTTTTTCTACAACATTAAACAACTGAATGAACATCCTCCGAGCTCGGTGATTCCATAATTATTGCCAGGGGTTGTATACTGACAGGCCATGTGACACTTAGATTAGGTGGACTTCCTTTTACTAAGCATGTGATTTAACAAGATAATTGTTTGCACCAAAAAATGTATAGAGGCTTCATTACAAAAAGGGTGAATACATTTGCACATGGAATTTTTTTTCCCATAAATTTAATTCTTACTTATATTTTTCTCACCTCACTTCTTCAACATAGACTACTGATGATAGTGCTAATGAATAACACACAAATCAGAGTAAAAAAATATTTAAACGCATGTTGTAAGGCTGGCTTCAGACTTGCAGATGCATCTGCAGCGTTTTGCAGATGCATCTGCAAGCATCAGCATGCAGACCGCGGCCCCTATGTTTATAATGGTGCGCACCGCGGTCTGCAGATGCTTGCAGACCGCCGCGCGCACCCATTCAGTCCTATATGTGATCTGTGCGCAGGCGGATGCCTGCGTACAGATCACACACTCTCGTCCACACCAAGGACGCGACATCTCGCGTCCATGGTGCGGGCGGGAGTGTGTGATCTGTACGCAGGCATCCGCCTGCGCACAGATCACATATAGGAGTGAATGGGTGCGCGCGGCGGTCTGCAAGCATCTGCAGACCGCGGTGCGCACCATTATAAACATAGGGGCCGCGGTCTGCATGCTGATGCTTGCAGATGCATCTGCAAAACGCTGCAGATGCATCTGCAAGTCTGAAGGCAGCCTAATGTAAGAAAATAGGTAAAGAGCCAATGGGGTGAATACTTTCGCAAAGCATTGTAGATGTAAAGCACTAATTGCTGTCAAAGTTGCCTATATTAAACACCCACTAGAAGAGAAGAGTTGTTATTCATTCTTTTATCTTGTGTTTAATAATTGTAATGAATGTAGATCAATTTGTAGAATTTTGTTTTCACTTTGACATTAAAGAGTCTTGGATAAAAGCCTAATTAAGTTAGCTGTGACTCATTGATGTTGTACAACAAAAGAAATGAAACAGTACATTGTGATTCTGCAATAATTAGAATATAAGTTACTTTTTGGTTTTCTTATAATACTCATAAATGACACATACATATAAAATTACTTACCTTACCACAAAAATATGCATTTCTCTTATGCTATAAACATGCAAAAGAACAAAAATAATATTTTGTCATTGTATTTTATCATTTACATTTTTTGTCACATAAATCAGAACAGTATAGTCACAAAATATTCTGTGAATGCAAATGCTATTTATCTCCGAATTGAGGTGTTCTGGAGCAAGTACATTTATTTCTACAGCCTAAATTTAAATGACTGCAAGACTGCAAGACTATCAGCAAACGGTTGTTTCCATTTGTCAATAAATATTTTTTGTATTAATTTTTTCCTAAATTTTGAGGTGTGTGCTAGAGATGAGTGTACACCACAGTGTTCGAATTCAGATTTGTTTGACAAATGTTAAGTGTTCGTCAAATAAGTCAACGAATATTTTACGAATTTTCCAAACAAGTTTCATAGGTGTCCAAAAGCTGTCAAACACAGACAGACACACACAGATCATCTTACCATGTCTCCGCTGCTTGCTTGCAGTCCAACTTTACATGCTCCCTCTCACTTCTGCATCTGCACTGGTGGTGAGTGACATGCGCGGTACGCTCATCTGATCACCATAGCAATCATGTCACATGAGCAGATAGTGTCAGCTGATCTAGTCACCTGATTTGATTACTATTGTGACTACATCAGCTGCCGCACACGTCAATCACAGCCAGCTCTGCTCCAGATATGCGGTGACTTGATGAGGTCACCTGAGTTCACCGTTAAGCTAACAAAGGTGGCTGCTAATTATAGCGGATACCATTGTTACCTGCATGGTGACCTCAGATGATCTCAATGAGTCACTGCTTACGGACTGAACTAGCAGATCATTCATTCAGTGACTGGAGGCTATGGTGACAGAATGCTGTATTCTTCACCATAACCTCCATTGAAGAAGATTTCACAGAGGAGAATGGAGGGGTATAATGGAGTATTAAAGATGGAGTCACTAACTGTCTCTGTGTATTTATTTTGAAAAAAATATTTTTCTCTGTAGTCTTTTTTAACCATTTATTTGAGATTCTTTATTGGCGAGTCTAACTTGGCCTGACATTAGGGATTTAAGGGCTTAATACCAGCTATAAATACAAAGCTGGTATTAACCCCTTATTACCCAGCATGCCCCCCCCACCAGGGTCGCTGGAAGAGCCTAGAAAAGTGCCCTGATATGGTGCTTCTTATGAATGCGCCATTTTCACGGTGTGCTGTGAGCTGCTATTCTATAGCATGGGGGGCAATAACAAAGTCCCCTGTCCTGCTTAAAATACAAGTTGTTAGGTGCCTAGTTGTACCTTGTCTGGTAATGAAAAATAAGGACGCCACATGTTTTTTTTTTGCCAGACAAGGTAAAATTAGGCAGCTGAGGGTGGCAGCTCACAACCATCCACTTTCACTGGGTTGGACTGAAAAATATTGCGATGCCCCATGCATTTTTTAGATTAATTATTTAACACACTATGACGCAAGGTTAGTTGCCATAAACTACATAAGTGTCTGTGATTGAAGAAATGCAGTCTAATTGCAACAGCCAATCTGGATGCTTGGTTACCATACACATTAGTGTGTGACAATCAACCTGCCATCATAGTGTTAAATTGATAAATATCTTAAAAAAATGCATGGAGCTTCACAGTATTTTTCAGTCCAGCCAAGTGCCACCCTCAACTGCCTAATTGCACCTTGGCTGGCAAAAAAATACATGGGCTTAGCCCTATTTTTAATTGTCAGCCAAGGTAAAACTAGGCAGCTGATGGTTGTTATTCTTATCGTGGTGAGGTCCCATGGTTTTAGTGCCCCCCCAAGTTAAAGAATATCAGCCCACAGCCTCCCCTGAAAGTGGTGCATTCATCATAGAACAGTTTCAAAGCAAATTTCCAGGCTCTTCCAGCAGCCCTGGTAGCGGGTGGCATACTGGGTAATAAGGGGTTAATACCAGCTTTGTATTTAAAGCTGGTATTAAGCCCTGAGATTTTTAATGTCGGGACAAGTTAGACCCAGCCATTAAGAATCTCAAATAAATGGTTAAAAATGACATCACACAGAGCAAATTCATTTTCTTATAAGTAAAACCACAGAGACACTTTGTGACTCCATCTTTATTTCCCCCTTCCAACAATCATACCCCTCCATGGTCCTAGTCTTCTCTCATCCTGGATAGACACAGTTCTGCTAAATCAGAGACCACGGGGAGGAAGAACATGTCTGTCTACTCCACATGGTCTCTGATGACTGAATGACAGCGCTGAGACCTGCAGTACAGTAAATGGTGAGGTTACCATTGCCATAGCAACCGCTATTAGCGTTGACTTCATTGCTTACTGTACTGAATGACAAATGAATGTGCCTTTTTCAGGGCTGCTGTCTGCCATTCTTTAGCATGGGGGGCCCTAAAACCATGGGCCCTAACCCCACTGAGAATACCAACCATTAGCTGCCTAGTTTTACCTTAGCTGGCAATGAAAAATAGGGTGAAGACCTCACTTTTATTTTGCCAGACAAGGTAAAATTAGGCATCTGATGGTGGCAGCTAGCAGCTGGACAGAAAAATACTGCAAAGCCTCATATATTTTTTTCATTACGTATTTTTTAATATATTATGATGGCAGGTTGGTTGCTATACACTAGTGTGCATGGCAACCAAACATAATCATCATCCAGATTGAGGAAGTGTAGTCTGATTGCAACAGCCAATGAAAGACACTCATGTATTGTATGGCAACCACCCTGCCGTCTTAGTGTGTTACATAAATAAATAAAAAAAATTGCATGGAGCTTCGAAGTATTTTTCAATCCAGCCCAGTGAAGGTGGACGGCTGCGAGCTACTGCCCTCAGCTGCCTAATTTTACCTTGGTTGCCAATAAAAATGTGTGGGCTTTGCCCTATCTTCAATTGCCAGAAAAGATAAAATTAGACAGCTGACTGCTGGTACTCAGCAGGGCAGGGGCCTTCATTATTGGGCCACCCCACACTTTAGAATAGCAGCCCGCAGCCACCCCTGAAAATGGCACATTCATACGAAGCGCCATTTCCAGGCACCTTACCCGGCTCTTTTAGTGGTCCTGGTGGGGGGAGGGGGGTTGCACACTGGGTAATAAGGGGTTAATACCAGCTTTGTATTTTCAGCTGCTATTCTTAGAGAATACTGAGATTCTAAATGTCGGGCCTAGTTAAATGATTAAAAATTACACAACACAGAAAAATCATTTAATTCAAAATAAAAACACAGAAACACCTAGTGACTCCATTTTTATTACTCGCTCATACCCCTTTATGAGTCTCTGCAAGTGTTTCTTCATTGGAGGCTATGTTAAAGAAAACAGCATTCTGTCACCACAGCCTCTGGGCAATGAGTGAATTATCTGCTAGCTCAGTCCGTAAGGCTGGCTTCACATTTGCGTATGGGAAGGCAGCGTTTTGCTGCGTTCCCATACGCAGTCAAACGCATGCGCACTGCGTTCCTATGTTTAACATAGGAACGCATGGTGCCTGCGTTTGCTGCGTTCGGGTGCGGATGCGGACGATATCTGCTCCTTCCGGTGTCCAGCATCCGCACCCGGGACGCAGCTTGTTGGGTTTTTTTGTGCGTTTGGGGACCTTGGACAATCAGCAAGCGTCCCCAAGCGTACAAAAAAAGCATTGTCTTCAATGGGTCCGCAGTGTCCTCTGCATGACACAGCAGGAGAACGCTGCGGACCCATTGATAAATCTCCCGGTGGCCGCCGGTGATGTCACAGGAGCTCACCGACGGCCACCGGGAGATCAGCTGACCCCTGCTGTCCTCCTTCTCCCCGCCGCCTGTAATCTCATAGCGATGTCGGCGGGGAGAACAGCTGATCTGAGAGCTGTTTGAATCTTCCCGCGCCGACACTGTGAGGAGATGTCGGCGCGGGAAGATTCAAACAGCTCTCAGATCAGCTGTTCTCCCCGCCGACAGTCCCGGAGCTTACCAGCGGCCGGGGGGCGGAGATCTCCGGCGCTGATCTCCGCCCCCGGCCCGCCCCTGGACAGCGCCGATTGGCTGCCGGGCTCCATAGTGATGTGTCCGCAGGCGGACATTATCCGCTGCGGACACATCATAAGGACACTGCTTCTGACAGCGTTTGTGTCTGCATGCCATCAGCATGCAGACACAAACGCTAATGTGAAGCCAGCCTAAGCAGTTACTCACAGAGATCACCTGAGGTCACTGTTCAGGTAACAATGGTACGTGCTATGATTACCTGCCGCTAATGTTCCTTGAACCGTGACCTCAGGTGACCTCAGCAAGTCACTGCACACTTGGAGCAGAGCTGGTGGTGAGTGACGTGCATGGTAGCTGATGTAGTCACCATAGTAATCAAGTCAGGTGACCAGATCAGCTGACACTATCTGGTCACATGACGTGATTGCTATGGTGATCAGATCAACTGACCGCACACGTCACTCACCAACAGCGCAGATGCGGAAGTGAGAGGGATACGTGAAAATGGAGCAGCGGAAGCAAGCAGCAAAAACACAGTAAGATAATCAGTGTCTGTCTGTGTGTGTATGATAATGTAGAATAGAAGCATTAGTGCAATTCACAAATGCTTCTGTCCTATGTTAAGCTACACACACATCCAAAGCATTACCGAACATTTGCCGAATTTCACAACTTTACAGCAAAACGTTCAAATTTGAGGTGATTGCAAAGAGTCAATTACAAAGAGAATCTCTTGTTTTAACTTATCCAATGAACACACTACAGAAGATTTATTTTACGTAAAGAAGCCCTCCCAAAACCCTTTTATATTGATTAAATGTGAGTGTATAAGAATGCAATTTAGTGTGCATCTATTATATAAATACCGGAGGGATTTGTGACGTCACATCCGTCACTTTGTCCCAACGTCCGGTCACTGGGCAGAGCTACACCCGCTCAGGGTGAGCCAAGATGGCGGCCGTAAGCAGAAGGGGGACTCATAGAGCCCACTACGCTTACAGCCGCCCCTAACACACACACACACACACACACACAACACACACAACACACACACAACACACACAAACACAGTCACCTATACTTACCACCTCTCCTCCGTCTTCTCCGCCGCCGACATGTCGCCGCCGTTGGCAGACAATAAAAGAAGAGAGATGATTATCCTTTTTGTGTTTTTATTTTTGAAGGTGAAAAACAGGTTGTATTACACAACGTTTCGGCTCCAGTTGAGCCTTTCTCAAGTGAGTCTGTGTAATACATGAATAAACATAAAAAAACAAGTGAACATCAAACATATTGAATCAAGTTTCTTTTGTCTAAAGTGCTCCGTGACTTGATGGTGTTGCCCCTGTGAATAAAAAATCTATAGGTCGTGACGGGACGTGAAATATCCTCAAAGTGACTGTGTGTCTGTGGTGGTGACAATGGTGTTGGTGTAGTGCAGAGTGTAATACACAGACTCACTTGAGAAAGGCTCAACTGGAGCCGAAACGTTGTGTGATACAACCTGTTTTTCACCTTCAAAAATAAAAAACACAAAAAGGATAATCATCTCTCTTCTTTTATTGTGTGCTGGGGATATATTTAAAGACTTTGTGGCCTATTTTTCCCTTGTGCACCTAAACGGTGGTCGAGCTATACTATATGCTCTCTGAGCCGCCCCTGACAGAACTGAATCCAATATGGCGTCCGGGAAGTCTCGCGAGACTTCCCGGACGCCATATTGGATCCAGAGCTCCAGGGACGGCGACATGTCGCCAGAACAGAGGACTCAGGAAGACGCAGGCGGCAGGGAAGAAGCAGGGACGGTGGTAAGTATATCGGAGTGTGTATGTGTGTGTCCGTCCGCCCCACTCTGCTCACCACTGACCACTCTGCCCACTGCTGACCACTCTGCCCACTGCTGACCACTCTGCCCACCGCTGACGACTCTGCCCACCGCTGACCACTCTGCCCTGCGCTGACCACTCTGCCCACACAGCGCCGCTGCGCTGACCACCCTGCCCACTTAGCGCCGCTGTGCTGACCACCCTGCCCACACAGCGCCGCTGCGCTCACCACTCTGCCCACACAGCGCCGCTGCGCTGACCACCCTGCCCACTCAGCGCTGCTGCGCTGACCACTCTGCCCACACATTGCCGCTGCGCTGACCACCCTGCCCACTCAGCGCTGCTGCACTGACCACCCTGCCCACACAGCGCTGCTGCGCTGACCACCATGCCCACACAGTGCCGCTGCGCTTACTACCCTGCCACACAGCGCCACTGCGCTCACCACCCTGCCCACACAGCGCCGCTGCGCTCACCACCCTGCCAGCACAGCGCCACTGCGCTCACCACCCTGCCCACACAGCGCCGCTGCACTGACCACCCTGCCCACCGCGCTGCTGCGCTGATCACCCTGACCACCACGCTGCTGCGCTGACCACCCTGCCCACCGCACTCGCTGCTAACCACTGAGCCACCGCGCAGTGCTAACCACTGAGCCACCGCGCAGTGCTAACCACTGAGCCACCGCACAGTGCTAACCACTGAGCCACCGCGCAGTGCTAACCACTGAGCTACCGCGCAGTGCTAACCACTGAGCCACCGCGCAGTGCTAACCACTGAGCCACCGCGCAGTGCTAACTACTGAGCCACTGTATACTCTGCTAACCACTGAGCTGCCTTACAGTGCTCCATCCTACCTCGCCCTGCCGCTTTATCCTCCATCCTCCTCCTCCCACCGCTCTGTGCTCCGTCCTCCCCCTGCCTGTACCGTTTCATCCTCCTCCACCGCTTCCTCCTCCTTCCTTTGTCAGCCTCCTCTCCGCCACTCCATCCTCCCTCTGCCTGTGCTGCTCCATCCTTCCCCACCCCACCGCTTCGTCCTCTGTCCTCCTCCTCCTGCCGCTCTGTGCTCCGTCCTCCCCCTGCTGCTCTGTCCTCTCCCTTCCTGTGCCGCTCTATCCTCCCCCACCCCACCGCTTCCTCCTCCTTCCTTTATCCTCCTCCCCCCGCCACTCCATCCTCCGTCCTCCCCCTGTCTGTGCTGCAATGGCCACCCCAACCCCTGCCGCTCTGTCCTCCCCCTGCCGCTCTGTCCTCTTCCTGCCGCTCTGTCCTCCCCCTGCTGCTCTGTCCTCCCCCTGCCACTCTGTCCTCCCCCTGCCGCTCTGTCCTCCCCCTGCTGCTCCGTCCTCCCCCACCCCACCACTTCCTCCTCCTTCCTTTATCCTCCTTTTCCCCCCCCCGCCACGCCATCCTCCATCCTCCCCCTGCCTGTGCTGCTCTGGCCTCCCCCACCCCTGCCGCTCTGTCCTCCCCCTGCCACTCCAACCTCCTCCTGCCTGTGCTGCTCCATCCTCCCCCACCGCTTCGTCCTCCGTCTTCCTCCCCCCACCACTCTGTGCTCCGTGCTCCCCCTGCTGCTCTGTCCTCCCCCTTCCTGTGCTGCTCCATCCTCCCCACCCCACCGCTTCCTCCTCCTTCCTTTATCCTCCTCCCCCCCCCGCCGCTCCATCCTCCGTCCTCCCCCTGCCTGTGCTGCTCTCGCCTCCCCCACCCCTGCCGCTCTGTCTTCCCCCTGCCACTCTGTCCTCCCCCTGCCGCTCTGTCCTCCCCCTGCTGCTCTGTTCTCCCCCTGCCGCGCTGTCCTTCCCCTGCCGCTCCATTCTCCCCCTGCCTGTGCCCTATTCCTTCCTTTGTCTTCTTCACCTCCGCCACTCCATCCTCCGTCCTCCCCCTGCCCGTGCTGGTCCGTTCTCCCCCACCCCGCCACTTCATCCTACATCCTCCTCCCTCCCGCCGCTCTGTGCTTCGTCCTCCCCCTGCCGCTCCGTCCTCCCCCTGCCTGTGCCACTCCATCCTCCCCCACCCTACCGCTTCCTCCTCCTTCCTTTGTCCTCTTCACCTCCGCCAATCCATCCTCCGTCTTCCCCCTGACCGTGCTGCTCCTGTCCTCCCCCACCCCGCTGCTTCATCCTACATCCTCCTCCCTCCCGCTGCTCTGTGCTTCGTCCTCCCCCTGCCGCTCCGTCCTCCCCCTGCCTGTGCCACTCCATCCTCCCCCACCCTACCGCTTCCTCCTCCTTCCTTTGTCCTCCTCCCCTCTGCCACTCCATCCTCTGTCCTCCCCCTGCCTGTGCTGCTCCATCCTCCCCCACCCCACCGCTTCGTCCTCCGTCCTCCCCCCTGCCGCTCTGTGCTCCATCCTCCCCCTGCCGCTCCTTCCTCCCCCTGCCTGTACTACTACATCCTCCCACACCTCGCCGCTACCTCCTCTGTCCTCCATCCTCCTCCCCCCTGCTGTTCTGTCCTCCCTCCTCCCCCCTGCCACGCCGTTCTTTCCCCGCTTGCTCCTTCTTCAAAGTTCCTCCCAATTAAGCACTCACCGCCTTCCCCATGCAATCTCTATTGCTATATTCTAGAATACCGATGCGTTAGAATCGGGCCACCGAGAGTTCCCGGACACCATATTGGATTCAGTCCTGGGTGCGGCGACATGTCGGCAGAACAGAGGATCAGTCGGGTGCGCAGCATGTCAAGAAGAAGCAGGGACGGTAAGTATATCGGACTGTGTGTGTGTGTCCGTCCGCCCCACTGCTGACCACCCTGCCCACGGCGCTGCGCTGACCACCCTGCCCACGACACTGCGCTGACCACTCTGCCCCCGGCGCTGCACTGACCACTCTGCCCACGGCACTGCGCTGACCAATCTCACTGCACTCACTGCTAACCACTGAGCCACCGCACTCACTGCTAACCACTGAGCCACCGCACTCACTGCTAACCACTGAGCCACCGCGCAGTGCTAACCACTGAGCCACCGTGCAGTGCTAACCACTGAGCCACCGCGCAGTGCTAACCACTGAGCCACCGCCCAGTGCTAACCACTGAGCCACCGCCCAGTGCTAACCACTGAGCCACCGCGCAGTGCTAACCAGTGAGCCACCGTGCAGTGCTAACCACTGACCACCGCGCAGTGCTAACCACTGAGCCACCACCCAGTGCTAACCACTGAGCCACCACCCAGTGCTAACCACTGAGTCACCCTGCAGTGCTAACCACTGAGCCACCGCCCAGTGCTAATCTCTGAACCACCGCGCAGTGCTAACCACTGAGCCACCGCGCAGTGCTAACCACTGAGCCACCGTATACTCTGCTACCCACTGAGCCACCTGTATACACACAATTCATTTCGCCGCACTCCCCTAACTATTAGTAAATAAACTATATATGGATTCTAGACTACCCGATTCTTTAGAATCGGGCCGCCATCTAGTGTAATAATATACTCACCTACCCCTGCTCTCTCCAGTGTTCAATGCTGTTTTTCTAATCTTGTGAATGATGTCACTGATTTGCAGACTCCTTTGATTTACATAGACTGCATTGTGATCCAAAAGTTACTTTTATGATGAGAGTTTATGGACCATCAGAGCAAGGCTATAAAGGCTTTCATTGTAACAAAGACTTCAGGCTCACACACAGAGTGTAGAATGAGTCAGAAAGTCACATTTACAGTGACATAATTGAAAAACAGAGAACAGCACTGGATACTGGAGAAAGTGATGGTAAGTGAGTATATTTTCACACTCACACTACATTACATACATGTACACACATTTAGTCAATAAAAATGTTAAAGGAGTGCCTCTTTAAAGATTGATCCATGGTCATTAGTTGAATGATGGCACCATCTAAAAGGAAAGATGTCATGATAAGAAAACCCCTTTAATCATTTTCATTGTACCTGCCATATGTGTACAGTACCTTGGGGGTTTCTCACTTTGTGCCTATGCTTTGGTTTTAATAGCCACTTAGCTTAGAAGCATTGAGGAACACTAGTAAAAAGGTTTAATTTTACATTTAATTTTGGGAATCAATCAATATTATAGTTAGTATGGAATACCAATGCCTTAAATAAAAAAATTTGATTAAAAATAAAATTGCAACCATTTAATTAATTAAAAATATTTAAATTAAAAGCAAACATATTATGCAAGATGTATTAATTAAGATAAATACAATTTTAAAATCACTGCTTAATGCACAGATGAAAAAACATAATTTACATCTAAGGAACAGAGATTAAAAAATTGAACTGAAGCATAAAGTTGCCATGATGATAAAATTGTTGCATGTTGTGCAAGTTTTAACTATTTTTGCAGCTTGATAATTTATAAGCAGGCTCCTGTTAAATCTATTTTACTTGTTCTATTATACCCTATCTAGCCATTTTGGAATCCTATGCCTACTTCTCTGGCAGAAAATCATTATATGTGACTGCTGTTAAAGGTCAGAAGTGAAATACTTGCAGCTTCAGCTAAGTTCTTTTGCTGTCTGCACTTCAAGAATAGCTTGTGTAAGATGGCATTAACATGACACCTTTAGCTCTGCGGTTACATAAATTATAAGTCAGGTACCACTGTTAAAATGTCTGAGGTTTGAATGTAAAAATATTGAATTGCAATTTTACTATTTAACTACTTCTATGCAATGCAAATACAAGGACAAATTGTGCAAAATTGGTGAATTTACAAGCATGACATGATATACTGTACAAGTGAGGCTGTGGTCACACATAGAAATCCGTTTTTGGAAGTGATTTTCATCACCAATCCGTTTTTTTCTGGGTGCTTTTTGAGCCTCCTGCACTCCTGAACGTTTTTGGAATTTTCATTAAAAAAACGCATGCGCGAACGCATGCGCAAACGCAAGTGCGCATTTGCATGCGTTCGCGCATGCGTTTCCCATAGGGCCCCATGTTAAAAAAACGCATGAAAACGCATGCGTTTTTTAAATGATGCCAAAAACGTTGCATGCAACGTTTTTGACTCAAAAACGGACAGGGCAATGTTTGGAGCTCCAGAGAAAAACGGACAGGGTGTTTATTACATCCAATCCGTTTTTCTGTCAGTTTTTGGACTTAGAAAAAAAAAATGAGAAAACTGAAGCCAAAAACGGACTGAGGGCTTATGTGGAACCCCAGCCTGATATGATCATCTCTGGCTGGGGTTCCACATAAGCCCTCAGTCCGTTTTTGGCTTCAGTTTTCTCATTTTTTTTTTCTAAGTCCAAAAACTGACAGAAAAACGGATTGGATGTAATAAACACCCTGTCCGTTTTTCTATGGAGCTCCAAACATTGCCCTGTCCGTTTTTGAGTCAAAAACGTTGCATGCAACGTTTTTGGCATCATTTAAAAAACGCATGCGTTTTCATGCGTTTTTTTAACATGGGGCCCTATGGGAAACGCATGCACGAACGCATGCAAATGCGCACTTGCGTTTGCGCATGCGTTTTTTTAATGAAAAGTCCAAAAACGTTCAGGAGTGCAGGAGGCTCAAAAAGGGCTAGGGTCACATCGGCGTTTTTTTTTTTAAATCCTGATCCGGTTTTGAGCTTTCAAAAAGCTCCAAACCGGACCAGGAAACGCTCCTGATAGAAGCCTATGCAAAACACCGGATGGCTTCACAAGCCATCCGGTGGCCGGATCCGGCACTGCTGCCTGCGTTTAAAATCATGCAGGCAGCAGTTTTCGCAGCGTTTCTGGGACCGCACTGCGGTAACCGGATGGCTCAGGATGTGTAATCCTGAGCCATCCGGTAACTGCATAGGTTGCGGATCCCGGCTATTGCCGGGATCCGCAACCTTACTAAAGAGTTAATTTTGAGACCTAAATGATTGTTTGAGGTCTGTAGGGGGGCTTAGACCCCCTACAGACCGGTCGCCCACTTCTATAGTGTTCTTCTACAATTTCTCAATGGGCACGGGCTCTTCGGAGCTCGTGCATGTCAACCAAAGGTGCCCTTCCCCCCTATCACTATACAGGGGTGCATACACCCCTCTATTACAATTATGCTTTAAATATGTGTTCTAAACAATGATTTATCCAAATCGCAAACTAAGAATATATTTACATGTGTCTGGAGGCAATCACCATGGTTTTCCATGGGCGGGGCTGTGTGCAGTAGCCTCCGCCCGCTCCTTCTTGTTGGCCGCCCCCTCTGGCCGTAATCCACTGTTGTGAGGGCGGATGCGTCGTTAAAGGGGCGTGGCTAACCGCGGCACATAGTTAGCCACGCCCCTTTGACGACGCATCCACCCTCACAACAGTGGATTACGGCCAGAGGGGGCGGCCAACAAGAAGGAGCGGGCGGAGGCTACTGCACACAGCCCCGCCCATGGAAAACCATGGTGATTGCCTCCGGACACATGTAAATATATTCTTAGTTTGCGATTTGGATAAAACATTGTTTAGAACACATATTTAAAGCATAATTGTAATAGAGGGGTGTATGCACCCTGTATAGTGATAGGGGGGGGGGGCACCTTTGGTTGACATGCACGAGCTCCGAAGAGCCCGTGCCCATTGAGAAATTGTAGAAGAACACTATAGAAGTGGGCGGCCGGTCTGTAGGGGGGTCTAAGCCCCCCTACAGACCTCAAACAATCATTTAGGTCTCAAAATTAACTCTTTAGTAAGGTTGCGGATCCCGGCGATCCGCAACCTATGCAGTTACCGGATGGCTCAGGATTACACATCCTGAGCCATCCGGTTACCGCAGTGCGGTATTCTGCACACAGTTTTGAAAAAAACTGTGTGCGACCGGCATTGCGTTCACCGAATCCGGATCCGGATGCGGTGATGTAATTCTTGTTTTCAATGTGACCCTACCCATGCACCCAGAAAAAAACGGATTGGTGATGAAAATCACTTCCAAAAACGGATTTCTATGTGTGACCACAGCCTCTCATATACAAGCCACAAAAATATTTTCAATCAACTTCATTAAAGTTTTCCTTCAGTTAAAAATCTGCTATTCTACATGTCAAAAATAACAGAATCATTAGATTTACAGGTTGTTTACTAAGTCGTTTTGCCATTTCATTATATACACAAAACACATGCATGATCTAGCGAAGTAAAAATCCAGCACTGACCGCACTGGAGGCATTGGAGCTCTGCAACCTGTGCAGTAGTTAGATGAGTAGAAGAGCGTCAACCAAAAAATATTCCATAAATCACTATTCTAGTAACCTGATCACTACAGTCACAGGCTGCAGATGTTCTGTGATTTCAGAACAGAGAAACAAACGTATTTGTTACCAGCACAGACCTCTATAGAGGGAGCAATGGAAGGGGAGTATGCATTTGCATATTTTATATACTGTAACCATTCATACCCCTGCCTTAAAATGTTTTCATTGTTGAACAACCCATTTAAAAGCTGAACAATCTGCATTTGTGATACATTTCCCATATAAGTTAATGTAAATAATTTGTATTATTGGTATGTATTATTCCTGATCAAGTAGATTTCTTTAAAGGCCCAGTTACACACACAGTTAATTGTGCAGAGATTGTTCGCAGATCTCTAGTTGCAGTGAAATCATGGACACATTGTTCCATTTGTACACGGCCACAAAATGGAACAATGTGTCCATGATTTCACTGCAACCAGAGACCTGCCAACAATCTCTGCACAATTATCTGTGTGAGTAACTGGGCCTTTAAGGTACCGTCACACGCGGCAATATTGCTTGCAATTTCACTGGCAATTTGCTGGTTGCAGTGAAATCATGGACACATTGTTCTATTTTGTTGCCATATACAAATGGAACAATGTGTCCATGATTTCACAGCAACCAGCAAATTGCCAGTGAAATTGCTAGCAATATTGCCGCATGTGACGGTATCTTAAGAATCGTGTAACTTTTTGGCATTTTCCATTGCATAGGCCTCTCACAG
Organism: Allobates femoralis; assembly: GCA_033576535.1. Lineage (NCBI taxonomy): Eukaryota > Metazoa > Chordata > Amphibia > Anura > Aromobatidae > Allobates > Allobates femoralis. Next base: position 300,169,065 of record JARQOC010000001.1, on the reverse strand, counting down.
ATGCATGGGCGTCACTAATGACCGCGGCACATAGTTAGCCACGCCCCTTTGACGACGCATCCGCCCTCACAACAGTGGATTACGGCCAGAGGGGGCGGCCAACAAGAAGGAGCGGGCGGAGGCTACTGCACACAGCCCGCCCATGGAAAACCATGGTGATTGCCTCCGGACACATGTAAATATATTCTTAGTTTGCGATTTGGATAAAACATTGTTTAGAACACATATTTAAAGCATAATTGTAATAGAGGGGTGTATGCACCCCTGTATAGTGATAGGGGGGGGGGGCACCTTTGGTTGACATGCACGAGCTCCGAAGAGCCCGTGCCCATTGAGAAATTGTAGAAGAACACTATAGAAGTGGGCGGCCGGTCTGTAGGGGGGTCTAAGCCCCCTACAGACCTCAAACAATCATTTAGGTCTCAAAATTAACTCTTTAGTAAGGTTGCGGATCCCGGCGATCCGCAACCTATGCAGTTACCGGATGGCTCAGGATTACACATCCTGAGCCATCCGGTTACCGCAGTGCGGTATTCTGCACACAGTTTTGAAAAAAACTGTGTGCGACCGGCATTGCGTTCACCGAATCCGGATCCGGATGCGGTGATGCAATTCTTGTTTTCAATGTGACCCTACCCATGCACCCAGAAAAAAACGGATTGGTGATGAAAATCACTTCCAAAAACGGATTTCTATGTGTGACCACAGCCTCTCATATACAAGCCACAAAAATATTTTCAATCAACTTCATTAAAGTTTTCCTTCAGTTAAAAATCTGCTATTCTACATGTCAAAAATAACAGAATCATTAGATTTACAGGTTGTTTACTAAGTCGTTTTGCCATTTCATTATATACACAAAACACATGCATGATCTAGCGAAGTAAAAATCCAGCACTGACCGCACTGGAGGCATTGGAGCTCTGCAACCTGTGCAGTAGTTAGATGAGTAGAAGAGCGTCAACCAAAAAATATTCCATAAATCACTATTCTAGTAACCTGATCACTACAGTCACAGGCTGCAGATGTTCTGTGATTTCAGAACAGAGAAAAAAACGTATTTGTTACCAGCACAGACCTCTATAGAGGGAGCAATGGAAGGGGAGTATGCATTTGCATATTTTATATACTGTAACCATTCATACCCCTGCCTTAAAATGTTTTCATTGTTGAACAACCCATTTAAAAGCTGAACAATCTGCATTTGTGATACATTTCCCATATAAGTTAATGTAAATAATTTGTATTATTGGTATGTATTATTCCTGATCAAGTAGATTTCTTTAAAGGCCCAGTTACACACACAGTTAATTGTGCAGAGATTGTTTGCAGATCTCTAGTTGCAGTGAAATCATGGACACATTGTTCCATTTGTACACGGCCACAAAATGGAACAATGTGTCCATGATTTCACTGCAACCAGAGACCTGCCAACAATCTCTGCACAATTATCTGTGTGAGTAACTGGGCCTTTAAGGTACCGTCACACGCGGCAATATTGCTTGCAATTTCACTGGCAATTTGCTGGTTGCAGTGAAATCATGGACACATTGTTCTATTTTGTTGCCATATACAAATGGAACAATGTGTCCATGATTTCACAGCAACCAGCAAATTGCCAGTGAAATTGCTAGCAATATTGCCGCATGTGACGGTATCTTAAGAATCGTGTAACTTTTTGGCATTTTCCATTGCATAGGCCTCTCACAGATGCATGGGCGTCACTAATGACAACCAATTCTTTAAACTATTTTCTCGAAGAGTGGTTGCCACATCAATATTGCAGGATGAAGCCTTGCCCTGAATTAATTTTCCATCATAAATTGAGATTCACATCCTTAGGGCTTGGACACACTCTCCGAGTTACATCCGAGTTTGACGGACGAGACTTGGATAAGGCTGGAGCAGTGACCCTGAATGGCTTCTCTGTCGCTGGATGGGGAATGACAGCTGCTTGTGTTTCTGTGCAGCATCGCATTCCCCATCCAGAGACAGAGAGGCCGTTCAGGGTCACTGCTCCAGCCTCATCTGAGTCTCGTCAGTCAAACTTGGATAAGTGCGTCCGAGCCTTAGGCCGACTTCACACTATGGCTGGGATCCAATCCATGGCTTTCTGCTTGAGGCAGACAGCCCTGGACTGGAGCAGCATACAGAACTGGAGGGCTAATTTGCCCTCTGGTCTGGTGTGCAGCCGGCGCAGCTGCTGCCGCTGATAACTCAGGACCGTGGCTCGCAGGGAGCGAGCTGCATTCCTGATCTGTCAGGAGGGGACAGTTCCATGGTGCTGAAGCTCAGCGCCGGCCCCTCCTGACAGTTCAGGACCGCGTCTAGCTCCCCACGAGCCAGGGTCCTGACCTATCAACGGCGACAGCTGCGTGCGGCTGCACACCAGACCCGAGGGCAAATTAGCCATCCAGTTCTGTGTTCTAATCCAGTCCGTGGCTGTCTGCCTCAACCGGACAGCCACGGATCGGATCCCAGTTGTAGTGTGAAGCCGGCCTTAGTGTTTGCTGTCATAAAGTAAAGATACTTGTGCTTGAGAAGAATAAGGGTGCCTTCACACTGCGGCGTGATCCGTTCCGCGGCTGTGCGGGATGACCCTTACAGCCGCGGACTGTATCAGCACACAGGACTGGAGGGCTAATTTGCCCTCTGGTCTGGTGTGCAGCCGCACGCAGCTGCAGCCGTGACAGGTCAGGACCGCGGCACCGCAGTCCTGACTTATCAGCAGCGGGAACTGCGTTCGGCTGCACCCTGGACCGGAGGGCATATTAGCCCTCCAGTTCTGTGTGCTGATCCAGTCGGCGGCTGTCAGGGTCATCCCAGACAGCCCCGGACCGGATCACGCCGCAGTGTGAAGCCGCCCTAAGTGATAGTGTCCAGCTCACCAGTCAATAGCTATTAAGAGTGCAGAATTCGTCCGACGGAGCAAATGACTCATTGCAGGCAGAGCAATTTTCAACACAGAAAATAGGAAATATCCAGCTCCATGTCTTTATTAAAATCCAAAGGTTTATTAGATTGTATTAAAATTCCATCAGTATTGACATGTTTCGACCATTGTGCTGGTCTTAATCATAATACAAAGGAAAAATAGAAACAAGACCATTTTATGTTCACCTCCAGACTAATGGGGACATCACAAACGTCAATGTCGCCAGCGATCTCATCGCTGGTGAGCTGTCACACAGGCAGACTTACCAGCGATCAGTACCAGCGAGATTGCTGGTAACCATGTAAACAAGCGGGTAACTAAGTACCGTGCGACGCTTAGTTACCTGCTGTTTACCATGGATGCCAGCTCCGAGCGCTTGCTGAGAGGCGCTGGGAGTTGGCTTCTCGCTCGTCTCCCCGTGTCACACGCAGCGATGCTGCGTGTCCACCGAGCGACCATCCCCAGGTTTTAGAGCAGGTTTTAAAACCTGGCGACCATCAAGCTTGTTGATGCGCCCTGTCACACACATCAATATCACTGCAACGTCATGTGCAGCAGCGATATTGCAAGTGATATTGACGTGTGTCACATCCCCATAGAGGTTGTCACCCACATAATGACTCCACAATCCCAGCTGGTCACACTATGTCATTATGAATGCTTAGTTAAACTACATAAAAACATACAAAAGGTATGTGCAAAAGAGTGGCGTTTACAATAGTTTTAAGGAAATTAAGAAAGGAAAAATCATGTAATCTCAAAATATCAATAATTCACAAAGAATGTTATACATGATAAGAATATCCATGCCAAACATTCAGCATAATAACACCAGTGAATTGTGGCTTACAGAAAACTAGCTGTCTAGTTAGAGCTAAAAAAAATCATTGATTTTTAAACAGGGAACAATACCTCTCACAACATAAAAAAAAGAAACACACAAAATCAGATGGTTTTCTCAAATGATTTTAGTAAACAGTATACAACAATTGTGAATATCATAAAGAGGTTTCTCCCAGTCTTATTGTCAGATGGAAAAACAAAAGAGAACCTAGATCAGGGTATTAAGTTTGTGTCTAGATGGGGTCTCACTGTTGGGAATGTCATTTCTCCAAGTGATGTGACGGAAAAATTAAACAGAGGCACCGCTAACAACAATTTGGCTGCTCGGGTTCTTATAGGTGCAACCAAAAATCTTGTAATTTATGCAGTTATGTGCAAAATGTCAAGACATTTACATCTCCTGTCACAAAAAGGACGTATGACATATGAACCTTTATCAATTGTGGCAGTGACAATGTGGTGTACAAAATAGAATGCACTGAGTGTAATTTAAACTATATAGGCTGCACCACAAGAACTCTGATGGCCACTTTACACGTCCCAACATCAGTTCGATGTTGGATACAAAGGCGCGGGAGCGCGCATTTTTTGGGCAGAAATCAAAGATCGCATAGGAGATGTTACACAGCGCGATATCAGCAGGCAACACAACTGCGATGTCTACACCCCCTTGTACGGGCGACCCAGGAACGACCATTTAACATGGGCGAGAATAGGGAAAGTTGTACTTCAAGTCGTTGTTGGGTTGTCACACAGCACAATCCTGCCAGATCATCCATCCAATATCGGGCAGTTGGAGAGCCTGCTCATTTCTTCCTCGATATCGTTTTGGCATCGTTCTTGCATCGAATTGGACATTTACACCATACAACGCACGAACGATATCGGGGCCAACGCACGAACCACGTGACTTTTTATCGGAGTTGGACGCCCATATTGGGAAATGTAAAGTGGCCATGAGACGTAGGATATAAGAACACATATATGCTGCCCAGAATAAGATGACACGCAGTTTATCAGAAGCATCTTAACACTTTTTAATGTGCATAAAGGCAATGTTTCATCTTTAAATGTACCGTCACACGCCGCAATCTCGACTGGCGACATGAGGCGATCTAACGTGAGCGTGCACGTTTTTCACAGTTGCCTCAGATCGCTGATGGCGGCTTCACACGCCGCAATTGCTCCCTGAAAGTAAGGCGATGTGTTGCTCTGGAAATCGCTTCATGTACAGTGGAAGCAATCCTGCCTAATTCCATCGCCGCTTCACATGCCACAAGCTCAAAGGCAATGTGAGCGCATATGTTCAATGTGGCGAGGACATAAGCGTGCCACAGTGGTTTACACCGTGCCCCATACATGCTCAATGGATAACACAACAGCGTCACGATTGGTCAGCCTGCTCTGGAAGGCTGGCTAATACATGACGCCATTGTCTGTTGGAATTTGGCACAAATACACGCTCGAGTTGTTAATTGTGGCTCCTGCCACACATTTTCGAGCCGCTAAAGTGTCGCACAGGAGCATTACAATGGATTACAGTAACAATGGCTAGATGTGCGTTTGTAGGTGATTGCAGCTAACCTACAAACATCACTATGGACATTTGTACCTGCAGTGGTCCACGCCATGCCAGAGCTGCCATGGCTGTACTATGTGTGTGCACAAAGTTGAGGGCGCTAACAAGGTAGACGCCGGCTGCATGGGAGCAGTATAATGTACTCATCAGTGTCACCAAATTCACACACGTAGGGTGATTGTAGTGCGTGGGCCATGGCACCCATGTACGATGTGTAGGCCAACATCTGAGGTGGCATATGGCACTATACTCGACACAGCGCAGATTAATACACGCGGACGACATAGCTTAAGCTCTTCTATGGTGCGCCTAACTGAACTGTGTTTGCGTATGGTTGTCTAGCTGAAGATGTGTGTGGTGCTGAATGGACAGCTCTTCAAATATGGCGCCCTGTGAACTGACAGCCAATGGGAACACAGTAGCCACCAACAATCATCACAGACGGGGCGCGGACACAAGCACGCTGTGGCACGCCTACGGGAAATCCTAGGCGACACTCTTTCCATCACTATCGTCCGATCACACACACCACAACATGGAAATCTTGCCTTAACGATTGCGGCTGATTATTGAGCACTGTTCAGTAACCAGGTGATAGGCGAGAGGCGATTTATCACCGGGAAATTGCCCAATCACACGCCGCAACCGTGAGGCAATTTCAAGACGATTGCTCAGAGACGACATATCGCCTTTATGATCTCCAGGCGAGATTGCGGCAGGTGACGGTACCATATGGGTGATTGCACTAGAAAAAGTGGTTTTGAAACAGAGGGGCTGTAATATTAAACACATCCTGCACAAAAAAGAAATGTTTTGGATTCTCAAGATGGGATCCAGGCATCCATATGGTTTGAACTAAAAGAATGATGTCACATTTTTTTACTGGGTGAACTTGTGCAAGTTTTTGTGCTTGTTTTTACTGAGTTAATTTGTGCTAGTTTTCTGTAAGCCACAATTCATTGTGTTCATTGTATTATGCTGAATGTTTGGCATGGATATTCTTATCATGTTTAACATTCTTTTTGAATTATTGATATTTTGAGATTACATGATTTTTCCTTTCTAAAGTTCCTTAAAACTATTGTAAACGGTACTCTTTTGTACATACCTTTCATATATTTTTATGTATTTTAACTAAGCTCTCTAATTGACATAGTGTGACCAGCTGGGATTGTGCAGTCATTATGTGGCTCACCGCCCTAAAGGCCCCGTTACACGCTTCAATGTCCCAGTGATCCCACCAACGATCGGGATTGCTGGGACATTGAAGGCTGATCGCTGGCGAGCTGTCACACAGGCAGACTCACCAGCGATCCGGACCAGCGAGCACACTGGCATCCAAGGTAAACAGCGGGTAACTAAGCACTGCGTGGTGCTTAGTTAACCGCAGTTTACCTTGGATACCAGCTCCAAGCGTTGCTGTGCAACGCTGGGAGCTCGCTGATCGTTGGTCTCCTGCTGTCACACGCAGCGACGCTACATGTTTAGCGGGCGACCAACGATATATTTATGAACCACGTTAATGTAATATGTAGACCCAGCGCTCCCTCCTTTAGTTCATGGTTTATTTTCTCAAAAATTAAAATGAATATCCCTCTATATATGTGAATAGTGAATATCCACTTATATATGGATGGAATGAAGATGAGTCGTTGATGTTATAACGGGATGTTACGGGATGTTTACTCTAAAAAATGGATTATATATACAGCTGCAGAGGAGCGCTGGGTCTACATATTACATTAACATCGTACTTGAGATTTTATAGATATTTCTATAGATTCCAAACAATTGGGTATGGTTACATTCGGTACCCCTCAGACCTACAGCAGCTAAACCACCAACATATATATTAGTTTAATCTTAGAGGTTACTGGGCACTATATGGTGTATATACAGTAGGTGTAGCCACTATAGCTGTGACCTTTTCAGTACCATCTCAGAGGTGTTGCACACTGATACCACAAATACTGACCGCGAAACGGCAGGCCGTCGTCCTCCGTCCCTGCACTCCTCCTCCCCCATTTGAACTGTCCATGGACTTTGTTTTTGGACTCTAAATAAAAGCACAAAGATCTTTTTTGGTGAGTGCCGCTGACTAGTTTTCTGTGCATGTATATTAGTTTGCTCCAGTGTATAAGTATTTTGAACAGTTTTAGATTTATGAACCGGTTCATAAATCTGTGATCAACGATCGCATTCAACAATGTCGTTTAGACATCGTTGCAACGTCACCAAACCGGTTATGTTGCAACGATATCGTTACCGATATCGTTGTGTTTGACGGGGTCTTAAGTCTGGAGGTGGATAGAAAATGGTCTTGTTTCTATTTTTCCTTTGTATTATGATTAACACCTTAACGACTGCCCACTGTAAAAAGCGGCGTCATTACAGGGTCCTTATTCTGTTCTGACGTGAAAATAAGTCAGAACAGAAAAGGCCCTGTAGCGCCCCCCAGTGCCCAAAAATCTCTGGGGTTTCAGCCACTGTGGGTAGCTGAGACCCTGCAGATTAAGGATCGGGCACTTTTTTCCTGGTACTGGTGATGTCATGACCGGTAAATATCATTTACCGGTCATGATATTACAAATATAGTCATAACAGATAAAATATGCTTTCACTTTCATCCGACATCAGAACACATTTCAGATGAAAGTTAAGCATTAACCCCTAAGATCACCAAGGTCTCCCTTCCACCCCCACCCCTCCCCCAATCTATCCCAAAATGGTGGCAGTGGGCGCGAAAACCCACCGCCTCCCCTGCATCTCCATGCGATCTGACATGTCACACATGTCAGATCGCATGGAAATTGCATCCCCCGAGGCCCTTCTGTCCCCTCTGCAGTCCAGTCCCTGCCCCTACTCCCTCACTCGGCCATAGATCCTCAGCCCCTGCCCTCTAACACATATGCCGCCGCCCGACACCTCCTCTAAAACGCCATCTGATGTGACCAGACATCACATCGGATGAAGTTTGCAGGTCCCCTGTCCCCCAGTCAGGACCCCGTTCCCAAGCCAGGTCCGCCCTCCCTCTCCCCCTCTTACAAATCCAGCGATCCTGCCTCCGGTCCGGGGGCCTGGAGTCCCGCGATCCTCTCCTGCTGCAGCGCCAGCCTCTTAAGTGAGGCTGTGCGCTGTGCGCGCGCCGCTGTGGGAGCACTTGCGTGCGTGCCAAGGATGTGATAGGTCATGAATTCAGTGAGTTCATGACCTATCAAGATCCTGGTTACATACAGGGGTTAACACAGATTGTTATGGTGATCTCCAAAGCAGGTCACCATGAAGATCAGTGTTAACCCCTGTGTGACCTCAGGATCTTGATAGGTCATGAACTCAGTGGGCTCATGACCCATCAAGATCCTGGGGTCACTCAAGGGTTAACATTGATCGTCATGGTGATCTCCAAAGTAGGTCACCATGAAGATCAGTGTTAACCCCTGTGTGACCCCAGGATCTTGATGGGTCATGGACTTACAGAGTTTATGACCTATCATTTCCCTGGGAGGATTCCTGGTCTTATAGCATATGGAGGATGCCCCCATATGCTATAACACTGATAATCATCGTGGGACCGCCCACTGGACTACATCGGACATCACCGCCTATTGGACTACGTCAGATACCACAGACTAATAAAGATGGGGTCTAAGTAAGTGTTTGTGTTTTTTTTTCTAATAAAAATATATTTCCCTGTGTTGTGTCTTCTTTTTACTATTTACTAGAGATTCCTAATGGTCCGGTCTAATATTGGCCAGACATTATGAATCTTAGGCTTAGTGCCAGCTGCCAAAAAGCTGGCATTAACTCCTTATTACCCAGTCTGCCACCGCTACACGGCAGCTGGAAGAGCTGGATGCAGCGCCAGAAAATGGCGCATCTATAAATGCGCCATTTTATGGGGCGGCTGCGGGCTGTAATTCGCAGCGGGGATGGGTCCCGGAAAGCTTGGGCCTCCCTATGCTGATGATTCCAGCCCCCAGCTGCCTAGTTGTACCTAGTTGGCCGTTTTTTTTTTTTTTTTTTCAAGAAATAATTAAAAAATAAAAAAGAGCTTCCCTATATTTTTGGTTTCCAGCCAGGTAAAACTAGGCAGTGGGGGTTGGTGGCAGCCCGTAGCTGCCTGCTGTACATGGCTGGACCAAAAATATGGCAAAGCCCCATGTTTTTTGTTTTAAAAATATAATAAAAAAATAATTAAAAAATGCAGGAGAGGAGACGTCCAGGACACGGTGTCTCCGGATCTTGTGCACATGCCCTTAGGCTAGGGTCACATTAACGTTTCAGTAGGCTTGCGTCCAAAACACAGGTTTTGGCAACCCTGACACCTTGTTACCGCCATGTCAACACCACATCGGCGCTGCCAATGCTTACCTTTGGAGACGCGGCCCCTAGCACACCTCAAAAGCTGGCATCTGAGTGCTTTCAGAAGCATCTTTGCTCGCTCTGGGAAAAAGCGTGAGATTTCAAACTTCGGCACTCAGATGCCGGCATTTGATCAGCGCTGGGGGCCGCGTCTCCATAGGTAAGCATTGGCAGTCTGACGCCGCATTACCATGGCCGTAGCAAGGCATCAGGGCTGCTAAAACCTATGTTTGTAGTATGCCCCCTATGAAAACGTTAATCTGACCTTGGCCTAAAAGGGAGAAATTGTGTGAAAAAAGAAAATGTTAGACTATGGGTTGAACTAAATGGGCTTAAAGTCTTCCTTCAACCTTAAAAACTATGTTGCTATGTTACTATGTTACTAAATGTTGAATATGAAAACCTATTGTTATGAAATTCTGTTAAGTAGCTGTAGGTTCCAAATGCTCACTATATGCCTAGATATAATCATTGAGGGGTCTAGTTTCCAAAGTGTGGTCACTTTTTGGGGGTTTCTGCTGTTTAGGATCCCTAGTGACACTGCAAATGTGACATGGTGCCTGCAATCAATTTCAGCTTTTCCAAAATTCATATAATGCTCAATCCCTTCTGAGCCCCCCCATTAGTGTAAACATAATAATTTGGCTACTTGTGGGGTATCATTGCGCTCATAAGAATGTGGGTAACAAATTGTGGGATCCACTTTTTGGTTTTACCTCTTGTAAAAGTTAAAAATTTGGTGCTAAAGCAACACTTTTGTGAAAAAAAAAGAAAATTTTCATTATGGTGACCCATTGTTATCAAATCTGAGAAGAACCTGTGGGTTCAAAATTCTCACTATACCCCTAGATATAATCCTTGAGGGGTCTAGTTTCCAAAATGGTGTCACTTGTGGGGGAGTTCCAAAATCTTTGTGAAAACAAAAGTACTTTTTCAGTTTTATGGATCAATTTGTGAAGCACCTTGGGGTTCAAAGTGCTTTCTATGCATCTAGATAAGTTCCTTGGGGGGTCTAGTTTCCAAAATGGGGTCACTTGTGGGGAAGCTCCAATGTTTAGGCACACAGGGGCTCTCCATACACGACATGGTGTCCGCTAACAATTGGAGCAAATTTTCCATTCAAATTCTTAGCGGACACCATGTCGCATATAGAGAGCCCCTGTGTGCCTAAATATTGGAGCTCCCCCACAAGTGACTCTATCTTGGAAATTAGACCCACCAAGGAACTTATCTAGATGCATAGTGAGCACTTTGAACCCCCAGTTGCTTCACAAATTAATCTGTAAAAATGAAAAAGTACTTTCTTTTGGCCTCAATTCTTTCATTTTCATATAAGCAACAGGATAAAAAGCATCCTACAATTTGTTGGACAATTTCTCCTGAATACATCGATACCTCATATGTGGTCATAAACCACTGTTTGGCGCCTGGCAGAACTCGAAATGGAAGGAGCACGATTTGACTTTTTGAATGGAAAATTAGCTCCAAGAGTCAAATGGCGCTCTTTCCTTTCTGGGCCCTGCCGTGTGCCCAAACAGTGGTTTATGACCACATATAAGGTATCGGTGTACTCAGGAGAAATTTCCCAACAGATTTTATGATCCATTTTATCCTGTTTCCCATGTGAAAATGAAAAAAATGAGGCTAAAAGAACATTTTTGTTGGAAAAATTAAAATGTCCATTTTTTCCTTCCACATTGCTTTAGTTCATGTGAAGCACCTGAAGGGTTAATAATCTTCTTGAATGTAGTTTTGAGTGGCTTGAGGGGTGCAGTTTTTGGAATGGTGTCACTTTTAGGTGTTTTCTGTCATTACACCCCTCAAAGGGACTTCAAATGTGATGTGGTCACTAAAAAAATGGTTTTGTAAATTTTGCTGGAAAATTGAGAAATTGTTGATGAACTTTGAACCCTTATAACTTCCTACCAAAAAAATATTTTTTCCAAAATTTTGCTGATGTGAAGTAGACATGTGGGAAATGTTATTTATTAACTATTTTGTGTCACATAACTCTCTGGTTTAACAGAATAAAAATAAAAAATTTGAAAATTGCGAAATTTTCAAAGTTTTTGCCAAATTTGTGTTTTTTTTCACAAATAAACACAAAAAATATTGACCTAAATTTAATACTTACATGAAGCCCAATATGTCACAGAAAAACAATCTCAGAATCGCTATCATCCATTGTAGTGTTCCAGAATTATTACTTCATAGTAGGACACTGGTCAGAATTGTAACAAATGTTCTGGTCATTAAGGTGGAAATTGGCTTCGTCACTAAGGGCCACGTTACACACACCAACTTATCTGTCCAACTTCTGACCAACTTACTGGTTGCAGTGAAATCATGGACACATTGTTACATTTGTACACAGCCACAAAATGGAGCAATGTGTCCATGATTTCACTGCAACCAGTAAGTTGGTCAGAAGTTGGACAGATAAGTTGGTGTGTGTAAAGTGGCCCTAAGGGGTTAAGACCAGCACAATGGTCGAGACATGTCAATACTGATGGAATTTTAATACAATCTAATAAACCTTTGGATCTTATGAAAGAGGTGGAGCTGGACATTTCCTATTTTTTGCATGAGAAGAGTTTCAACACTCTTTACTCTAAGGCCCCATTCACACACTGCTTTTTTTGCTGCGTATTTTTACGCACAAGCTCAAAAAAAGCCAGGAGTGGAACAATCAAAACCGGGAGTGCCACACTCAGAAGAAAGGTCTAATGGTGGGTTTACACGTCCCGATATCGGGTCGATATCGTAGCCAACGACGCGGGGAGCGCGCTTTTTGAGCGCGCTTTTCCCTGCATCGCATCACCAGTTTAGACAGCCCAATATCGGGATACAACGTCCCGACGATGTATACGCCCCCCAACCCATGAATGACCATTTAACATGGGAGTGAATGGGTGACGTGGCAGTACACATCGGAGTTGGGCTGTCAGACGGGACGATGCGGCTACAACCGGCATCCGATATCGGGCAGTTGAATAGCACGCTCATTCGACCCACGATATCGTTTTGCCATTGTTCCTGCATCGCGTTGTACGTTCACACCGTACAACGCGCAAACGATATCGGCTTTAACTCGCGAACCACGTGACTTTTGGTCGGAGTTGGGTCGGAGTTGGATGCCGATATCGCAACGTGTAAACCCACCATAATAGAAACAAGTGCTCCACTTATATGTTTAATCACCCACTCCTGGTTTGTGATGAGCTTGTGACTAAAAATAGGCAGCAAAAAAAGCAGTGTGTGAATGGGGCCTAAAGGTACCTTCACACGCAGCAATATTGCTAGGCAATTTCACTGGCAATTTGCTGATTGCAGTGAAATCATGGACACATTGTACTATTTTGTTTCTGTGTACAAATGGAACAATGTGTCCATGATTTTACTGCAAGTGAAATTGCATGCAATGTTGCGATGTGTAACGGTACCCTAAGACACCAATGTACAATTATACATTGATAATGGATGTAATGGCTGACATCTCAAACTACTCTATAATCCTCATGGAAGATGATAATAATAATAATAATAATAATAATAATAATAATAATAATAATAATACAGAAAATAAAAAATAAATATGCAATTAATCAATCACAGTACAAAAAAACGATAATTTACCGTATATACTCGTGTATAAGCTGACCCGTGTATAAGCCGACCCCCCTACTTTTGCCCCCAAAATCTGGGAAAACCTATTGACTCGTGTATAAGCCGAGGGTGGACCCCAGCACAGGTATACAGCCCCAAGCAGTAAGGTATACAGCAGCCTCTCCAGTGGTATATACAGGCCCCAGCAGTGTTACAGCAGCCTCCCCAGTGGTATATACAGCAGCCCCAGTGGTAGTATACAGCAGCCCCAGAGGTATATACAGCAGCCCCAGTGGTAGTATACAGCAGCCCCAGTGGTAGTATACAGCAGCCCCAGAGGTATATACAGCCCCAGTGGTAGTATACAGCAGCCCCAGAGGTATATACAGCAGCCCCAGTGGTAGTATACAGCAGCCCCAGTGGTAATATACAGCAGCCCCAGAGGTATATACAGCCCCAGTGGTAGTATACAGCAGCCCCAGAGGTATATACAGCCCCAGTGGTAGTATACAGCAGCCCCAGAGGTATATACAGCCCCAGTGGTAGTATACAGCCGCCCGCCCGCCACCCCCATCAGTATACAGGCCCCCCCATCAGGATCCAGGGCCCCCCTCCTTGCTCCGCAAAACCTGCAAAGGAAAATCATTATACTTATCACTGTCCTGTCGCCGCCGGACCACTGCTTCCATCGCGATCCCCATCTTCTTCCAGCGTCTTCCGGTTTCCTGTGGTTGGCGCAGGCAATGACGTCATTGCCTGCGACCACAGGAAGCCGGAAGACGCTGGAAGAAGACGGGGATCGCGATGGAAGCGGCAGTCCGGCGGCGACAGGACAGTGATAAGTATAATGATTTTCCTTTGCAGGTTTTGCGGAGCAAGGAGGGGGGCCCTGGATCCTGATGGGGGGGCCTGTATACTGATGGGGGTGGCGGGCGGGCGGCTGTATACTGGGTATATACTCGCGTATAAGCCGAGGGGCTGAAAAACTCGGCTTATACGTGAGTATATACGGTACCAATCACTGGCATTATGATTTAGTAGTAAGAAAAAATTATTTATAGATTTCTGAAGAAAAACCAGCAAACCTGCTTTTGAGCATGTATTTCTACTGTTTTGGAAATCTCTGTCCAGCTAACAGCATAGAGTTTGGCTGATGTACATGTATATTTACACCACCCTTATGAAAGTTTTGCTCATATTGGACATTTAATTAAAAAAATGAATTTTAATTCCTTAATGATCCGACACTTCAGAATTGGTTTTGGAGGATATAAATTAGTGTATCGCTCACAATATTAAAGGGGAACTCCAGTGACAGAAACCTTTTTAGTACAGTCCCTGCCCTCCTACATGATGAAGTTCCAGGATCTATAGATCTATTATAAATCGATAAAATCATACCTGCTCCTTTGTTCTAGCCCCCACCTCAGGGAACCAAAATCTCTGTCTGAAAACTTCATGTAGAAGCAAAAAGCAGGAGGTGTGTCAGGGGTGTGGATGCTGTAGGCTGCAGGATCATCCTACATTCACACCCCCTCACATTTCTGTATGGGGAGAGGGCCTGGCAGGGGGCGGGACTGCCGACCCCATGATCCACACATACACTCCCGCCCTGATATACCATCCTATCTGACAGGGGTCAAGGCTTCAAATAGTAATCATGTCACCAAGCAGATACAGATACATGCTGTGATCCTCTGCTGTATGATGAAGCATAATGTGTACTGTTAATGTGAATATGCGAGCAGAGACAAATCATTACATTGATCAATATAACTCTGCATGGTCTCTTCTTCCCCATAGGAACATGGTAGATTCCTGTCCTTGCAACTTTCAATGGATCATCATCACTTCTCAGTAATAGATAGCATAGTAAGGAATGATGTCTCATGGTTTGTGCTGCTGCTTCAAAAGATGCACTGGGAAGACATTACTTCATTCATCGCCTCCTTTATTCCTCCACACTCTACCAACGCATTTCGGTGCACACCTTGCACCTTCCTCAGGGTTATCACAACCAAACCAGGTGAGCAAGCTGGTATCTAGCTCGTGTATGTCATTAGTGATAAGACACAATCTGCACCTCTTTTGCCTCCTTGATTTTAATTATAGACTTCTCAGTAATAGGCACAGCAAGGCATCCAAAGTCTGCAGCATCTGTTAGGGTGCCTTCACAGGCGGCAATATTGCAAGGCAATTTCACTGGCAATTTGCTGGTTGCAGTGAAATCATGGACACATTGTTCTATTTTGTTGCTGTGTACAAATGTGCAAGGCCGGTAGCAAGGGACAAGGAACTGGACGTGATGGTGGTGCAGGCAGAGGCCAAGGCCATGTGCAAGCTCGAATTGCGCCACGTCAAATGCCCACATCATCTCGCTCGACCTTTCTGTCCCAATTTCTAAGGGACCGCAGCAGTACACCACTATTAAACCAAGACCAGTGTCAACAGGTTGTTGGTTGGATAGTGGATAATGCTTCCAGTCAGTTTGGCACCACCACAAATACCCTGTCTTCCACATGGTCAAGTGTTAGTAGCCGTGAGACTGGACTGCACATTCCTCACCATAGTAACATAGTAAGGCTGCCTTCACATTTGCAGATGCCTCTGCAGCGTTCTGCGGAGGCATCTGCAAGCATCTGCATGCAGACCACAGCCCCTATCTTTATAATGGAGCGCACGGTGTCTGCAGATGCTTGCAGACCGCCGTGCACTCCCATTGCCCGCCATAAGTGATCTGTGCGCAGGCGGATGCTTGCGCACAAATCACACAGTCTCGTCCGCACCAGGGACGCGACATGTAGGCGTTGCATCACAACAGGCTGGAAGAAGCAGGGTGTTGTCCGCAGGCAGGAGCAGGCAACCGTTCCCCAGAACAACAACACGACAGACGTTGCCAGTACAACTGTTAGGTCTTCCCGAGTCTGGCTGTTTCTTAAGGTGTCTGCAGATAATTCCAAAAAGGCCATTTGCAATACCTGCCATGCCAGCATCAGCAGGGGTAGCAAAACTAGCAGCCTGACCACCACCAGCATGATCAGGCACATGGCAGCAAAGCACCCGACTTTGTGGGATGTACAGCAGAATCCAGGAGCAGTGTCTTCGGGTGACACCGCTGCGTCTTCCACTGTTGTGCATGCAAGACAAGACTGTCCATACTGCATGCAAAGATGCCTCCTGTCCTTCACCTGTACTTGCACAAGCAGAAATAATATCATCATCAATGACATCCTTGTCCCAGCGCAGTGTTCAGTTATCCATACCCCAATCTTTGGTACGCAAAGATTGGGGTAATATCATCATCAACGACATCCTTGTCCCAGCGCAGCGTTCAGTTATCCATACCCCAATCTTTGGTACCCAGGTGCAAATACGCTGCCAACGTCCCACATGCCACAGTTCTAAATGCACACATTTCGCGACTGCTTGCACTGGAAATGTTGCCTTTAGGCTGTTGGAGATGGAAGCATTCTGCAACCTGACGTTACTCGGACTCCATCCACCACTATTTCTCCTGGTGTGCCGTCCCCGCATTACATAAGGGCCGGTACATCTCGCTGATGGCACACTGGGTTAATATTCTGGAAGCCGAGACCCAGTCTGAGCTTGGGATGGAGCACGTCCTTCCCACATCAAGGATTGCAGGCCCTAACTCAGTCAAGGTTTCACCCACACTGTACAGCTCCGGAACGTCATGCTCCTCAGCCTCCTCCTCCTCCACTTCACCCC
Source organism: Allobates femoralis (assembly GCA_033576535.1). Classification (NCBI taxonomy): domain Eukaryota; kingdom Metazoa; phylum Chordata; class Amphibia; order Anura; family Aromobatidae; genus Allobates; species Allobates femoralis. The sequence continues at coordinate 300,152,011 of JARQOC010000001.1, read as the reverse complement.
CCACACCAGTCCCAAGCTGGAAGCACTGCAGCACTGCCTCGGTTAAGCGGCAACAGGCTGTGCTGAAGCTAATATATGTAGGTGACAAACCCCACAAAGCTGTTGAGAGAGTTGTGGACAGCTCTGAAACAGCAGGCAGAACCTACAGCCAGGCATGGTCATGTGTGACAATGATCGGAACCTGGTGGCGGCTCTGAGGCGAGCAGACACATGTTCCATGCGTGGCCCATGTGCTCAACCCCGTGGTTCAGCAGCTTATTAAATCCTACCCGGAGCTGTCAGATCTGCTCGTCAAAGTACGCCACCTGTGTGCCCATTTTAGAAAGTCACCTACTGCTTCTGCCACCCTTGCCAGCTTTCAGCGTCATTTGCAGCTTCCAGCTCACAGACTGGTGTGTGATGTCCCCACGTGTTGGAATTCCACACTGCACATGTTGGTCAGGATTTGTGAGCAGAAGAGGGCAGTTGTTGAGTACCAGCATCAACTAGGCCGTCAGAATACGGCTCAAACTCCACACATAAGACCTCAGGAGTGGACATGGATGTCCAACATGTGTACCGTCCTCCAAAACTTTGAGGACTCCATCAAGATGGTGAGCGGTGATGATGCCATCATTAGCATCACCATCCCGTTTCTCTGTCTTCTAAAACGCTCTCTGCTCAAAATCAAAAACGATGCATTGCAGGCGGAGCACGATGAGTTGGAGCAAGAAACCGTACTGGGTGATTACACACAGCCCAGCCTCATCTCATCCCAAACGTGCACTGGAGGACTATGACGAGGAGGATGAAGAAATAGAGCTATTTTCATGCGCAATTGACGGTAATACATGCACAATCGTCAGACTGTCGGTTCAGCATGGATGGCCAGAGGACAGGGGAGAGGAGAAGGATGATGAGGCCAGCATGGACAGTCATGCTGTTGGTGAGGACCCTGAAGTCTTGCCTGTTAACAGTCTGGCGCACATGGCTGACTGTGTGTTACGCTGCCTGTCTCGTGACCCTCGCATTATCAACATCTTGGCGGACACTCATTACTGGTTAGTGACACTTTTAGACCGACGCTACAAGGAGAACTTTATTTCTCTTATTCCTGAGGCGGAGAGGTCTACAAAAATGCTGCAGTACCAGAAGGCCACAGTCGCGGAATTAGTCAGAAAATTCCCTTCTGAAAACGCTAGCGGCAGAGGTCACGATTCGGTGGACAACCAAGGCGTCCGGCCGAGAGAGGCACAAGTCCAATCCAGCAGAGGTAGTGGAACACTCTCAAAGATCTGGGACACTTTTCTCAGCACCCTGAGGTGCGGGGTAGTGTCACAAGGACTGCAAAATTTGCCAAGATGCTGAGGGAGTACCTTGCCGATCGTACTAAAGTGCTCCTAGACTCCTCTGTGCCTTATAATTATTGGGTATCCAAGCTGGACACGTGGCAGGAATTGGCTCTCTATGCCTTGGAAGTCCTGGCCTGCCCTGCCGCTAGCGTTTTGTCAGAGTATGTTTTTAGTGCCGCAGGTGAAATCATTACTGATAAACGCACCCGCCTGTCAACTGAAAATGCTGACAGGCTGACTCTGATCAAGATGAACAAGGGTTGGATGGGCCTGACTTCACCACACCACCACCAATTGATAGCGGAATTTAAATTTTGTGCTGGTAGATTGCCATGCACCTCCGCACACCCACACATCGGTACACACTTCATGTCTTTGGCTACTTGCTGTACTGCTCCTCCTTCTCCTCATCCGCCACCATCATATGATCAGTGCGACCGTGGTTCATGATACCACAAAAACATAATTTTTTTACATCATATTTATGATGATGATGACCCTAACCGTTCAAAAGTTAGGCAGTAGTTTAATGTATACCCCCCCATGGGTAAATGTTTTAGTCCATGCTTACAGAATGGGCATTAAAAGTACAGGAGACCCGCTCTTTTGTAATGTGAACAATATTTAGAGGCTCTCCTCCATGTTTCTTTCCAGGGGCATTGAAGTGCATGCCAATTGTTGGCTGCCCAGCATAGGGCAATACTACAAAAGACCCACTTCCTTATAATGGGCACAATATTAAAAGAGGCCCTCATGCACGCCTCTATCCAGGGGCATTGGGGTGCCTCCCAACTTTTGGCTTCCCTGCCTAGACCAATACTACAAAAGATCCCCTTCCTTATAATGGGCACATTATTAAAAGAGGGTCTCATGCACTCCTCTATCCAGGGGCATTGGGGTGCCTCCCAACTTTTGGCTTCCCTGCCTAGGGCAATACAACAAAAGACCCACTTCCTTAAAATTGGCACAATATTCAAAGAGGCCCTCATGCACGTCTCTTTCCAGTGGCATTGGGGTGCCTCCCAATTTTTGGCTGCCCTGCCAATGGGCAATACTACAAAAGACCCACTTCCTTAGAATGGGCACATTATTTAAAGAGGCCTTCATGTACGTCTCTTCCAGGGTCATGGGAGTGCCACACAATTTTTTTTTTTTTTTAAATCGTTCATGTAATTCCAAAACTAACATACACCAACTCTGTCTCACAAGTGGGTATGAGCCCTTAATATTTTCTCCATGAAAATCCATTTTGGTTTCATTTTGTAACGTTTTCTTGACATTCCGTAAAAGTGGCGTAAAACTCTGACAACATAGTTCACAGCAGTGACCTTGAAGTCTAAAATGCTTACAGGGGTCTTCCCCATGCTGTTCTCATGTCATTTCAGCACTGTTCTGATACTTTTGTGACATTTTTAGGGTTTATCCATGCTGCCGGGGGTCATGCCAGACTCGGGTCTCCCATAGGATAACATTGGGCTCGGTGCTCGGGCCGAGTACACGAGTATCGTGGGATGCTTGGCCCGACCTTCGAGCAACCAAGCATTTTAGCACTCGCTCATCTCTAATCCACATAAACAGCATCCACTACTATATTTGTCCAAGGATCAACAGGCATCCATAGTATCTTGAAGAAGACAGCACTCCACAATGCATTATAACAATGGTTGCAGACTTTGCAGGTTAGATGATAATTCATTTGGCAGTTTAGGATATGAAATAAACACTGACAGCATATAATTATTTACCAGGATGCATTGTAAACCTCCCAGGTTTATTTTTTAATAATGAAGTGATTTTCTATGCAACAGTGTTCTATATATGATTAAAAATAGTAGAATCAAAAGAAATGAATAAGGATTAAATCAAACCTAAAAGAAGACATGGATCAGAAAGTATGGATCACTTGTTAAACACCAATGATGTAAACTAAGACTCTAGTTAAAATATATAAAATGATAAAATAAAATAAACAATCTTAATTGAGAAAAAAAACAAATAATTCTATTCTGCATTCAAACCTCAAGGAATAAGTGTCTTGGACTCATATATTTTCCTTTTTTCTGCTCGTTCTTGACATATGAACTATATCATCTCCCATTTCCAATTTTTCTTAACTGAATGAAATGCTCTAAAAATCAAATCTTCTAAATTACTATCATGACATAGCTTAAAATGATTGGGTAAAGTATCTCTATCAAATTAATTCTTAATATTAATAACATGTTCTACTATTCTTTTTTTGAGTAGTCTTATTGTTCTGCCAATATACTGTTGAGAGCATGGACATTGTACTAAATAACTAACCCATGTCAAAGTTTCTTCAATGGAACATTTGCGGGAATTTACCGTAAATGTAACTCAACAAAATTCCTTTCAAATGTTGTATGACTATGACATTTTCAGATTTCACTTCTAAAAATCCTTTAATGGATAGCTATATGGTATTAACTGATTTTATACTAAGATCTAACTGTAGGTCCAATCATATGGCCTGAATTAGATGCTCCAGAGTAAACTATAGGTGTTTGGGAGGTAATGAGTCCCTATCGTTTTAACTCATTTCAGGAGGTGCCAATGTTTGTAAATAATATTTTCTATAATATTGTGCTGTGAGTTATATGGTGAAATATTTTGGATTCATTAGTTAATTCAACTGTATGCTTTTATTTTTGGTCTTCATCAAAAAAGGCAGCCCTATCTATAAGCCTGTTTCATATCTGTATGAAGAATAAGGATATTTCTAAACTGGTCGATTAATCTCGGAGCTTCTTTAAACGTAATGTGCAAAGTACAATTATTTGAGGTACCTAAATTAGCTGTATAGAATATTTTAAAGCTATTGAAGAAGATAGCAACTGGAATATAGAATGAAACGCTTTCTGCCAACTTCTTTTTGAAAAGTGCAGCATGTTAAATGGCTATGGATTATGGGTATCTTAAAGCACCACTCTAGTATAATTTTTCATTGCGCCGCTGGAGTTGTGCTTTAAATCCAAATACCTTGTCCCTTGCATCATGCAAATCTGCCACTGTCTTCATCTGTTATCACTCCTGTTGGGCTCCAGCAATTTTGACCTACTAGCAGCTCTAGTGTTTCATGGAGTGCATCGGATGTCACAACTAAGGACATCTCTTTGAGAGCTTTGTTGTGGACTTGCACTGGCTGTCATACATTGTGTGCAGAATTATTAGGCAAATGAGTACCGTATTTTTCGCATTATAAGACGCACTTTTGTTCCCCAACTTTTGGGGGAAAGTGGGGGGTGCGTCTTATAATGGGAATATACGGTTCTTTAGTGCTGGGGAGGCTGTGCAGTGGTGTCCGGAGCCGGGGCGGGCTGGCTGCGGTCCTCAGGAGGCAGCGGGAGGTCACGTGCTCCCGCTCATTAACCTCCTCCAATATGCACTGCACTGCCGCTGTCCATCACCTTGGTGCTGAAACCAGCACCAAGATCTGGACAGGGGTGCAGCGCATATCAGGTGTGCCTGCACTCACTTCCCTGTGCAGGCACAACTTGCCCCCATCACTGTGTAAATGTAAAGCTCCCCTGCTGGCGTGCACAGAATAAAAATAAAAAATCATTACTTCACCTTCCGACGATCGCGCTCCCTTCTGCCAGCTGATCGGTGACTTCCTGCTTTGGTCTCGGCATCAGGAGTGCATAGTGATGAAATCCGATCACATGATGCACTCTGGTCACATGACCCGATGCCGAGACCAAAGCAGGAAGTCACCGATCAGCTGGCAGAAGGGAGCGCGATCGTCGGAAGGTGAAGTAATGATTTTTTATTTTTATTCTGTGCACGCCAGCAGGGGAGCTTTACACAGTGATGGGGGCAAGTTGTGCCTGCACTGGGGGAGGTGAGTGCAGGCACAGGGGTAAATGTGCCTGCACTGGGGGCTGAGTGCAGGCACAGGGGCAAGTTGTGCCTGCACTGGGGGGGTGAGTGCAGGCACAGGGGTAAATGTGCCTGCAGTGGGGGCTGAGTGCAGGCACAGGGGCAAGTGTGCCTGCACTGGGGGCTGAGTGCAGGCACAGGGGCAAGTTGTGCCTGCACTGGGGGGGTGAGTGCAGGCACAGGGGTAAATGTGCCTGCAGTGGGGGCTGAGTGCAGGCACAGGGGCAAGTGTGCCTGCACTGGGGGCTGAGTGCAGGCACAGGGGCAAGTGTGCCTGCACTGGGGGCTGAGTGCAGGCACAGGGGCAAGTTGTGCCTGCACTGGGGGGGTGAGTGCAGGCACAGGGGTAAATGTGCCTGCAGTGGGGGCTGAGTGCAGGCACAGGGGCAAGTGTGCCTGCACTGGGGGCTGAGTGCAGGCACAGGGGCAAGTGTGCCTGCACTGGGGGCTGAGTGCAGGCACAGGGGCAAGTTGTGCCTGCACTGGGGGGGTGAGTGCAGGCACAGGGGTAAATGTGCCTGCAGTGGGGGCTGAGTGCAGGCACAGGGGCAAGTGTGCCTGCACTGGGGGCTGAGTGCAGGCACAGGGGCAAGTGTGCCTGCACTGGGGGCTGAGTGCAGGCACAGGGGCAAGTTGTGCCTGCACTGGGGGGGTGAGTGCAGGCACAGGGGTAAATGTGCCTGCAGTGGGGGCTGAGTGCAGGCACAGGGGCAAGTGTGCCTGCACTGGGGGCTGAGTGCAGGCACAGGGGCAAGTGTGCCTGCACTGGGGGCTGAGTGCAGGCACAGGGGCAAGTTGTGCCTGCACTGGGGGGGTGAGTGCAGGCACAGGGGTAAATGTGCCTGCAGTGGGGGCTGAGTGCAGGCACAGGGGCAAGTGTGCCTGCACTGGGGGCTGAGTGCAGGCACAGGGGCAAGTGTGCCTGCACTTGGGGGTGGTGCAGGCACAGGGGCAATTCCGCCTGCACTGGGGCAAGTGTGCCAGCACAGGGGGGTGAGTGCAGGCACTGGGGAAAGTGTGCCAGCACTGGGGGAGGTGTGCCATCAATAGGGGATGTGTGCCATCACTGGGGGACGTGAGCCAGCACAAGGGGGTTATATCCCAGGATGAGGAACAATGTATCAAGATGAGGGTGCTATGAGGGACATGTGTCCTATATGATTTGTAAGACGGACACTGGCATTATAACACGGACCCCATTTAACATTAAAAAATATTTTTTTTCTTTTTCTTCACCAAATTTGGGGGTGCGTCTTATAATCAGGTGCGTCTTATAAAGCGAAAAATACGGTATTTTGATCACATGATGCTTTTTATACATGTTGTCCTACTCCAAGCTGTGTAGGCTTGAGAGCCAACTACCAATTAAGTAAATCAGGTGATGTGCATCTCTGTAATGATGAGGGGTGTGGTGTAATCACATTAACACCCTATATAAGGTGTGCTTATTAGGCAAATGCCTTTTCTTAGGCAAAATGGGTCAGAAGAGAGATTTGATGGATCTGAAAAGTCCAAAATTGTGACATGTCTTGCAGAGGGATGCAGCAGTCTTGAAATTGCCAAACCTTTGAAGCGTGATCACCGAACAATCAAGCGTTTCATGGCAAATAACCAACAGTGTAGAAAGAAACGTGTTGGCCAAATGCGCAAAGTAACTGCCCATGAATTGAGGAAAATCAAGCGTGAAGCTGCCAAGATGCCATTTGCCACCAGTTTTGCCATATTTCAAAGCTGCAACGTAACTGGAGTATCAAAAAGCACAAGGTGTGCTATACTCAGGGACATGGCCAAGGTAAGAAAGGCTGAAAAACTATCACCTTTGAACAAGAAACATATGATAAAACATCAAGACTGGGCCAAGAAATATCTTAAGACTGATTTTTCAAAGGTTTTATGGACTAATGAAATGAGAGTGACTCTTAGTGGGCCAGCTGGATGGGCCAGAGTCTACATCAGTAAAGGGCACAGAGCTCCACTCTGACTCAGACACCAGCAAGGTGAAGGTGGGGTACTGGTATGGGCTGCTATGATCAAAGATGAATTCGTGGGTCTTTTTCGGGTAGAGGATGGAGTGAAGGTCAACTCCCGGACCTACTGCCAGTTTCTGGAAGACAACTTCTTCAAGCAGTGGTACAGGAAGAAGTCAGTATCGTTCAAGAAAAACATGATTTTCATGCAGGACAATGCTCCATCACATGCCTCCAACTACTCTACAGCGTGGCTGGCCAGTAAAGGTCTAAAAGAAGAAAAAATAATGACATGGCCCCCTTGTTCACCTGATCTGAAACCCATAGAGAACCTGTGGTCCCTCATAAAATGTGAGATCTACAGGGAGGGAAAACAGTATACCTCTCAGAGCAGTGTCTAGAAGGCTGTGGTGGCTGCTGCACGCAATGTTGATCATAAACAGATCAAGCAACTGACAGACTCTATGGATGGAAGGCTGCTGAGTGTCATCATAAAGAAAGGTGGCTATATTGGTCACTAATTTTTTGGGGTTTTGTTTTTGCATGTCAGAAATGTTTATTTCTAAATTTTGTGCAGTTATATTAGTTTACCTGGTGAAAATAAACAAGTGAGATGGGAATATATTTGGTTTTTATTAAGTTGCCTAATAATTCTGCCCAGTAAAAGTTACCTGCACAAACAGATATCCTCCTAAGATAGCCACATCTAAAAAAAAAACCCACTCCAACTTCCAAAAATATTAAGCTTTGATATTTATGAGTTTTTTGGGTTGATTGAGAACATAGCTGTTGATCAATAATAAAAATAATCCTCTAAATTACAACTTGCCTAATAATTCTGCACGCAGCGTAGTGTTGGATTGGGAATTAGACAACAAGAAGAAGACTTGGCATAAGTAAGGGAGCACTTCGGTAATTATAAGTATATCATAAAAGCTTTATTATACAAAATGTGACATCTGCTACATCACATCTCCTCTGTATTCCCTATCCCTCTTGTGAGGGGAAGCTACAGTAACAGCTCAGGGTATCAATGAACACATACCGAGCAATTTAAAGGACCTCTGGTAACCTGGCAACGTCAATACCAAGCATCCTTGGTCTAGGACCTGCAGTGACATACTTCCAGTGCTTCCTGATCATGTGACAGGTAGCCAGAAGTGCAGATGAAATGGTGAGCTGAATAAACTCATTTGTTTACCTTTTTTTATCTCTAAATATGTCAGACTTCAATAATCACTCTACCCAACCACAAGCTCAAGTTTACCTGTGGCATTGGGAATGAGACTTGTAAATCAGATGCCTTCTGCAACCTACCCCGAGGAGGGATTATTGAGGATCTAGGCAACAAGATTATGCAAGCAAAAATATCCTGTAAGCGATTGTGTCCTGGTAATGGAAGAGGTGAGCCCCTAGGCAAAGCAAAAAAAGAATCACCGCAGAGCCCAGTGCCAATTTGGCAGTGTAGTACAACTCAGCTACACTGTACTACACTTTGCTACCCTGTGCCTGCAGTATGCAGCTAAAGATATTAATGATGGATCCACCCAAAGATATAAAAGCTTTGGAGGATGTCATGTTCCTCACCACTTCAGCGGCAGATGGTATTTCAGCACCAGAATCAGAGCAGCATACACAGGACACATATGTCACCTGGAGCTCCAGCAGACTACCCACATTGGGCCACATATGCAGTGAGGTCAGGATCCCACATTGGGCTTAGATGCCAGAGGAGGTCTTGAGAAGAACACAGTCAGGAGGTAAGCCATTCCCCATGCCAGCCGGGAGCAGCAGATGTCACAGACAGGAGGATCTTGTAGCATGCCTGGCATTATTACAGCTGCAGCCAGTGCTGGAGCTGCTGGATCAGTAAATCCAGGAGCATTATGAGGAGGACGAGAAGCATGAGAGGCCTAGGGGAATGAAGATGAGGAATAGGAGGAAATAGTGCAGGTAGAAGGCCTGTTTCTAAGCCTTGTGTAGCACCCTCACCAGATGCCTTTGACTGGGAAAATGCCATGTGGGAACCTTTACCCCCTCCAAGCAACAATATAATAGGGCATGAAGCACCCTGCTCTGTCTTCTTTCTTGAGGAGATTCGCCTCGTGGATGCCATCACCCGAGAGTGGTTGCATGGGTCTAAGGCCAATTACTTTGATGACCAATGGCCTACCTAGGCAAGGTGGTGGAATTCATCCAGCAAAGGGGGATTGGCTTCACAGCTGAAGAAATTACTGGTCATCGGTGCGATATCAACAGGTTCACCTTGATGCTTGACCATCTTCCCAAAAGACTCTGTACAATCTATGTTGGGGAGAAGGTTACCTTCATGAAGGTGATAGGTTGCAAGGGGTGGTTCGCGGTTTGTGTACATCAGCTTGGCACCGCTGATGAGTTTGAGAAGTGGCAGGAGGAGGCCAACCGGAGAGAGTGTGGCATTGGGCGGAGGCCAGACCTCTCTTGCTTATCCAGCCAGCTGCACCTAAACCCAAAGGACCTGTTGGTGTTCCACAAGTTTGTCCCGTCTCTCCTGGAGGGGGTGGTCATCCCCTAGTTCCACCATCATTTTCTCCAGTAGTGGCCATGATGGAGTGTGCTTTGGGCAGGTTGTGGTGGAGAATGCCCCTGCAAGAGTAGCCCTCGCTACCCCCCCCAGACCGTCCGGCAGAGGAGTACCATGACCAATGGTGACCTTCAGCCTGGGCAGTGCTGAGAGTGCTGGCAGACACTATTAACATCAAGTACATCAAGTATCCTAAAGAAAGGGATCTTGTTTGGTTGATGACCCAGCCCTTAGTTGGCAATTTGATTCTCCAGAGAATGACTAGTTTGAGTTTTGTTTCCATTTTTCTTTGATCGAGGCCTATTTTTCTGTTACTGTTATATTTCCCCTTCCCACATTTTGCTTTGTTTGTGCTTCCCTCTGCTGGATTAGCAGGCATGCATGCAGCCTCTGGGGTACAACTCAAACCCCTTAATGTACTCTACCCTTCATGGAGCTTCCACCATTTTAAGAGTCTGGTGATCCCTCTGAGACTTTCTTTGACAATAGTCAATAATCAGAAAGCACAATATCATCTCAACTATAATGATTCATGTTTTATATTGGCTTTTCTTACGCCATACTAGCTTTTATCTTTAATAAGCAATTTAAAACTTTTTCAATATTAAAAATAAGGTTTAATAAATATGTAGGTAACCTAAGCCTTTGACACTTCATTTCAACCCACCAGTTTACTGTACATAAACTATTCCTCTTTCGTATTGTACAATTACTGCTCCACATTTATAAACATAAGGGTTTTATTAAGTAGTGCTTGACATTTGCAGTTTGGAAACCTATCATTTGAAAGTGAATAGATTTGTTTGCTTCTTAATTTACCAGCATGAGGTATATTATTATGTTGCTAAAGGAAACACTGAAAAGAGGCCTTTTTCTGCATGTTGTTAACAAGAACAATACTTGATATTTAAGCCAGCTGTTTCAGCAGTCATTCTATTTTCATAGCATCAATAACCAGGAGATATAAATCATTCTATTACATTTAATTTAATAAAAGACACTTTGAAGTATTGTTATATGTGAGTTTTATTTTCTTAAATAGAGGACAAACATCTACCACAACTGGAAAAAATCTGCTCCTATAAATAAAAACACGCAGCTAGATAAAATTGTAATGTTACCCTGAAAAGTAAAAAAAAAAGTTTACTCAGTTTAACTTCTTCCCAGCGATGGACATACCACGATGTCCTGGTTGCTAAGGTGTTCCCGATCAAGGGATATTGGGTCTGTCCTGATGATTTGCGGGCACTGTAGCTCTGAAGGCTAAGACATGGCTCTCACTGTTAGGAGCGATTCCTGTACTACTCAAGTTATGTTTAACCTCCTAGATGTGGCGATTAAATTAATAGCAACTGCAACATTTAGGAGGCTAGGGAGAGGAGTGTGCTACTCTTCCAAGCAATTGGGACTCCCTAGATAAGATCGCAGGGACCCAATCACTGGCGTATCATCATCATGTCATCATGTCATTATGATGTCATCATCATAACACCCTTGTGTCACCAAGTTACATAAAGCCTTGTGCTCAAAGCTAGGAGCATGATGTGAGAGGCTTCTCTGTCAGAACTGTCAGTGCAGCATTGAATGTTATATACCATTGCAATGCTGATACATTGCAACATTGTAATCAATTAAGCTGGGAGACGAGAACGTGAGGAGAGGTTTGCCGAGTGGCTGTGCCTATGCTGTGGGGTGCCACCCATTTTCGCCAAGAAAATTGTCCCAAGAGTCCAGAAAACTCCTCTGCCTAGGTCAGGAAGAGAGACCTTCCTCGGTGAGAGTGATTCCTCTCTACCCCTTACTTTGTCTATACAGGTGTCGGAGGATGGCAGACGATTTTCTGAGATGGCATACTTGGAAGTCTCAGGTAACTGTGCAGCAAGTTTTTTTTCGTCAGTTTGGTATTTCTGTTGTTCCATTGCAGCATCCTTGTATCATCACTTCTGTGGATGGAAGACCATTGCAAAATTCCATCCTAGCATCACAGAGGAGATGGAACTTCAGATTAGGGTTTTCCATAAAGAGAAGTTTGCCTACTATGTACTACCAAAACTTTCTCCTCCGTTTCTGCTAGGGCTCCCATGGCTTTGCACCCATGAACCAGTTCTGGATTGGCGGACAGGAGACATCCTTTGTTGACGACAATCGTGTCATCATCACTGTCTCATTCCACTGCGACCCGGTCGCACTCTGCGACCTCCTTCAGCCCTGTCCGGGTAACTGTCGGCCTACTGGGCCTTTGTGAATGTGTTTAACAAATGTAAAGTAGAGATTCTACTACCACACAGATCATATGACTGCCCCATTGATCTCATTCCAGGTTCTTCTTCTCCCAGAGGTCGGATTTACCCTCTGTCACCTGCTGAGACTCAAGCTTTGTCTGACTACATCAAAGAAAACCAGGCTCTGGGTTTCATCCAGAAATCCTGCTCTCCAGCTCTTGTGAGGTGTTACTTTGTGAAAAATAAAGATGCGTCTATACATCTATGCATCGACTATTGAGGTCTCAATGCTATCACGGTGAAGAATAAGTATTCTCTGCCTCCTAGAGCTCTTCAATCGCCTTTGTGGATCTAGGATCTTCCCCAAATTTGACCTCTGAGGAGCCTACAATCTCGTTAGGATTCATTCTGGAGATGAGTGGAACATCACGTTCAACACCCTTGATGGTCATTATGAATACTGGATAATGCCTTTCGGGCTAAGTAATGCTGCTGCGGTTTTTCCGGAGTTTATCAATGATGTCTTTCATGACCTTCTCTAGGTCTGTGTAGACATATATCTGGATGGTATCCTGGTGTTCTCTCCAGACCTTCCTACTCATAAAAGGAATGTCCATCAGGTCCTTCAACGGCTTAGAAAGATTGTCTGTATGCCAAATATGAGAAGTGCCTCTTCCAGTGGAGCTCTCTGCCCTTCCTGGGTTATGTTATCTCGGACACGGGTCTCGAAATGGATCCTGAAAAGGTGTCTGCTGTTCTCAAGTGAACACATCCTGTTAGGGTCAAGGCTAATCAGTGATTCCTTCAGTTCACCAACTATTACAGGCAGTTTATCCCGCATTTTCAGGACCTGACCAAACATCTCACCGCTCTGACTCGAAAGGGATCTAATCCAAAGGAGTGGTATCTGGAGGCAGAGTTTTCCTTTCAGTCCCTAAAACAAGCCTTCTCTACTGGTTCTGTTCTCCGTAGGCTGATTGTCAATATGCAGTTCTTTGTGGAGGTGGACGCTTCCTCTTCTGCAGCCAGAGCCGTACTCACGCAGAAGCTTCCTTCCGGAAGGATGGTGACCTGTGGGCTCTTCTCCAAGGCATTCTTGCCCTGTGAACGCAACTACTCTATTGGCAACAGGGAGTTGTAGACCGTCAAGGTGGCCTTGGAGGAATGGCATTACCTTCTGGAGGGTGCAGTTCATCTGGTTGTTATCTACACCAATCATAAGAACTTGTCCTACCTTCAGTCAGCTCAGAGGCTCAACCCTCGTCAAGATGGATGGTCATTATTTTTTGCCCAGTTCGACTTCCATCTTCACTTCCATCTGCCTGAGAAGAACATTAAGGCTGACATTTTATTCAGGTCCTTTATCTCTAATGACCAAGATGAAGAACCTCGCCCCTTCATTGATCTGTCTTAAATGATTACCGTAGCACCAGTCCGGCTGCTGCGACTGCCTCTGGGTGATACATTCGTCCCTATCCCGGACAGGAAATGTGTACTTCTTTTGGACATTCATATAAGCTTGCTGGTCATGCGGGGCTGATGAAGACCATGCAGCTAATTTTGCAGCACTACTGGTGGCCCAAGATGCATCTAGATGTCAACGATTTTGTCGCCGCTTTTCCTTCAAGTGTCTGCAATAAGATACTCAAAAGGCTTCCTACTGGTCATCTTCTGCCTTTTCCCATACTGTCTGCTCCCTGGAGGCACATCACGATGGATTTTTCACCCACTTGCGGTGTCTTCCGGCTGTACTTCGTTCTCTTGTCCAGTCTTCCCCTTCTCTTAAGCTGGCAAAGTTGTTTATAATAATAATAATAATAATAATAATAATAATAATAATATAATAATTTATTCATTTATATAGCGCTATTAATTCCATAGCACTTTACATACATCAGTAATGCTGTCCTTCTTGAGGCTCACAATCTAAATATACTATCAGTATGTCTTTGCAATGTGGGAGGAAACCGGAGTGCCTGGAGGAAACCCACGCAAACACGGGGCGAACATACAAACACCTTGCAGATGTTGTCCTTAGTGCCCTTGGTGGGAATTGAATTCAGGACCTTGGGACCTCAGTGCTGCAAAGGCTGCAGTGCTAACCACTTAAGCCACCATACCGCCCTATTATTCAACATATTCTGTGACTTCATGGTGTACCTCTTCATATTGTGTGACACAGGGGAGTACAGTTCGTGTCCCGTTTCTGGTGATCCATCTGTAAGCAGCTGGATGTCTCTTTGGATTTCTCCTTTGTATATCACCCGCAATCCAATGGTAAAGTGGAACAGGTGAATCAGGTACTCACCAACTACCTGCGATGTTTTGTCATCTCACACCATAGTGACTGGGTAGCCTTGTTGCCTTGGGCTGAGTTCTCGTACAACAACCATGTTGGTGAGTCTTCTAATTCTTCGTTTTTCATTGTTTATGAGTACCACCCTAGGACTCCGACTCCCTTGAATACCACTTCCTGTAATCCAGCCACCGAGAATCTGGATAGAAACTTCTCCAAAATCTGGTCTAAGTCCAAGGCTTCCTTGGAATGAGCATTCATGCAGATGAAAGATCATACAGACAAGAGACATCTGGATTCCCCTCTATTTCAACCCAGAGACAAGGTATGGCTCTCTTCTAGGCACATTCGCCTCAAGGTTCCATCCTACAAGTTTGCTCCCCGGTTTATCAGTCCATTTGAAGTGCTTCGGAGAATCAATGAGGTATGCTACCAGCTGAAGTTGCCTCCCTCTTTGCTGATCCACAACTCTTTTCATGTTTCTCTCTTAAGCCTGTTGTCTTCAGGAGCTCCTCCCAGTTTCCTGGTGGCTTTCCTTCTCTATTGGTAATGTCTTTGAGATCAAGGCCATACTTGACATGTGGTGGAGAGGGAAACAAGACGCTGTTTGTGGATGACTCTAAAGGTTTCAGTCCAGAGGAACGGTCTTGGGAACCAAGAGAGAATATTAATGCTCTGCGTCTTATGCAGAGGTTATTGGCTGGCTTCAGAAGGAGGGGACATAAGGGAAGGGGGCTCTGTAGCCCTCCAGCCAGCGGGACCCAACTCCAAGGTGCATGGAGATGGACTTCCATCTGGCCGCAGACATTTCTCTGTTCCCCGCTCTCCCATTTACCTTGTACGCGCTCCCACGGTGTCTCAGGCTGCAGCATGCTCCCGACATTTCCCCTCTGTCTCCTCTCCTCTGGATTGCAGGGGAACAAGCATAGGGTGCCCGTGCGACACTGTCACTTGATTTAAAGGGCCAGCGCACCCTTTCCCTGCAATTGCCTCTCAGCCAATCGCTGATAGGCCTGTGTATACTTAAGGCCCTCTCATCCTTGGGAAGGTGCCTGGGCAATTTTTGTGCATAGTTTAGTTGCCATTCTCAGGTCCTTCACCAGCGCCTGCGTATACTGCTTTGTCTAACCTAGTACTAATATTCCTTTGTTTCTCTCCTATGTGAAACAAGAAATAAATTGTGCAATGTTTGTTGCAGCGCTAAGGCAGACAAGTGGCAGAGATAAGATTGTTTAATTGCAAACCTTCATTAAAGGCCCAATATATGCCACAACATGTTTCAATAGCTATCTGCTATCTTCCTCAGGTTGTATCCTGTGGTATCCTTGCACAACCTGTTTGGTGAGCAGCCACATTTCTGGCAACTTTAATCTTAACCTGAGGTCCTTCTCATGGTGCTCTCCTTGTTTTGTTTTTCTTCCATTCTTTCTCTCCTAGTACCAGTGCCTACCTATTATCCACCTGATGACCTTGTCGGTTTCCTCTGGACCAATCCCTTATGACACAGTCCTGTGTTCCTCCAGGATTCCTCTGGCTGTCCAGTCCCTTCACTGATTAACCTACTCCAGTTCCCTGGACCTCTTGCTCCTCTCCCTCCGGTATCACTGTACCCTCTGGTTCTGGAGCTTTTTCATTTGAGCCTCCGTGGCTGTGCCAGGACAATCCTGTTAAGGGGTTCATTCTTCGGTGCTCACTCGGGGAGGTTGGTGTTCAGCCCAGGGGGCTTACCTTGTTGCTTCTCCTGTCAAGTATCTCAATAAAATCTTGAAATTCATCTGATGTCCAGCTGGTTCCTGTGCTTAGCTTCCACGGTATCCCCTGTGGTCAAGTGGGGTCACTAACCTCGCTCTGCCTGCCCTGACGTGACAGCTGATTTATCAGTTTTATGACATAGTAAACGGTGTAAAACAAACCTAAACAATTCCTGAATTTTTTTTTCTTCTTTATTTTGCCTCACAATATGCAGAATAAAAAGCAACCAAAAACATTTTGTGGTCCAAATGGTACCAATAAAAATTTCAACTCATCCAGCAAAAAATAATTCCCCACATTACTTTATCATCATCAAAAATGAAAAAAAAAACTATAGTCTTTAAAATTTGGTGATGCAAAAATACATTTATTATGCAAAAAAAGCGATTTTAAGCTATGTTCAGAAAAATGCATATTTACGTTCAGTAGTATGAACTTGGCTCACCCATTTGGTGTGTTGCTCAGAAAAAAATGGACCTAATTTTATGAACAGCTGGCACACACAAAAATGCAGTCCTGAACAAGAGATATGAAGCGAAATATTGTTTAATTTGCCAAAAAAAAAGGTGTTCTGTTCCCCCGAATGTTTCGACTCGTTTATGAGTCATCATTAGGGAAAAAGGTCTTTACATACAAGCAAAACAACAAAGGAAATCAATACATTGTAATGCAGAATCATATAAATAATTTTAGATTGTAGAATAATTAATTGAGTGGTGTATTTTATGAAATGGGATCACTTATGGGGTAGTATGTTTTTCTAGCAGGTCAGGAGCTTTGCCAATGTGACATGACACCCCCAAACCATTCCAGCTAAATTTCAAATTCAATTTGGCACTCCTGAGCTTTGCACTGTGCCTCAAAAGTAGTTTTCAGTCACATATGACATATCGGAATACTCAAGAAAAATTGTACAACAAATTGATTAGTTAATTTTATCCTATTACCTCTGTAAAGATAAAAAAATTTGGGCTAAAACAACATTTTTGTTGGAAAGATTAGATTTTTTTATATTCACAGCACGTTATAAAATTCTGTGAAGCACCTAAGGGCTCAAGGTGCTCACCACACATCTAGCTTAATTCCATAAGGAGTGTAGTTTCCAAAATGGGGTGACATTTGTGGAGTTTTTACTGTTTAGGCATATTAGGGGTTTCCAAATGGGAGATGGCATGCGCTAACAATTCCAGCCAATTTTGCATTTGTGAAGTCAGATGGCGCTCCATCCCTCCTGAGCTCTAACTCGTGCCCAAACAGTAGTTTTCCACAATGTATGGCAAAACAGAATACTCTGAGAAATTAAACACATTGTAAATTTCAAATTTTTGTTACCCCTGTGGAAATTAAAAAAAACTGGAGCTAAAAGAATATTTTTTGTTGGGAAAATGTAATTTCTCATTTTGAAAGCTTAACATTATACAATAAAACTCTGTGAAGCACCTGGGAGTTCAAAGTGCTCATCACACATCTATATAAATTCCATGAGGGGGTCTAGCTTCCAAAATTAGGTCCCTAGTGGGGAGTTTACCTTGCTTAGGTATATTTGAGCTCTTCAAATGCAACATGGTGTTAACTAACGATTCCAGCTAAAGTAACTTTAAGTTTGGAAAGTTAAATGGTGCTCCTTCTCATACAAGCCCTGCAGTGCTCCCAAACATTAGTTTACCATCCTATATAGGGTATCGGCGTACTCGGGAGAAATTGCGCAACATATTTTGTAGTCAATTTTATCCTGTTACCCTTGTGAAAATACAAAATTTGGGGCTTACTAACTATTTTGAGGAAAAAAGTGAAAGGTAATTTTTTTTTCTTCCACATTGCTTTAGTTCCTTTGAAGCACCTGAAGGGTTAATAAAATTCTTGAATGTGGTTTTGAGCAATTTGAGTGGTACAATCTTAAGAATCATGTAACTTTTTGGTATTTTTCATTGCATAGGCCTCTTACAGTTACTTCAAATTAGATATGGTCCCTACAAAATGATTTTGGAAAAATTAGAAATTGCTGATAAACTTTTAATTCTTCTATCTTCCTACCAAAATAAAAATAAATTACTGTATATACTCGAGTATAAGCTAACCCGAGTATAAGCCAAGGCTCCTAATTTTACCCCAAAAACTGGGGAAACTTATTGACTCGAGTATAAGCCTAGGAGGGGAAATGTAGCAGACCCCAGCCTATATAAACCCTCATCACTGGTATATAGCTCCCCATCACTGGTATATAGCCCCCCATCACTGGTATATAGCATCGTCAATGGTATACAGAACCCAATAACTGGTATATAGCCCCCATCATTGATATATAGTCCCCATCACTGGCATATGGCCCCCATCATTGTATTTAACCCCCATCATTGTATGTAGCCCCCATTGCTGGTATTTGGGCCCCTATCGCTGGTATATGGGCTCAGATCGCTGGCATATGGACCCCCATCGCTAGTATATGGGCCCCATGCTGGTGGTCACAATAAAATAACAACTGTTTTAATTCACCCTTCTGACAATTCTCTGCAGGCTCCATGCATCCTCCCTCTGGTCTTACTGCTTCTAACCATGTGACTGGCACACAGTGCTGGTCACATGATTAGAAGCAGGAAGACCGGAGGGAGGACGCATGGAGCCGGAAGGGTGAGTTAAAATGGTTGTTATTTTATTGTGATCACCAGCATCGGGCCCTATACCATCGACGGGAGCCCTATATCAGCGATGGGGGGCGAGTATGCATAGTGCAATGTAATATGTACTGCTCCCCCTGTCCCCCCAGCAGGTTATACATGATGTAAATAGGGTTCTAGTAACCCCTGTATGTGCCTATAGTGACCCCACATACCTGTGATATGAAGTTATATTCAACATGGAGCTGGCCTCCTGTTGAGTCCTGGAGGCTGCTATTTGGGTCATGGTGGGTAAAATGCTTGCCGCCCCTCCATCCTGGTAATCCGGCCCTGCTGGGTTTAAATCTGCCTCCCCTCCTCTGGCCGGCGCAGTGAGTGACAGGAGCTCGCGCCGGCGCAGTGGAGCGGGTGCGGGTGTCTGCTGCATTAATCAGTGCTGATGTCTCACGAGACTTCACTAATCTCGCAAGACTTCACTGACAGTGGCACCCACGCCTGCGCAGTGGAGCGGGTGTCCATGCATAGTGCTGAAGTCTCGCGAGAGAAGTGGTCTTGCGAGACATCAGCATTGATCAATGCACAGCAGACACCCTCTCCACTGGGCCGGCGTGAGCGTCTGTCACTCGCCACGCCGGCCAGAGGAAGGGCGGCAGATTTGAAACCAGCAGGGCAGGATTACCAGGAGGCCAGCTCCAGGGTGAATCTAACTTCATATCACAGTTATGTATGGTAATTATAGGCACATCCAGGGGTTACTAGAACCCCATTTACAACATGTATAACCTGGTGGGCACAGTATAAAATGCCCTGGGGGGGTGACAGGTTCCCTTCAATAGACGTCACATGCTTACTGGGTCTTCGTCTTCTCATCCTGGTGTGACGCGGTACTGCATCACTTCTGGACTGCCACTTATCTTCTGGGCGTATGTGATTGGCTGTTGGAACCAGTCACATGACTATTCCCCAGAAACCCAAAAGTAACATAGCACAGCTGAAAGTAATAATGGGCACCCGTTAAGTATAATGTGTATTGCTAATAACTATATACTTGCTTTCACAGGTCACAAACCTGAACAGTTCGCACATCCCTGCATATGAGGGCTTGGTTTTCCCAGACAAGATGTACTTTTGAATTACACCATTCAGTTTACCATGACAACAGGAAAAAAATTCCAATAGTGGTAAAATTGCAAAATATTTTTATTATTTTTTTTTAAATTTACCATGCTCAATGTATGGTAACACTAACTGGGCAATATGATATTCCAGGTAACTACAAGTACACCGATAACAAAAATATATCGTTTTTATCTCATGTAAATAATGAAAAAATATTCATAAATTTGTTTAAAAAATGTTTCCCCTTTGTCACTATTTACCAAAACCCATAACATTTTCATTTGTCATCAAGTGCAAAGATTATGTCCGCTCACCTGTCTATCTTCCTCTGTGTTCCTTCCTCTCAGCACGGATCCCAGCGGGCTTCAGGCTGCCTCTAAACACGTCAAAATTAGTGATGGCGAGTCCTAAATTACTCGGAATCGCTTGACTCTAGCGAGTCCGAGCCCGGGACTCGCTACTCGTTGCGAGTCTAGCGAGTCCAATGTTAATGAATGGGGAAGCGAGTAATAGCGAGTAGTGTGCGATTTACAAATCACAGATGGGTCCCGGAAGCTTCAGCCTGAAGCAATCCTAGTTTTGTCAGAGACTCTGACAAAACTAGGATTGCCATTGATTTGCATTGGACTCGTTGCTGTGCGAGTAATCGCTGGGAAACTCGCAGAGTACCGAGTCCTGCGAGTCCCTTACTACTCGCTGAGTAACGAGTCCTAGCGAGTAGATTCGCCCATCCCTAGTCAAAATGATTATCCAGCGAGTGTAGTTCCAAGTTCGGGATCTCGAGCTATGAGGGCATATTTTTTGTGCCCGTGCTTAAATTTTTACTGAAACCATTTTGGGGTAGATACAATGTTTTGATTGTTTTTTATTGCATTTTATTGCAATGTTGTGGTGATAAAAAAAACGTTATACTGGCATTCAATTTTTTTACCATTACGCCGTTTACTGGTGGTAATACCAAATATGTGTATTTTTTTAATTTTTTTATTTTTAATTATGGCAAAAATGGGATGGTTTGAACTTTTGTGTTTTATTATTTTCTGATATTTATTAAAAATGTTGCTAATTTTTAATGTATTTAATAATCTACTCATGCAATTTAAAGGTGCGATCATCTGAGCACTTTTGCTATACAGAGCAGTACATCAGCAAATATCACAATCTCCTATGAAGAATTTTAAAAGAGGATCATGATGACAGATATAGGGGTCATCAGTCGACTCTCAGCTGTCATGACAATCCATCAGTTCAACAAATTGTGTTTTAGGTATCAGACATGTCTCCTCACTTATCTTCCTTTCTTTCGAGGTACACACTGTTAGACTCTACAGGCCTTTCTCCCTGTGAGTGGCAGTAGTATATCGTCCTCCATGCCCCCACGTCAATTCTTTGATCACTTTGCTAAGTGGCTTCCACAATTTCTATCCTGTGACCTTCCCACTCTCATCATAGGGGGCTTTAACATCCTGATTGACAATCCCATCTCTTCACCTGCCTCTCATCTTTTAACCTTTACCTCCTCTCTTGATCTTTCACAACTTACTTACTGCCACACATGAAGACAGGAATACTCTGGACCTGATCTTCTCCCGATTCTGCTTAGAGCATTATTTTAATAATTTCCCTCTTCTGCTCTCTAACCACAATCTTCTTTCATTCTCAGTCTAGAATTGTGAACCCATCAAGGACATCCCCAACTCCTACACTTACAGGAATATATGTGCCATTAACACCCAGAATCTCATAAAGAATTTACAGTCTTCACTGGCCCCTACTCCTCCCTCTCTTGTCCTAACTCTGTTCTAAAACTCTATAATGAAACACTGCAAAGTGCACCGACAGCGACAACCCTGGCAAATGCTGCAAATACAGTTTCTCCAGCGGTGCTCCAGGTGTGCAGAACGCCTCTGGAGAAAATCTAAACTCACCAAAGATTTCATCCATTACAAATTCATGCTGAAAACATACCACGCCACCCTTCACCTTTCCAAACAAGCTTACAGTACTTCAACACCCTTATCACATCACTAGCCACCAATCCTGAACGATTTTTGACACTTTCCACTCCCTCCTCAGTTCAAGAGTGCAAACCCCAACCACCAGTCTCAGCACTGACGATCTGGCCAACTTTTTTAAAGACAAAATTGACCACATACGACGGGAAATTTCCTTACAGCCTCAGAACATCATTCATTCTCCTCCCTCCTGCACTTCATCCAACTCAATTTCGGTCTTTGATCCGGTCACAGAGGAAGAAGTTACCTGGCTTCTTGCATCTTCTCACCCTACTACCTGCATCAGTGACCTTATTCCGTCACATCTCCTTCATTCCCTTTCCCCAGCTGTCATCTCTCACCTAACTAAAAATATTTAACATTTCCTCTACACTTTCAAACATGCCAGCATTCACCCATTGTTAAAAAAAACATCACCTGTCCAGAACTCTGCTGCTAACTACCTGTCTCTAATCTCCCTTTCATCTCTAAACTCCTGGAATGCTTGGTCCATTCCCGTCTGATCCTCTATCCCTCAGATAATTCACTTCTTGACTCTCTGCAATCTGGCTTCTGTTCCTCACTCTCTACTGAAACTGCCCTTACTAAAGTCTCTAATGATCTACTAACAGCTAAATTTAATGGTCACTACTCCCTGTTGATCCTCCTGGATCTTTCTGCTGCATTTGAAACTGTGGATCACCAGCTCCTCCTCTCTATGCTCTGCTCTATTGAGCTCAAGGACACGGCTCTCTCTTGGTTCTCCTCCTACCTCTCTGACCACTCCTTCTATGTATCTTTCGTTAGCTCCTCTTCCTCTACTCTTCCCCTTATGGTTGGGGATCCTCAGGGTTCAGACCTAGGTCCCCTTATCTTCTCTTTATACACTATCCCCATTGGAAAAACCATTAGTAGATTTGGTTTTCAGTACTATGTCAATGCTGATGACACCCAGTTATACACCTCTTCTCCTGACATCACCCCCACATTACTACAAAACACCAATGATTGTCTGTCTGTGGTCTCTAACTTCATGTCCTCTGTCTACCTTAAACTTAATTTGTCAAAAACTGAACTTCTTGTGTTTTCTCCATCTACTAATCTACCAAAACCTAATATTGCCATTTCTGTATGTGGTTCTACCATTACTCCACAGCAACATGCCCGCTGTCTTGGGGTTATATTTGATTCAGATCTCTCCTTCACTCCCCACATCCGATAACTCGCTCGCTTGTGTCACCTACACCTCAAAAACATTTCTAGAATTCAACCTTTTCTTATTGTTGACTCTGCAAAAACTCTAATGATCACCCTTATTCATTCTCATCTGCATTACTGCAATTATCTACAAATCGGTCTCCCTCTTACTAAACTATCTCCTCTCCAATCCATCCTGAATGCAGAATCCAGGATCATATTCCTCTCCAACCGCTTCACCGATGCCTCTCTCCTGTGCCAGTCATTGCACTGGCTACCTATACACTATAAAGAGTACAATATAAAATTATCACTCTAGTTAGAAGTTACCAAGGATGGACGGTGTTCACAGACCTGCGCTGCACTGCATATACCAAAAAGGATCAGATGATGTTCATCACCAAGCTTTTATTTCCGACACGTTTCGGAGTTAGTCCCAACTCCTTCCTCAGGGAACAGTGGTGTTACATATTGTGCTGATAGATCTTATATATAGTAACAAATGGTCAACAACATTAATATGTCACAGGAAGGGGAGGGAATGCATGATATCATTCAACCTCAAGTCTACTCCCACTCATTATATGAGGGAGATGTGATTAAAAGTGAACTGATAAAAGTGGGAAAAACCATCAGATGTTGATGATGAGGTGTAAAGGTTGCCTTGAAATTGCTACAAAGTTGTGGCGTGTAATTGGGGAACCCGGTGGTGATTTTTGAAGTTGCTCCCAGTTGCGGTTTTAGAGCATTGTTCTAAAACCAGAGGCAACCCAGAAGGTGAATTACCCTGGTTTTGGCGTGTGAACGGGGGATAGGGATGGAATCAGTGTTGCCTAGTGATTTGCCAGAGGTGTGCCACAGCGTGAAGGGTACTGCGCCCCATCAGCGATGATTGGTGGGGGCTACTGTGTAACCATTGGCTGTACTTTCACAGGGCGCCATATTTAAAAAGCTGTCCATTCACACTACACAATTGCAATGGCGTCATGTATTAGCCAGCCTTCCTGCGCAGGCTGGCCAATCATGACGCTATTGCGTTGTCTAATCAGCGTGTTTGGGGCGTGTAATACACCACTCTGTCACGCCTATGTTCTTGCGGCGCTGAATATGTACGCCCACATTCCCTTAATAGTTGCGGCGTGTAATGCAGCGATGGGATTCAACCGGATGTTTCCCGCAGAATCAGGTTCAACTTCTGGGGAACCACGTTCCCTTAGGTTGACGACGCAATTGCGGCGTGTACATGCGGCATCGGCGATTGGTATCAACTGTCAAAAATGTGCACGCGCACGTTCGGATGTCTCCGATCGCCAGTGATAGTTATGGCGTGTAAAGGTAGCTTTAGAGTATACATCAAATTTTATTGAAGAAATCTCCCTATGATAACAGTATAATTTTCAAAATTAAAAAACTCTAAAAGCACTGTTCCAAATTATTACGCACAGTAGAGTTTGTAAACATTTGATATGTTTGAAAGAACTGAAAATGCTCATTTATTGAATTTGCAGCATTAACAGGTCACATTCACTGAAATAAAAAGCTATTTAACTCCAAAACATCATAACAGCCCAAGTTAAATGTTAACATAGGAACCCTACTTTGATATCACCTTCACAATTCTAGCATCCATTGATATTGTGAGTTTCTGGAGAGTTTCTGCTTGTATTTCTTTGGATGATGTCAGAATAGCCTCCCAGAGCTGCCATTTTGATGTGAACTGCCTCTCACCCTCATATATCTTTGGCTTGATTATACTCCTAAGGTTCTCTATAGGGTTGAGGTCAGGGGAAGATGGTGACCACACAATGAGTGTATCTCCTTTTATGCCTATAGCATCCAATGGCACAGAGGTATTCTTTGTAGCATGAGATGGTGCATTGACATGCATGAGGATGATTTTGCTCCTAAAGGCACGTTTTTGCTTTTTGTACCATGGAAGTAAGTTCTCAGTTGGAAACTCTATATATGTTGCAGAGATCATTTTCACACCTTCAGGAACCTTAAAGGGACCTACCAGCTGTTTCCCAATGATTCCAGCCCAAAACATGACTCCTCCACCTCCTTGCTGACGTCGCAGCATTGTTGGGACATGGTGGCATCCACCAACCATCAACTACTCTATTCATCTGGACCATCCAGGGTTGCTCGGCACTCATCAGTAAACAAGACTGTTTGAAAATTAGTCTTTATGTATATCTAGACCCACTGCAACTGTTTCTGCTTGTGAGCACTGTTTAGGGGTGGCCGAATAGTAGGTTTATGCATCACAGCAGGCCTTTGAAGGATCCTACACCATGAGGTTCGAGGGACTCCAGAGGCACCTGCAGCTTCAAAGATCTATTTGTTGGTTTGTAAGGCCTTTTTAGTAGCTGCTCTCTTAATCTGATGAACTTGCCTATCAGAAACCTTCCTCATTCTCCCTTTATCTGCACGAACACATCTGTGCTCAGAATCAGCCACAAATCTCTTCACAATACGATGATCACACTTAAGTTTTCATGCAATATCTAATGTTTTCATCCAATGTCCAAGGCATTGCACTATTTGTTGCTTTTCAGCAGCAGAGACATCCTTTTTCTTTCCCATGTTACTTGAAAACTGTGGCCTGTGTAATATTGTGGAACACCCAGTTTTCCTTTTATTGGACTCACCTGCCAAACTATTTATCACAGATATCTGAGATTGATTTCAATGATCCAAAGAACCCTGAGACACAATACCATCAATGGGTTTCATTGAAAAAAAAACCTATGACACTTAAAACCAATTTGAATAATAATTCGGATACAGTGTATATATATATATATATAACTAGAAAAAGTTCTCTGCAGCACTCAGTTACTACCAATGACGTACAAATGCTAACAAGCTATATGTATATGAGAAAAAAGTTTAAAACTTACGTTTTTTCAAAAAACTCAAAATCTTATCTTTTTATTTCTGAAGTTCTTGGTACATACATTGGCCAATGTCTGCTTGCTCATCAACTGCGACAAAGTGACTTCAGGTCTGATGAGTCCTATCGCTGACATCCCTGTCCTCCTTGTCCACCCCCACCTCTCAGTGGGCAGACTCCATCTTGACCCTAGATCACCTGTGGTCAATGAGGGTGCAATTGCAGCATGAGCCAGCATCTCCATATGATACAAAAATGAGAAAGAAACTGCACAGCACTCACAGACTAAATGTGAACTGGTGTCAGCAGGACGCTGGGTCAAATAACTAGAAAAAGTTCTCTGCAGCACTCAGTTACTACCAATGACGTACAAATGCTAACAAGCTATATGTATATGAGAAAAAGTTTAAAAACTTACGTTTTTCAAAAACTCAAAATCTTATCTTTTATTCTGAAGTTCTTGGTACATACATTGGCAATGTCTGCGTGCTCATCAACTGCGACAAAGTGACTTCAGGTCTGATGAGTCCTATCGCTGACATCCTGTCCATATGTATACAGTGCCTACAAGTAGTCTTCAACCCCCTGCAGATTTAGCTGGTTGACACATGCGGAATTAACTTGGCATTGTGACATTTGGACTGTAGATCAGCCTGGAAGTGGGAAATGCACTGCAGCCAAAAAGATTTTTACATTTTTTTTTTTTTTTTTTAAAGCGTTAAAAGTTAATTCAGAGAGTCATTTATTATTCAACCCCTCAAACCACCAGCATTCTGTTTGGACCCCCTAAAGTATTAAGAAGTAGTTCAGGCACAAAGAACAATGAGCTTCACATGTGTGAATTAATTATCTCTTTTGCCAGCCTTTTCTGACTATTTAAGACCCTCCCCAAACTTGTGAACAGCACTCATACATGGTCAACATGGGAAACACAAAGGAGCATTCCAAGGCCATCATAGACAAGATCGTGGAGGGTCACAAGGCTGGCAAGGGGTACAAAACCCTTTCCAAGGAGTTGGGCCTACCTGTCTCCACTGTTGGGAGCATCATCCGGAAGTGGAAGGCTTATGGAACTACTGTTAGCCTTCCACGGCCTGGACAGCCTTTGAAAGTTTCCTCCCGTGCCGAGGCCAGGCTTGTCTGAAGAGTCAAGGCTAACCCAAGGACAACAAGGAAGGAGATCCGGGAAGATCTCATGGCAGTGGGGACATTGTTTCAGTCAATACCATAAGTAACGTAATCCACCGCAATGGTCACCGTTCCAGACGAGCCCGTAAGGTACCTTAACTTTCAAAGCATCATGTCAAGGCTCGTCTACAGTTTGCTCATGATCACTTGGAGGACTCTGAGACAGAGTGGTTCAAGGTTCTATGGTCTGATGAGACCAAGATCGAGATCTTTGGTGCCAACCACACACGTGACGTTTGGAGACTGGATGGCACTGCATACGACCCCAACAATACCATCCCTACAGTCAAGCATGGTGGTGGCAGCATCATGCTTTGGGGCTGTTTCTCAGCCAAGGGGCCTGGCCATCTGGTCCACATCCATGGGAAGATGGATAGCACGGCCTACCTGGAGATTTTGGCCAAGAACCTCTGCTCCTCCATCAAGGATCTTAAGATGGGTCGTAATTTCATCTTCCAACAAGACAACGACCCAAAGCACACAGCCAAGAAAACCAAGGCCTGGTTCAAGAGGTAAAAAATCAAGGTGATGGAGTGGCCTAGTCAGTCTCCTGACTATAACCCAATTGAAAACTTGTGGAAGGAGCTCAAGATTAAAGTCCACATGAGACACCCAAAGAACCTAGATAACTTGGAGAAGATCTGCATGGAGGAGTGGGCCAAGATAACTCCAGAGACATGTGCCGGCCTGATCAGGTCTTATAAAAGACGATTATTAGCTGTAATTGCAAACAAGGGTTATTCCACAAAATATTAAACCTAGGGGTTGAATAATAATTGACCCACTCTTTTATGTTTAAAATTTATTAAAATTCAACTGAGCAACATAACTTTTTGGTTTGTAAGATTTATGCTTCTGTTAATAAATCCTACTCTCGTTTGAAGTTTGAAGGCTCTAACTTATTTGCATCTTATCAAACCACCTAAATCTGCGGGGGGGTTGAAGACTACTTGTAGGCACTGTATATATATCTACAATATAATCGTCTACTGTTTTCTGTCTGTCACGGAAATGGCGCGCCAGACAGATGCCTGAGGCAGCCACCAATGAGTGCAGACTATGCAAATAGGCGCGCAAATTCAAAGTTCGAATTTCTCGCCAATTTGCAGCCCGTCAACAGCGGCTCATTAGCGCCACTGTCACCGGGATACACGGTCCGGCCGATGGTGGCCACAGCACGCGCGAGCCAGGCAGGAGATGACCAGCATCAGCCAGTCAGCTCCCGGCTGGTGAGCCGCTGACCGGAGCTCAGCCGCAGCTACCTGTGACACAGAGGTCCACGGCTTGCCAGCTGGGAGATGCGAGGCGTTAGCCGGTCATCTCCCGGCTGGCAAGCTGCTGACCTCTGTGCAGCAGTAGCTCACAGCGGTGTTGCCCTTCGCAGTTTGAATGCATTAAGCGTTGACCAATCAGGATAGCAGCGCCGCCATGGCACCATATTTCAAATACACTGAGTACAGTGTATTTGAAATATGGCGACATGGCGCGCGCTGCTATTCTGATTGGCTCCCGCATTCAGCACCGACCAATCAGAGGATCGCGCGCGTTTGAATGCCACTCCTCTGATTGGTCGCCACGTTCAGCGCCGACCAATCAGAATAGCAGCGCACCATTGCGCCATATTTCAAATACACTGTACTCAGTGTAGTTGAAATATGGTGCCATGGTGTGCGCCGCTATTCTGATTGGTCGGCGCTGAACGCTATATGGCGCCATATTTCAAATACACTGAGTACAGTGCATAGAGGACATGTGCCCTGCATAGGGGACATATACCACACATAGGGGACGTGTGCCACACATAGGGGATGTGTGCCCTGCATAGGGGACGTGTGCCCTGCATAGGGGACGTGAGCCATGCTTAGGGGACGTGTGCAACGCATAGGGGAAGTGTGCCACACATAGGGGACGTGTGCCCTGCATAGAGGATGTGTGCCCTGCATAGGGGACGTGTGTCACGCATAAGGGACGTGTGCCATGCATAGGGGACATGTGCCATGCATAGGGGATGTGTGCGATGCATAGGGGATGTGTGCCCTGCATAGCGGCTGTGTGCCACGCACAGGGGATGTGTGCCCTGCATAGGGGACTTGTGCCACACATAAGGGACGTGTGCTCTGCACAGGGGACGTGTGCCCTGCATAGGGGACAGGTGCCACGCATAGGATACGTGTGCCCTGCATAGGGGACATGTGCCATACATAGGGGACGTGTGCCCTGCACAGGGGATGTGTGCTACGCACAGGAGACATGTGCCACGCATGGTGTGCGCCGCTATTCTGATTGGTCAGCGCTGAACGCCATATGGCGCCATATTTCAAATACACTGAGTACAGTGCATAGGGGACATGTGCCCTGCATAGGGGACATATACCACACATAGGGGACGTGTGCCACACATAGGGGATGTGTGCCCTGCATAGGGGACGTGTGCCAAGCATAGGGGACGTGTGCCCTGCATAGGGGACTGTGAGCAATGCTTAGGGGACGTGTGCAACGCATAGGGGACGTGTGCCACATATAGGGGACGTGTGCCCTGCAGAGGGACGTGTGCCTTGCATAGTGGACGTGTGCCATGCATAGGGGACATGTGCCACGCATAGGGGATGTGTGACCTGCATAGAGAACATGTGCCACGCATAGGGGACGTGTGTCCTGCATAGGAGATGTGTGCCACACATAGGGGACGTGTGCCACACATAGTGGACGTGTGCCCTGCATAGGGGACGTGTGCCCTGCATAGGGGACGTGTGCCATGCAGAGGGGACATGTGCAACGCACAGGGGATGATGTGGCTACCGCACAGGGGACATGTGCCACTGCATAGGGATGTATGCCATGCACAGGGGACGTGTACCATGCAAGGGGACGTTTGCCATGCATAGGCAAAGTTGCACTGTCCAATGGTCAATATGAGCCTTTAGGGGGAGCGGAGAGCAGAAGGGGGAGGCACCTGCACCATGCACTTCCTGTGTGACATGCGCCGGCTGCATAAGGTAAAATAACCAGCAGCGGCTACCTACAGCACCCCCCTCCGCCAGCGGCCGCCGACAGCACCCCCTACCCCGGTCCTCACCTAGGCTCAGGCGGCAGAGAGCCTTGCTGCACCCCTGTGCATAGGGAAATTAATCAGAAATGCGTACCGGCAAATATTTTTTTACAAAAATTGCACTGGCAACGCATCAGCTATGCGGGATTGCCGTGACAGAGACGACAGCGCTACACTCATATAGCAGGCGGGAAAGCTGACTTCACTGTCGGCTTTCCCATCCCGCTATTTGAAATGAACAGCGATGTGAAAACGACGTACCAGCGATCCCGGCCAGGTCGTATCGTTATCGGTATCGCTGGTGCGTCGTTATGTGTGACGGGGGCTCTATACTTACAGGATCTCTGATGTCACAATCATGGCCGGAGCAAGGTCACATGAATGTGACATCACCAGAGGTCCTTAAGCTAAACACGCACAGCACCAGGAGACAGGTACTGCGACCACTTACACCCACACACCCTACACTCACCCACCACTCACACTTACCCTGCACTCATGTCAAACTCTGTCCTGCACTCATGTCACACTCACCTTGCATTCATACCACACTTAGCCCCACACTCACCTTGCACTCACTTCACACTGTCTGTCTAACGCAAAACCTGTGTTGCTGATTGGTTGCGCTCAGCCAGCCGCGAACAATCAACAACGCGGGATTTCCATTATAGCAAAACAGGCACAGTCCGCCTGGTCTCCCGGACCCCCTCTGCTCAGTCTCCTGCCCTATGCTCACCCGCTCCACACTCCCTCCTGGCCGCCGCTCCATGCTCCATCTGCCCGCAGCTCACCCCGCCATTCTTCTTCTTTTTGTGGCATAGACTCCAGAAATTCAAAGGCCGCAGGGGGTGGGGGTGGGTCTACCAAAGGGGGTGTTGTGATGGTCATGAACAAGGGCACGCCCACCACATCAGGGCTATGCACGTGGATACACCTACTATGACGCCCCCTGTTAACTCTGCCCCCGAGGCCTTGGAATTGCTGATGTCTATGCTGGAGGAAGAAGAATAAGACATGCTAGGGTGAGAGGCGGCTGGAAAGAAGCCTGTAGCGGGTGAGAACTGAGGGGGGCCACCGCTGCACACCCGCACCGCCACACACCCGCAGCGCCGTACATCCGCACCACCACACACCCACATATTCTAGAATATCCAATGCAATAGAACTGGGCCACCATCTAGTATATTTATATATATATATACCGTATATACTACGTGTAAAGCGAGTATTTTCAGCCCAAAAATTGGGTGAAAGTACCCCTTGGGTTAATGGGTCAATACGGTAACTCAGGCTAGAGGAGGCGGGGGAGCTGCTGTCATGAGCGGCCCATCACGTGGGTGCCGCCTTTATTATGACACTTCCCCTGTCAATTACCCGGTGCAGGGAACTGTGCCATCGCTCGACTGTGTCCATCAGGAGGTTGTGACACGGGGTCGCATGACGTCATCGTACGGCGGGACCCAGGATGCAGCAGGGGACGGACCGTGGATAGCGGGCGGCATAGAAGAGCAAGGATGGTCACTTAAGCGAGTCGGGGGGAGGGACATTTAACGAGGGGAGTATGCCAGCATTGGGGACATCTGATGGGGCATGTCCTATACTGGGTGTGCTGTATACTCTGGGGCTGCTTATACCCTTGGGCTGCATATGACCTATGGCACGTCCTATATACAACTGGGCTTAGCTGTATACACTGGGGCTGTGTACCCTCCTGGCTTCTATACACCCCTGGGCTGCTAAGTAACATATGGGGCGCTGGTAAACACACTGGCCTGCTAGCCCCCTGGCCTGCTGATACCCCTCTGGCTGCTAATGCCTTTCGGGCTGCTGTATACCACTGGGCTGCTGTATAATTAACTGGGGCTGCTGTACGCACATGGTGGTTGCAAATACCCTCTGGGCTGCTGTATACCTTGGGACTGCTACATACCATAGGCGCTGTATACCACTGGGGCGACTGACTCCTCTGGCTGCTGTATCCCCTCATTGCTATATAACCCTCTGGAGCGTGCTACAACCTATCGGGGCTGCTATACAGGGCTGCTGTATCCCCTTGGGGCGTATTCCCCTCTGGGGCTGCTATACCACTGGGCTCTGTATACATCATGGGGCATGGTATACCCTATGGCTGCTGTAACCTATGGGCTGCTTATAGCTATGGCAGCCCTGGACCAGTCTGGCTAGCTTCATACAGCTCTGGCTGCTATACCTATGGGGTGGCTGTATACCTATGAGACTCTGTCTGCTCTGGTCACGCTATTACTCCACCTTGCGGACTGCCTGTATACACCTCTGGGGCTGCTAAACCCCTTCGGCGATGGCTGCTGTACTACCTCTGGGGAAAGGCTTCTGTATAACCTCTGGGGAGACGCCTGTAATACCCTGGGTAGCTTCTGTTACCCATCTGGGGCTGCTGTATACTACCACTGGACCTGCTATCTACCAAGGGGCCTGCTCTTGTATACCTACCCACATGCTTCTCTGTTTGCTACTCCGGAATTCTGAACTACCACTGGGGTTGCTGTATATCCTCTAGGGGTGCTGTATACTACATGGGGCGCGCTAATACCACTGGGCTGATGTATACTCTGGGGCTGCTTATATACCCTGGGGCTTGCCTGCTTATCCACTGGGGCTATGTCATGCTGATAAACACTGGGGAGGACATGTATACCACACTGTGGGGGCTGTATACCTGTAGCGGGTCACACTCGGCGTGATACAAGTCAATAGGTTTTCCCGGTTTTAGGGCAAACGGCGGTGTTGAGCCTACACGGAGTTCTGCTTATCACGATGAATATGAGTGGATATATATATTTATATATATAATATATATATATATATATATATATATATACTACCATTAAAAGTTTTGGATACCAGAAATTTTGTAGTTTTGGTCACATGAAAACTTCATTAACTTTTATTTAGCTAATGAGTTGCAAGATGAATAGAAACTATAGTCCAGACATTGACAAGGTAAGAAATAATGATTTTCATTTGAAATAATAATTTTCTATTCAAACTTTGCTTTCATCAAAGAATGCTCCCTTTGCAGCAATTGCAGCATTGCAGACATTTGGCATTCTAGCTGTTAATTTGCTAAGGTAATCTTGAGAAATTTCACCCCATGCTTCTTGAAGCCCCTCCCACAAGTTGGATTGGCTTGATGGGCACTTTTTGGGTACCAAACGGTCAAGCTCCTCCCACAACAGCTCAATGGGGTTGAGATGTGGTACTGCGCTGGCCACTCCATTACATATAGAATACCAGCTGCCTACTTCTTCCCTAAATAGTTCATGCATAATTTCGATTGTGCTTTGTGTCATTGTCCAGTTGTAGGATGAAATTGGCTTCAAAAAAGGGCTGTCCACATTATATGGCATGGTGCTGAAAATGGAATGATGGCCTTCCCTATTCAAAATCCCTTTTACCTTGACAAATCTCCCAATTTACCAGCACCAAAGCAATCCCAGACCATCACATTTCCCCAACCATGCTTGACAGATGGCATCAGGCACTCTTCCTGCATCTTTTCAGTTGTTCTGCGTCTCACAAATGTTCTTCTGTGTGATCAAACACCTCAAACTTTGATTTGTCTGTCTATAAAACTTTTTTGTTCTTTTGCCCATATTAATCTTTTCTTTTTATTAGCCAGACACAGATGTTGGGTTTTTCTTTGCCACTCTGCCCTGAAGGCCAGCATCACGGAGTCGTCTCTTCACTGTAGAGTTGCACTGGGATTGTGTATATTTAATGAGCAGCCTTGAGGAGCTGTGAGATGTTGATTTCTCAAACTAGAGACTCTAATGTACTTGTCTTGTTGGTCAGTTGTGCTTCGGGGCCTCTCACTTCTTTTTCTACTCTGGTTACAGCCTGTTTGTGCTTTTCTCTGAAGGGAGTAGTACACATCTTTGTAGGGAATCTTCAGTTTCTTGGCAACATATTTTTTATTTCATAGCTTCTCTAATTGGCCAAACCGTTTTCAGCTGTGCTAAAATACTTGTACAAGGGTTTTCTAAACATCCATTAGATTTCTTACACAGTTAGCAAACAGTTGGAAATTGATATACACGTCTATACACCTACAGTTAGGGCCAGAAATATTTGGACAGTGACACAATTTTCGCGAGTTGGGCTCTGCATGCCACCACATTGGATTTGAAATGAAACCTCTACAGCAGAATTCAAGTGCAGATTGTAACGTTTAATTTGAAGGGTTGAACAAAAATATCTGATAGAAAATGTAGGAATTGTACACATTTCTTTACAAACACTCCACATTTTAGGAGGTCAAAAGTAATTGGACAAATAAACATAACCCAAACAAAATATTTTTATTTTCAATATTTTGTTGCGAATCCTTTGGAGGCAATCACTGCCTTAAGTCTGGAACCCATGGACATCACCAAACGCTGGGTTTCCTCCTTCTTAATGCTTTGCCAGGCCTTTACAGCCGCAGCCTTCAGGTCTTGCTTGTTTGTGGGTCTTTCCGTCTTAAGTCTGGATTTCAGCAAGTGAAATGCATGCTCAATTGGGTTAAGATCTGGTGATTGACTTGGCCATTGCAGAATGTTCCACTTTTTTGCACTCATGAACTCCTGGGTAGCTTTGGCTGTATGCTTGGGGTCATTGTCCATCTGTACTATGAAGCGCCGTCCAATCAACTTTGCAGCATTTGGCTGAATCTGGGCTGAAAGTATATCCCGGTACACTTCAGAATTCATCCGGCTACTCTTGTCTGCTGTTATGTCATCAATAAACACAAGTGACCCAGTGCCATTGAAAGCCATGCATGCCCATGCCATCACGTTGCCTCCACCATGTTTTACTGAGGATGTGGTGTGCCTTGGATCATGTGCCGTTCCCTTTCTTCTCCAAACTTTTTTCTTCCCATCATTCTGGTACAGGTTGATCTTTGTCTCATCTGTCCATAGAATACTTTTCCAGAACTGAGCTGGCTTCTTGAGGTGTTTTTCAGCAAATTTAACTCTGGCCTGTCTATTTTTGGAATTGATGAATGGTTTGCATCTAGATGTGAACCCTTTGTATTTAGTGGTATGGAGTCTTCTCTTTACTGTTGACTTAGAGACAGATACACCTACTTCACTGAGAGTGTTCTGGACTTCAGTTGATGTTGTGAACGGGTTCTTCTTCACCAAATAAAGTATGCGGCGATCATCCACCACTGTTGTCATCCGTGGACGCCCAGGCCTTTTAGAGTTCCCAAGCTCACCAGTCAATTCCTTTTTTCTCAGAATGTACCCAACTGTTGATTTTGCTACTCCAAGCATGTCTGCTATCTCTCTGATGGATTTTTTCTTTTGTTTCAGCCTCAGGATGTTCTGCTTCACCTCAATTGAGAGTTCCTTTGACCGCATGTTGTCTGGTCACAGCAACAGCTTCCAAATGCAAAACCACACACCTGGAATCCACCCTTGACCTTTTAACTACTTCATTGATTACAGGTTAACGAGGGAGACACCTTCAGAGTTAATTGCAGCCCTTAGAGTCCATTGTCCAATTACTTTTGGTCCCTTGAAAAAGAGGAGGCTATGCATTACAGAGCTATGATTCCTAAACCCTTTCTCCGATTTGGATGTGGAAACTCTCATATTGCAGCTGGGAGTGTGCACTTTCAGCCCATATTATATATATAATTGTATTTCTGAACATGTTTTTGTAAACAGCTAAAATAACAAAACTTGTGTCACTGTCCAAATATTTATGGCCCTAACTGTATGTAGATATTGCTTTAAAAACTAGATGTTTGTAGCTAGAATAGGCTATTGTCACATCAACAATGTATAGAGCATATTTCTGATTCATTCAATGATAGCTTCATTGAAAAAAAATTTGATTTTCTTTCAAAAATAAGAAAATTTCTAAATGACCCCACGGTTGTGCATATACATATTGTGAGACAGTGCGGGGGATCATATGCGAGGGGCGCTATGTCTCCCCCAGAATGCACACTGTCACATATTGAACCTGGTATAGGGTGTGAGAGAGAGGGACGGTCACTCAGGGTTCCCTCTGGAGAGTTTTTGTTTTTCTAAGCTGAAGGAGCAGCAGAGACAGACAGGAAAGGTCAAGAGTTCCAGGGGCCGTGTGCTATAATAACACGGTCTAGCCCAGGAGGCCTGGGAGCTCGGGGCGACCTATATCGGAAAGCTCATAACCTGAGGGAACCGGGTTACTTTATGTGTGGAATGTATCCTGTGTACCCGGCTGCGACCCGATTTCCGGCGGCTTGTGCCACCGCTGTATTTATCAGCAATAAAACCGGGTGCTGGTTGAACTGTTACAGGGCTCAACGTATTTCTGACCTGCAATCCCAGTGCTGCGCCACAATATATATATATATATATATATATAAACTAAGAGCATCACAATGAGGTACTCTCACGGGTGCAGGCCTACCTTGACTGCTTTCCACTGATCAGGTACATACCCAAGGCTTGAGAAAGATCCACCAAGGATTGAAACTTTGCCTGCTTATTGACCAATAAAGGTCCATTCTCAACTGGAAAATTGGGAGTGATGCCTATCTTTTTACTTTTTGGAATATATATATATATATATATATATATATATATATATATATATAGTGCACCTTCCCCCACACCACACCCATGTTAAATCCTCCATTTTATTGTAACCCAGGTCCTGATCACACACTTACAAGCAGGTTTTAATTGCACCTAGTGGTATATAACACCCATACACACATTTCTTACTGCAAGAAGAGGCATAAGGAAGGGACCCGATAAAATGAGAACTCCTTGATGATGTTTATTGGGCTCACATTCTTTGCCCAGTGCATCAGCTAAATTCTCAATTTTTTTCTCTGTAACCTTAAGCAGTTTCTGCTATACCTTTTTGCCCTTTTCAGACTTGCATTTGGTTTACACGTAGCCTTGCTGTTGCATTCATTAGCTAGTATGCTTGTTCAATTTCTTTTAGTGTCAGTGTGCAGCAGATCTCCTCATATAGTCTGTGAGAAGAAGCTTCTGAAGAAGGTGTGATGTACTGAACAGAGTCAGATTGCATGCAATGCCATGAGTCAGTGTATTTGGAGGCTTCTTCAGGGGAAGAAGGTGGATCCGAATTGCCCAGTTAGGGGCTGGCTATCCCGTCCACTTGTCATTACTAGTAACAACTTCTCAGGTATTTACCTTATTTGCCATGCATAATTGGTGGTTGGTTACAGGTACTTTAGTAATGTTGTGGAGATTCATGTAATCACTGTTGTTGTATATCTCAGCATTGCAGTTAGCTTTAACATTTTGAGATAGGTATCTTGGCAGTGCAGCTAGCCTGAATATTAAAACGGGTGTCTTGGGTTCGGGTGCTGGACTCCTAGGTTCGGACCTCAAGCAGGTTATATTTATAAGTGCATGAGTATATGTAGAGGTGTAATATTGAACCTCGGTCCCATGTTATGTAATCAAATTACTTACGGTATATATATTTTTAGACGACCTGGTGGTTGGTAGGTGGATGATTCATTCATTATTCTACACCTGCATGGCTAACTATTTTGACTGCTGGCAGTATAATAGCCACAACCATTATACTGTTCTGTTCCAAGAGCAATACTACTCTACTCCTAACATTGTATGAAGTAACGTAAAACCACACAAATATAATATATGCATAGAGTTACATTAATTTTATAACAAATACTTGACTATGTGTAATTGGTGGTATTTGTGTACACGAAATCCTTAATATTGTTACCTGTAATTACTAAATCTTGCTCTGCATATGCCTTCACTGTGTTGCTTTTGTGTCTAATAAAGAGATATCACCTTCATACATTTAAGAGGAGCCATTTTTTTCCCTTGTTCAATCTACCAAGGAAAACCAAGGAAACCCTAAATCACATCAGAACAAACTGCGGTGTCTTGCAGATCATATGTATAAGTGGGAGAAATCTGACTCTCCTGCCTGTGACTGTGGAGCTGAGCATCAAACAATCCAGCACATTGTTGAGGAGCGTCCCCTCGGATCTTACATTGGTGACAAGAATGACTTCTACACTGGAAATGACAGTACAATTGCGTATATAGACAACCTCAACATCCAACTCTGATCTCTATACCTGTAGTACTTTAAATCATTGTATACTATATCTTGTTTATTATTATATGATGCAAAATATTTGTTCATACAATTAATAATATAGTCCCTTATATATAGAAACACTCCTCATACACATATATATCTATTATATAATTGCGAATGGGTTTTATGCCCATTCTGAGTCCACTCGCAATGCGAGTCGGCGTGGTCATGTGGATACGCCCGAAGCATTGGCCGCGCAGCGGCCATTGCGAGCAGTTCTAAGGCGACTCGCTATGTCCGCGTAGCGGGCATGGCGAGTCGCCTTAGCAGCGCGAAGCATTGGCCGCGAAGCGGCCATTGCGAGTCAGAGACTCGCTCTTCTAGAATCCCGATGCATGTGCATCGGGCACCCAGCTAGTTGTATATAAAAAAAAAAAAAAACAACAACCCATACTCACCTCACTTCCGTTTCCCGGGCACTTTTCTCCAGTCTGTGGAATGCCACTTCTTCTTTTGCCAAGGTATACATGCAGATGCTGAAGCAATGATGTCTTTGCATGGACATGTCACAGAAAGGTGATGAGACCTCCATTATTAGGACAACAGAAAGAGCAATCTATCGCAAAGACAGGGATCACTGAATAGTGTGTTGTTTTCCTGGTGCTTCAGTTTGGCACATCACTGATCAGAATAACAGATTACTGGGAGTGGCTGGTGGGGACCCACCATTGATGGTCCACATTGGAACAAATTAAAAAGTTAGAGGTAGGTGAAAGGTCCTTTAAGATTATGTCAAGGAGTTTGACTGTACCACATGTCAAGCAGAAGAGACTGTTGGAGATTTGGGAGGTAACATAGTAACATAGTTTTTAAGGTTGAAGGAAGACTTTAAGTCCATCTAGTTCAACCCATAGCCTAACATGTTGATCCAGAAGAAGGCACAAAAAACCCATGTGGCAACACTAAGCTCCACATTGGGGAAAAAATTCCTTCCTGACTCCAGATATGGCAATCAGACTAATTCCTTGGATCAACGCCCTATCAAAGAATCTAGTATATATAACTGGTAATATTATAGTTTTCAAGAAAGGCATCCAGGCCCTTCTTAAATGTTAGTAGTGAGTCACTCATTACAACATCATGTGGCAGAGAGTTCCATAGTCTTACTGCTCTTACAGTAAAGAATCCACATCTGTGATTATGATTAAACCTTCTTTCCTCCAGACATAGAGGATGCCCCCTTGTCCTTGTCTCAGGCCTAACAGTAAAAAGATCATTAAAAAGGTCTCTGTACTGTCCCCTCATATATTTAAGCATTATTATAAGATCCCCCCTAAGCCTTCATTTTTCCAAGATAAATAAGGTAAAAAAGTGGCTCACGAATTGGTGTAAGAGGAAGGGTTTTGAGTTTCAGGAGAACTAGACAATCTTCTCTGTTGGCTTTAGGCGCTATTCTAGGGTTGGGTTACAAATGAACGGGGAGGGTACAGCTGTGCTGGGGGAAAAATGACTAGAAGGCTGGAGGAGTGTTTAATTTAGGGATTGGGGTGGGGAGAACATTCACTGTACAGGATAGGAAGATAGTAGACATAGTGAACTGGGCACAAGTAATGAAATTGGGGGTGGCATGGAGGGAAGGGTTACGATAGTCAATACGCTAAACAAGAAAAGAGGTACAGAGAAAAACATAAAGAAATAAATTGTATGAACACTTAATACAAGAGCTTCACAAACAAGAGGAAGGAAGTAGAATTAATATTGCTGGAAAAAAAATATGATATTGTTGGGGTATTGAAGACATGGCTAGATCAAAGCTATGACTACGCAGTTAATTTACAGGGAAAAAGTGGAAATAAGCGATGGGAAGTGTGTTTATATGTTAAATCATCCCTAAAACCCATCCTGCTTAATAATATATGTGTGGCTAATGAAGATGTAGAGCCCCTATTAATGGAGTTAAGGGGAAGGAGGGAAAAAAAAAATACTAATAGGGGTTTGTAATAATCTCCAAATATAATGGAAGCAGCAGAAAGTATCCTCATGAAGCAAATAGATGAGGTAGCGAATGAGGGAGAAGTCAATATTATAGGAGACTTCAATGGCGCTGAAATAAGTTGAGGAGCAGAAACCTGCAGGTCCAGCAAGGAAAATAGGTTTTTGATAACAATTAAAGACAATTACCTTTCACATCTGGTTCAGGACCGAACAAGGAGGACAGTGCTAGACCTAATATTAACCAATAAGCAGAACGCATATCAGATATATGGGTTAGGATGCCTTCACATCACGATTTTTGGCATCCGAGTGTGTCCGTATCAAATTGGATACACTCGGATGCGATTTTGCCTCCCATGTATCTTTATGGAGTTTGGATGTGCTCAGATGTGTCCTTCTTGCCATCCTATTTAAGCACAATCCATAGCCTTCCAATTTAGTCACGGAGGCAAAATTGCAGCCTGCTGCGATTTTGATGTCCGTAACTAAAGTCAGACACTACGGATCCGTGATGGTCGGTAGTAAGATACAATGGGAGCCTATGGCCAGAAGCAGTACTCAGTATATATGGCAGTAATTGCAGCCGCAGCTGCTGATTTTTCAAGATCGCGGCTAGCATGGAGCTAGCCACGGTCCTGAAACAACAGCGGCGTGCAGCCGCCGGTATCCGGTTCCCGGATTCGCCTGGACCTGGGCAATCCGGCTCCATAGGCTCCCATGTTAGGGAGAACCGGATTGCACCGGGACCGGGAGGATCCGGGACAATCCGGGCAAATCCGGGATCCTGCTTTTTGGGGTGATTTTTCTCCCCGGACACAAAAACGTTGCAAGCAACATTTTTGTGTCCGGTGAGAATAATCTGAATTCTCCTGGATTCATCCAGAGACATGGAAACCAGATGGCAGAGAGCTGCCATCCAGCTCCATCCAGCCCGATAGGGGCCAAAAACTGGTCTGGGGCTGTCTGGTTTACACCTGACAACCCCGGTCCGGACCTTGCCGTAGTGTGAAGCTAGCCTTAGAAACCCATCAGTGGGAACACCACCTTATCAACTAACATCTGTCACCCTGAACACACAAATATAGCAATCCCTTATAATTATTTAATACTTACTCA
This sequence comes from Allobates femoralis, assembly GCA_033576535.1. Classification (NCBI taxonomy): domain Eukaryota; kingdom Metazoa; phylum Chordata; class Amphibia; order Anura; family Aromobatidae; genus Allobates; species Allobates femoralis. The sequence goes on along the minus strand of JARQOC010000001.1, from coordinate 300,110,741 downwards.
AAGCATATGTTTTGGCACACATTTTCTAATGAAAGTGACAAAAAATAAGCTATATATTCAAGGATAGAAAAACAATTAATAAACGAAAATCATATTAGAATACATTTTGATTAAGCCTTGTATTGAATACAATTTTAATTAAAAATGCCAATATCCTAATATTCAGCATGCAAAATAAACTCCAATTTAATCAAATAATAAAAAAAAATTATAATAACAATACTTCCCATTTTTCACCAAGAGGAGATTTAAATAAAATTGTATCCAGGCTACAGAGTAGTGGCTAAATGAGGTATATCATTTACAAACCATTAATCCCCAAGTTTGTACAAGGATCCCAACGTCAGTAAAATAACCACATGGCTATCCCAGAGAGGTTTTACAAATGTAGGAAGAACAAATGCAAAATATGTCACCACGTAGTAAAGAAAGAATAAAATATCAGTATCCCAGATAAATAAGAATAGTATAAGTGTAGTATAGTATACTATAGTATAGTATACCGTATATACTCGTGTATAAGCCGACCCGTGTATAAGCCGACCCCCCTACTTTTGCCCCCAAAACCAGGGAAAATCTATTGACTCGCGTATAAGCCGAGGGTGGACCCCAGCACAGGTATTCAGCCCCCAGCAGTGGTATACAGGCCCCAGCAGTATGATATACAGCAGCCCCCAGTGGTATATACAGCAGCCCCAGTGGTATTGCAGCCCCTATATACAGCAGCCCCAGTGGTATTGCAGCCCCAGTGGTGTATACAGCAGCCCCTATATACAGCAGCCCCAGTGGTATTGCAGCCCCAGTGGTATTGCAGCCCCTATATACAGCAGCCCCAATGGTATTGCAGCCCCTATATACAGCAGCCTCAGTGGTATTGCAGCCCCAGTGGTGTATACAGCAGCCCCTATATACAGCAGTCCCAGTGGTATTGCAGCCCCAGTGGTATTGCAGCCCCTGTATACATCAGCCCCAGTGGTATTGCAGCCCCAGTGGTATTGCAGCCCCTGTATACAGCAGCCCCAGTGGTATTGCAGCCCCAGTGGTGTATACAGCAGCCCCTATATACAGCAGCCCCAGTGGTATTGCAGCCCCAGTGGTGTATACAGCAGCCCCTATATACAGCAGTCCCAGTGGTATTGCAGCCCCAGTGGTATTGCAGCCCCTGTATACATCAGCCCCAGTGGTATTGCAGCCCCAGTGGTATTGCAGCCCCTGTATACAGCAGCCCCAGTGGTATTGCAGCCCCAGTGGTGTATACAGCAGCCCCTATATACAGCAGCCCCAGTGGTATTGCAGCCCCAGTGGTGTATACAGCAGCCCCTATATACAGCAGCCCCAGTGGTATTGCAGCCCCAGTGGTATTGCAGCCCCTATATACAGCAGCCCCAGTGGTATTTCAGCACCAGTGGTATTGCAGCCCCTGTATACAGCAGCCCCAGTGGTATTGCAGCCCCAGTGGTGTATACAGCAGCCCCTATATACAGCAGCCCCAGTGGTATTGCAGCCCCAGTGGTATTGCAGCCCCTGTATACAGCAGCCCCAGTGGTATTGCAGCCCAAGTGGTATTGCAGCCCCTGTATACAGCAGCCCCAGTGGTATTGCAGCCCCTGTATACAGCAGCCCCAGTGGTATTGCAGCCCCAGTGGTGTATACAGCAGCCCCTATATACAGCAGCCCCAGTGGTATTGCAGCCCCAGTGGTATTGCAGCCCCTGTATACAGCAGCCCCAGTGGTATTGCAGCCCCAGTGGTAGTATACAGCCCCTGTATACAGCAGCCCCAGTGGTATTGCAGCCCCAGTGGTATTGCAGCCCCTTTATACAGCAGCCCCAGTGGTATTGCAGCCCCAGTGGTGTATACAGCAGCCCCTATATACAGCAGCCCCAGTGGTATTGCAGCCCCAGTGGTATTGCAGCCCCTGTATACAGCAGCCCCAGTGGTATTGCAGCCCCAGTGGTATTGCAGCCCCTGTATACAGCAGCCCCAGTGGTATTGCAGCCCCAGTGGTAGTATACAGCCCCAGTGTAGTATCCAGAAGCCCCAGTAGTAATAAACAGCCCCCCCTCCTTATCACGTCCCCCCCAGGCTGCGGCAGCTGTGAAAATAACAAACACTTTATACATCACCTTCCGACGCAGCTCTCCGCTCCTCCGGTCCTCTGCCCTCCGCTCGCCGGCTTCTTCTTCCTTGATGTGCCGACTTCTGTGACCGCGCGCAGGAAATGACGTCATCTCCTGCGCCCGGTCACATGACACCGGCACATCAAGGAAGAAGAAGCCGGCGAGCGGAGGACCGGAGGAGCGGAGAGCTGCGTCGGAAGGTGATGTATAAAGTGTTTGTTATTTTCACAGCTGCCGCAGCCTGGGGGGGACGTGATAAGGAGGGGGGGGGCTGTTTATTACTACTGGGGGACCCATATTAAGGAGGGGGGCTGTGTAGTGCAATATGCACGGCATCCCCCCGCCGCTGATGGACGGGGGGATGCCGTGCATATTCATTGCACTAATGAGGCGGCCCCACGTGACCGCCTGCGGTCACCGCGGCCCCCTCCTGCCTCCTCCAGCCCCCGGTCACAGCCCCCCCCCCACAGCATACCGTATGACCCGTGTATAAGCCGAGGGGGGGACTTTTCAGCCCAATTTTTGGGCTGAAAAACTCGGCTTATACACGAGTATATACGGTAGTATAGTATAGGTGATAATAGTATATTGTATTGAATGTGCTGACTGTAATCTGTGTTTTATTGGCTGCACTATGAGAAAGTTTAAAAAACGTGCACTTACATTATTATATGAAATAAAAGCGGGTGCTCACCGTACCAAGTGGAGCATATAGGAATGGGAACAAGAGAAGAGATACACGCACGTATGCACTTTTCATTGTAAATTGTAACAGTCATATCAATTTGCCTATCCTACGGTGTCCTTCTACTGTATGTATATCATCCAGTGCCACATACTGTTGAAATTTGATGGTCACTGTTATCTCTGTTAGAGCAGGGACACAAGGTCCTACAGACATCCAAATTTGACGGAGGAGACTCGGAAAGGGCTGGAGCAGTGACCCTGAACAGCCTCTCCCTCTCTGGACGGGGAGTCTGGAGCTGCACAGAAACACAAGCAGCCGACAGCCCCTTCCAGATAGGGAGAAGCCGTTCAGGGTCACTGCTCCAGCCCTTTCAGAGTCTCCTCCGTCAAACTCAGATGAGTGTGTCCGATCCCTTACAAGGGCATAGGGGGGCCCTTACAGTTTTAATTGTTTTTATCCAAAAGGTTTTTTGTACATTAATAATAAATAAACTCTTGTATATATCACACAATTTTTTTGTCTATTTGTCGATATTTTGAACTGGTGTTGCTCCCATACGTACCTTGTCTTCTCTTTTTCCCATTTCTGATGGTCTAACCTTGGCACGAGCGCAATGCAAAATTTCCTCGCATTGCACACGTGCAAGTCACATGCTAGTTTGAGTTTACCCTAACGGCGAATTTTTGTGAACGGCTACACCAGTTTTTCTACAAATTTGTAAAAATATCCTTTATCACTGGCTATGTATTTTTTAAAAATTGAAAATAAACAGGCATGAATAAAAAGTATATATGTGTTTCTATACTAGAAAGCCTTGTTTTAATATTTTTTTAGCATGATTTTCTTTTTCATCCATCAAGAACACTTTTCTATAACCTTATGAAGTAAAACAGAGAACATTAGCTAAAGGAATCGTGTTATATAAAAAGATACTATCAGATCAAAGGAGCATTTTTTTAATTTAGTTTGTGTTGACACAGATTTCTATCAACTATCACTTTTCTCTTATCATACTGATGAAATAGAATTTGTGCTGTGAATAAAAAGCGAAATCTGAGCTCAGCTATGTGTCATAGTCATGAAATGTTCTATCTGTCATCAATGGAAATGCTTATTTACTTTCAATGTATTTCAGTTGCAGCAGAAAGACAGTTATGTACTGTTTTATTGTTTTGATGTGTCATTTGGTACTAGCATGGAGAGGATACATCATTTCCAAGTATTTTAATGATTGTCAAGCCTTTATCGGTATAACCACAACACTATGACCGCATTTGTAATAAATAGTTTCTAACAACAATCCACAAGCAACAGTTTTAGGCTTTGTTCACACAGAACCTACTGTATTTGGTGCAGCTTTTATAAATACAGGTAAAACCAGAAGTTTACATACACTATATAAACAGACACATATGCATATTTTTCTCACTATCTGTCGTGAAATCAAAATAAACCTTTCCTGTTTTAGGTCAATGATGTTTATCATAATTATTTATAATTGCCAAATTCCAGAATAATGAGAGATAAAGAATGTTTTTGGCATTTATATTACTATCTGCCAATGTGGCGCCCTTCCATTACAGGTAGCCACAGAACCACCTCAAACATGGATGGATTTCCAAAGTAGGTACTACATACACCCAGCACCTTCCACCCCAGACCTGTAGGGGGAGCTCCACTTACTGCCTTAAGCAAGATCCCCTATAAATACCGGTGCTGGGGGCGGAGTTAGTCAGAGTGTGCAGTCGATAGGAGAACTGTGAAGACGTCCTGGTGTGTTGGAGCCGCGCTAGGCCAGAGCCAGTTGACAGTTAACCAGCCTAGCCAGCCTAGCCAGTGTGAGGACTTAAGAGTGAGGTCGAAGGCAATGCGGAAGGAGTGAAGTAACAGTAAACTGGGGGCAGAGGAGCCGTACCGGTTCACCCCAGAAAGCAACGCAGACACCGGAGTCCGAGTCTGCAAGAGAGCATCTAGCTCAGCAGAAACACAGGTTCATGGAGGAGACTCCAGTCTCCCGGACACCAGTACAGTAACCAAGAAGGGAGCCAGGCACCACAGGAGCAGTGATAGCTTTAGCCCACACAGAGGTTTCCCACCACACAATGCAGGTGACAGAGATACAGAGGAGGCCAGGCCAAGTTTCACATGAGTCAGAGGCTTCACCAAGGGAAAAGCAACAAGGGGGCCTTATACTCACTCACTGTGGAGACCCAGTAGTGTTTCCTGACCACCAGAGTGTGCCCTGGACAGAATCTTCAATTCCACCAGTAAAGGTACAGAAACAACTTCCAGTGTGTGTGTCCATTTCTCCAACCCTGACCCTGTCCAGCTCAGAGACTGTAGCAGCGGCCTGGCTGCCTAGCCACCTCCCTGTGCAAATCCCTGTCACCCCATCACAACCCCAGGGACTCTGCTCCACCTGTGGGGAGCTATGCCATTTAGCTGCCCATCCATCATCCACAGAGGCCCACAGCAGCACTGGTGCCATCACCAGACACCACAGGTGGCATCACGAGACATTTATTCTTTTTATTCCCTTTTTATTTTTACAATTGACTACCAGGTCTACGTGTCCGGGCAGGCAACTATTGACATCCCCCCAACTCCACGCCCGGGTTCCGAGTTCCCATAAACCCCTGGGTGAATCACTAAGTCAAAGTTTACGTGTGCTAAGATTACTATGCCTTTAAACAATTTTGGAAAGCCCATATGATGATGTTTTGTGTTTGGAAACTTCTGATAGGTTTATTGGCAACATCTTAGCTAATCAGAGACACATCTGTGGATGTATTTTAATGAAACTTAAAACACACTGCTTATTTGTGTAGCATCATGGGAAAGTCAAAAGAAATCAGCCATGATATCAGTAAGAGAATTGAGACTTGCACATATCTTGTTTATCCTTGGGTGCAATTTGGGTGCCTGATTCATCTGAACAAACAATTATGCGCAACTACAAACAAGATGGGAATGTCTAGCCATTATACCGCTGAGGAAGGAATCTAGTTCTACACTGTGTGCAGAATTATTAGGCAAGTTGTATTTTAGAGGATTTTTTTCATTATTGATCAACAACTATGTTCTCAATCAAGCCAAAAAACTCATAAATATCAAAGCTTAATATTTTTGGAAGTTGAAGTGTTTTTTTTTTTAGATTTGGCTATTTTAGGACGATATCTGTTTGTGCAGGTAAATATTACTGTGCAGAATTATTAGGCAACTTAATAAAAACCAAATATATTATCATCTCACTTGTTTATTTTCACCAGGTAAACTAATATAACTGCACAAAATTTAAAAAAAAACATTTCTGACATGCAAAAACAAAAGCCCCCAAAATTTGTGACCAATATAGCCACCTTTCTTTATGATGACACTCAACAGCCTTCCATCCATAGATTCTGACAGTTGCTTGATCTGTTTACAATCAACATTGCGTGCAGCAGCCACCACAGCCTCCCAGATACTGTTCCGAGAGATGTACTGTTTTCCCTCCCTGTAGATCTCACATTTTAGGAGGGACCACAAGTTCTCTTTGGGGATCAGGTGAACAAGGGGCCATGTTATTATTTTTTCTTCTTTTAGACCTTTACTGGCCAGCCATGCTGTGGAGTAGTTGGATGCATGTGATGGAGCATTGTCCTGCATGAAATCATGTTTTTCTTGAACAATATCGACTTCTTCCTGTACCACTACTTGAAGAAGTTGTCTCCCAGTAACTGGCAGTAGGTCTGGGAGTTGACCTTCACTCCATCCTCAACCTGAGAGGGTCCTACAAGTTCATCTTTGATGATACCAACCCATACCAGTACCCCATCTCCACCTTGCTGGCGTCTGAGTCGGAATGGAGCTCTCTGCCCTTTACTGATCCAGCCTCTGGCCCATCCAACTGGCCCATCAAGAATCACTCTCATTTCATCGGTCCATAAAACCTTTGAAAAATCATTCTTATGATATTTCTTGGCCCAGTCTTAACGTTTTATCTTATGTTGCTTGTTCAAAGGTGGTCATTTTTAAGACTTCCTCACCTTGGCCATGTCCCTGAGTATGCTCGGTAGGACGAATTGTCCTTCCCTGAGGAAGGAGCTGGGTTTAGCCCCGAAACGCATCGAATTAAAGGAATAAAGCTACATTTCCAGATACTCCAGTGTTCTGGTGTTCCCTTGGCAGCAGGGCAGATCATACGACACTTCGTATTACATTTCTTGCACCGCAGTGACCCTTGGATGTGTGGATCCTGCAGCAGCAGACCCCCTCGCACTCATGCTTGGTTGTGGGTGTACACAACCGAACCAGGTGAGCAGATTCTGATATATCATCTGCATTACCTTTTTCATATAAACATAAGACCCTATTGCGCAATTTTCTCACATTTTCAAATGTCCCTGAGTATAGCACACCTTGTGCTTTTTAATACTGCAGTAACATTGCAGCTCTGAAATATGGCAAAACTGGTGGCAAATGGCATATGGGCAGTTATTTTGCGCCTTTTTTGCCCAACACGCTTCCTGCGGCCCTATTGGCTATTTGCCATGAAACACTTGATTGTTTGGTGATCACACTTCAAAAGTTGGACAATTTCAAGACTGCTGCATCCCTCTGCAAGAAAGAAAAGAGGGGGGCGCAATGTGAAGACCTACTTGGGGTGAATGGATTATGGTGGGCACTATTATACCCTCACCTGGGAGTGTTGTGTGCCCTCGCACAACACCAGTATGTAGCTCTGGCGTCCTCCTCCTTAGCTAATATGGGTACAAAGTTGCACACTCCTTTTGATGTTTTTGATGCAAGGTTTATTATGAACAGTTAATGACCACAGATGTCAACGCGTTTCGGCTTTAACCAAAGCCTTGATCACGACAATTGGCTATGAAACAAAACAAATAAAAGTGTATAAATATTTACAAACATATGGTGTCACCTGTGCTGTAGGGAGCACAGGAAAAAGGCAATTTACATATTTACATAGGTCAACGATACTGTTGAGGACAGCAAGAATGTATTACTGTCCCTGAGGATGTTATTAGTACATAGAAGGTAATAGGGGAGCTGAGCAGTTAGTTTAGGGAGTGCCAAAGAGTTGGTCAGTAGCGATTGGAGGAAGGTATAGATAGGTTAGAGAGGAATTAAATATAAATAGGTGTATATAGATATACTTAATTAGACATATTTAGGAGAGATCTCCTCCTTAGCTGTCGGTCACCAGCCGCTGCTATGCTGGCTCATCCGGCGGGGAACATCACGTGGGCAGTGTACGTGTCACCAGGAGTTCTGCACTGCTTGACTGGTTGCCCAGCAACCACAAGTGCTCGGGAATCGATCTGTTTGCCGTCCTCCACTCCTCACTCTCTCTGCTGCTCCTGCTGTTTTCCCTTCGGGGGATACTAATAGATACTAGAAACAAACAGTCTTTTTAGGAGCGCTGAGAATGAAAGATAATGGAGGATTATTATTCCAAACCCTTTATTACGTCCCTTCATGAACACACAACGTGTTTTAACGGTCAGGTAGCCATCTTCATCAGGTGTAAAAAGGCTTTTTACATCTGATGAAGACGGCTACCTGACCGTTGAAACGCATTGTGTGTTCATAAAGGGACGTAATAAAGGTTTTGGAATAATAATCTTCCATTATCTTTCATTCTCAGTGCTCCTAAAAAGACTGTTTGTTTCTAGCATCCCTCTGCAAGACATCTCACAATTTTAGACTTTTCAGAGCCTGTCAAATCTCTCTTCTGACCTATTTTGCCTAAGGAAAGGTGTTTGCCTAATAATTAAGCACACCTTATATAGGGTATTAATGTCATTACACCACACCCCTCCTCATTACAGAGATGCACATCCCCTCATTTACTTAATTTGTAGTTGGCTCTCAAGCCTATACAGCTTGGAGTAGGACAACATGTATAAAAAGTATCATGTGATCAAAATACTCATTTGCCTAATAATTCTGCACACGGTGTACATTCCAGAGATGAATGTGCTCTTGTCCGACATGTGCAAAGAACCTTAATATATGTTTTTCCAAAAAAAAAATTTTACAATGAGTTTTTTTTAAATGCTTTTTAGTTTTTATCTTTTTCTCAAGAAAAACACCTTTACCACCATTTAAAAACATCATGGTATGCATGTTATTGGCATCAACAGTGTGCTGCTATAATTTTGTTGTATATCTGATTTAGTCCTATAGATTTGCACCTGTGCTAAAAACTTTAAAGGAAGTGCTGTCTGTTTTTTTTTCCTTCATTTAATGTTTGGAGCAGGCTGGCTCCAAGGCTGGAATCTGCACTCCTTCCTCCCTATCAAGCCACGGGGGTCATCTGGTGCGTCGTGTATCCTGCTGCTGCCCATGTGACGGAGACCCCAAAGGTACGAGAGAGGTTTTTCGAGATGACAGAGACCCACCAGATTTAAAGTCACCTTGCCACGGTTGGTGGGCAGGCATATATTGGCCAATACATGTTCAAAGAACTTTAATATAACATGTGTATTTGCCACCCCAAAAAAATTTCCATCTGAGTTTTATTGAAAAAACTTTTTATTTTTTATTTTTTCTAAAGAAAAACACCTTTACCACCATTTAAAAACATCATTGTATGCATGTTATTGGCATCAACAGTGTGCTGCTGGAACTTTGTTGTATATATATATATATATATATATATATATATATATATATATATATATATATATACAGTATATATATAGTATATTATTTCAGTTCTTTCTTTTTAGAGGACCCGAAGACTTTTTTTGTTTACAACCAAAAATAAAAATGAAAAAGAAGCACAAGGTGAATTTTTCATCTAAGTTTATTTATTTTTTATGTCTCTTAACATAACTTTATTCTTTCATGAGTTATTTACAAGCTTATGACCTCTTATAAAATGTGTTCAAAGTGCTGCCCATTGTGTTAGATTGTCAATGCAACCCCCTTCTCCCACTCTTGACACACTGATAGCAACACCACAGTGTGGGGTACTAATATAGTGGGGACATTCTTCATCAATGGAAGCCTCATTGCCACTGGATATCTGAAATTGCTACATGATTCAGATATCCAGTGGCATTGAGGTTATCATTGCTGAAGAATAGCCCCACTATATTTGTACCCCATATAACACACCATACAATCAATTTTTGTGTTCCAACAGTCTTGGAGGGATCTATCCACTGTGGGTTAGGGTCAGACCAATAGCGGTGGTTTTGTTTGTTAACGTTACCCTCCACAAAAAAGTTTGCCTCATCACTCATCTGAAGGCAATTGTCTATGCTGTGAAGATACAAGATGTGCAGCATCTGAAACAATGGATACTGGAAACCTGTGCTGGCATTTCTACTACGGTGTGGCTATCAGTCTGTCAAGAGTGGGAGAAGAGGGTTGTATTGACAATCCAACACAATAGGCAGCAATTTGAACACATTTTATAAGTGGTCAACAACTTGTAAATAACTCATGAAAGAATAAAGTTACTTTAAAACCAAGCACACCATTGTTTTTCTTATGAAATTCTCAAAAAGTTTGATGTGCACATGACCCTCTTCCCATTGAAAAAAATAAAGTTGGATTCAAAATGGCCAACTTCAAAATGGCCGCCATGGTCACCACCCATCTGGAGAAGTTTTCCCTCTCCCATATACTAATGTGCCACAAACAGGAAGTTGATATCACCAACCATTCCCATTTTATTTAGGTGCATCCATATAAATGGCCCACCCTGTATATTCTAGCACTGTACTGCAACTGTGCAAACATTTCATGAATACCTCAATATTAAACTATGTATTAAATATGCAGCACTGTTCACATAGTGGATTTTCGGAGTATTTTGTGATGATGAAAAGGGGCTCTGCTATATTTTTGGTCACCAGCACAGGTATGGACTGCCCTCAACTCCCAGCTGCCTAGTTGTGCCTGGCTGGTAATAAGAAATACAGGGGAGCCCTTTTTGTTTTAAATTATGTCTTAAAATAATTAAAAAAAATACAATTTTGAGCTTTGACATATTTTTGGTTCCAGCCAGGTACAACTAGGTGGCTGGGGTTAGAATCCTCACCATAGGGAGGCCCAAGTGTTCTAGGACCCCCCACTGGGAATTGCAACCTGCTGCCACCCCAGAAAACAGCACGTTCATAGAAGCACCATTTTCTAATGCTATACCCAACTCTTCCAGTTGACATTGTGCCAGTGGCAAACTGGGAATAAATGGGTTAATGCCAGCTATGTATTGCCAGCTGCCACTGAGCCCATGGTCAGGCCAATGTTAGACATGGCCATTAGGAACATCTAAGTAAATAATAAAAACTACACCACTCTATGAAAAATAATTTATTTGGAAACAAAACAATCAAATCCTTGTTTTCATCTTTATTACTCCCACAGAAAACATCCACGATCCTCTGAGACATTCTATAATGGTAGGACCGGAAACTGACTGATTTTCAGCTATTGCTATGAGCCGGGTGATGTCAAAGTCAGATTTACCTAAGGTCAGAGCTTAGCTGCATCATTCTAGCTGACCTGAAATAAACCTGACTGTGATCACGGTTCCTGATATTACAGATCATGGCTCCTGATATTATAGGTGTGTGCACAGAAACGTCCCAATTTAGTGTTTGCCATTGACGACCTGATGGAGGACAGTGAGTAGAAGAGAGGTGAAGTCAGAGAGGTCTAAAGACCCCAAAGCATAATAAGAGACATTCAACTCATAAGGAATAAAATGTCTTTGAATCAAATTTTGCAGGAAAACTGGCATTTCTATGCCAGTTTCCAATAACAGCTTATTTCTAAAGTCTATGCGGCTACCTTTTAAACTTTACAACTACCAAACAGCAAAGCAAACATAATTAAATATAATACCAAGTGATATGTACTTTGATATCCTAAGAAACAAAGGTTTAAAGAGAAAACAGCCAGCATATTTGTTTAAATGATACATATTATGGCATAATTAGCATATTTGTAACTTTTATAATTGCATTGTGAGCAAGAAGTAGAGTGAGTTTAAATTATACAGCACATTTACTCCTAATTTTGCAATTTTATTGTTATTAGAATTTTGCATTAAGTGTTAGAGCTCTACTCTGAGAAGCAGGTTAATTGTATCATCTATATTCAATTAGCTTTAATGGAGTGCATACATAGCAGTGGTGTCCATTGTGCATATCCTCATTCTGATGGGGAAATGCAGCTAAAGCTATTATTTTGATGTCCTGATAAATTATGTTCCATATTATGTTAAATTAACATAATTCATGACTAATGCTTCATGTATACATGTGCTGTGGCAGCATATCGGAATTTTTACAATTCTCATTGTTGGTTAATGTCTACTGTACTTCATGATTAATGCTAATTAAATGCACTTTTTCCCTAAATATACTTTGTGGTAGATGCTTAAATGTTAAATGCCAATGGCAAATCACAGACTCACTATTTCCATTGGCAGCAAACTCTTGTCTTCACAAATTGCTCATTTTCCACTTGAGGATATCACTCAACAACAGATGTCCAAGCACATTCCAATATAATATGCTAATGAGATGCAAATGATCAGTGTCCACTTGTTAGCTTTCATAATTAAAGATTTTAACATTCATTTTAAAATACAAGTAATGTTTTTACACTTTACAGTATATTACAAAATAATTAAAAATGAAAAAATATAATATAGAACTGATCCCATCCAAAATATTTTTATGCTTTGAGTGTGTTAAGTTTTATCATTTTTATCTCTCTGTAATTGCTATTGCTATTGGTGCAGAACTACAGCGTCTACTTAGGTTATGTCTGCACCAAGTTGGAATAATACATTTGGAACTTGCTGTTAATCTGTGGTGAATCCACAGTAATTTTTCACTGTACTGGAAATCCACAGCTCTAACACAAAATGAAGAGCATACTGATATAAATATCCACAGCCTGCTCATTTTTTATGAGCTTGTGATTAGTGATGGGCAAACCCGAGCTGTAAACTTTGGGGTCCTTACCGAACACATAGTGTTGGTGCATGGATCCCAAACACGAACTTCCCTGCTATTGCTGGAGGAGAGGATGGAGGAACTAGGGGATGGTCACACCCTCTAGGAGGCACTTTAACAAGATGCTTGGGGAAGAAAAGTGTACCACAGTCTGCGCTGCCAGGATCACTCACTTCAATAAATGCACGAGCAGAAGTTGTTCAATCAAGTCCTTCTTTATTCTGCTACGCGCTTCAGTGCCCTCCTGGCACCTTCATCAGGGATACCTCCACCCCACCAAACCGATCTTATTTATAGCAACATTCATAACAATGATTGGAGGGTGTTCCCAGCCCTGTGACGTCAAAAACGTCATCAAAACAGGGAGGACTCTACATTTTGGCGCAATTTATCACAAAAAACACTAAATATCATATAAAACATCAATATAACATGACACAAACAGTCTAAAAAATCCGACCAGTAAAACCATTAAAAATCTGTGTAAAAAATCATGCGGAAACGCCTGTAAAAACCATTGGAAAATACACATAATTTGGATAAATAAAAAAATAAATGTATGCATTCTTTTCTGGGGGATAGAACTCATGGGGTTCAGGCTCTTTCTGCTTAGGTCTATTCTAATGTCATGTGCCACCTCCAGCTTATAATATGTGTTTTCAACATGTGTCATATATCTATGTAATTGTGTTTTGTTTGTTTTTCAGGTAAAAAAGACAAGAAGGAAGGATTAATTTATATGAAATTCTGTGAAAATATATGTATAAAAAATTCTTTATTTATTCTTTAAAATGAAAAATGTGGATAATAAAATTAATATAAAAATGCCATAAAAATAAAATCTACAAAATTTTTGTTTAAAAGTTGATTGACAATAAAAATGAAGGAAAAAAATTAATAATAAGCGTCTTATTGCAAGTATACTCAGGGAAAATAAATTACCTTACATGATAGAGGGAAAAAGAGTTTTTTTAGAAGAAAAAAATAGATGAAAGGCTAGTCAATAACCGGAGTGCTTGATGTCAATCCAAAATGCTTGTGGAGCTACAGCAGAAAACTTGACTGCAAATGCAAAAACAGCGAGTTCTATTCACTCCTGGACCAGAAGACACACAAAAAAACAAATCCAACATATATAGTCTCTCTGGGCTGCTTCAACCAAGAAGCACTGCTCTTTTCCTATTCTAGGTGTCTTACACATAATCATCCACAAGATGGCGTCTAGTAGGAGGCTGTTGCTAGGTGACGCAACAGACCGGTACCCAACTCTGTTAGATCTAATTGTCTGCCAGTAGGGGCGTGCGGCCAGATTCTTAGGAAGAAAGAAAGAACACACATATCTGTCTACCAGCTGTGAAAAACGGTTAATGTGAGTATATATATAGAAAGTGAGATAAGGGGATAAATGGATAAAATGTTCTGTGACATCTGTTGTTGTAATATCAGATATTCGTGCTATAAATGTGTAATGTTACAGTGAACTTATAAAACCAGTGAACTGTATGACTATGCAAGAGTACCAGTGTCAATTTCTTCTTCCTTACTTGCGGAAGAAGAGTACCATCAATAAATGGCAACCTAGTTTGGGTTTGATAAATGTGCTATATTAACTATATTAGTTCCTCATATTAGTTCAGATATCAGATTGAGCCCTCTAGGCTTTAATGTGTCTAATTTGAACATCCAAAACTTCTCCCTTTTTTTTAACATCTCAAATCTGTTTGACATATGTATTCCTATGTGGTCTATGGGCATGATTCTTATCAGTGTATGATCCCTATTGTGATGTGTGTCGAAGTGGTGTGAAACTCCATGTGTTCTATAACCGTTTTTTACATTAGATCGGTGTTTGTTAAGTCTCTCACTGAGGGAGCTAATCGTCCTCCCCACATATTGCAAATTACATGGGCATTCCAAAAGGTAGATTATATATCTAGAAGTGCAGTCTATCTGGTGCTTTATTGTAAATGTTTCTTTGTTACTGGATGATGCGAATGAGGTCCTTTGCTGGATGCTCCTACAACATAGGCATTTTTTTTCTCCCACATTTCTTAGTGCCTTTCTGTTGTACTACTCCATCACTGTCAGGCAAGATTTGTCTTAATCTACTGGGTGCTATCTTTCCTTTCACGTTGGGAGCTCTCCTAAACGTTATTCCTGGTTTATCTGTTATCACTTTATTGAGTACCGGATCATTCTTAAGGATATGCCAATGTTTTTCTAAGCAGTTCCTTATCCTTTTGTGGCATTTGTTATAGGTAGTGATAAAGTTCAACTTATGTTTATTCTCTTGCTTCTTTTTCAGTGTAGGTGCCAACAGTTTTTCTTGTGGAACTTTCATAAAATGCTTCTGTGCCCCATGTATTAAATCCATAGGGTAACCCCTTTCCACAAATCTCTTCACCAAGATCCCTGATTGGGCTTCATAGTCCTGATTCAAAGAGCAGTTTTTCTTAATCCTTCTGAACTGGCTGGCGGGGATGTTGTTTAGCCATTTTTTATAGTGCCCACTGTTGAAGTCTATATAAGAGTTACGGTCGGTGGGTTTGAAGAATGTTTTTGTGTATAATTCACCATTTCTA
This sequence comes from Allobates femoralis, assembly GCA_033576535.1. Taxonomy (NCBI): domain Eukaryota; kingdom Metazoa; phylum Chordata; class Amphibia; order Anura; family Aromobatidae; genus Allobates; species Allobates femoralis. Next base: position 300,095,369 of record JARQOC010000001.1, on the reverse strand, counting down.
ACAAATATATTTATATCCAGAAAATTAATGTTATTATCGTTCATGGTGAATTCAAAATTGAAGCCCCAATCATTATTTTCTATGTCTTTTACGAATTCAAAGACATCACCTTTGTCCCTGTCCCATATAACAAATAGGTCATCTATATACCTCCTGTATAGAACAAGGCCATTTTTTTGTCTATTCTCATGTATATGAAATTTTTCAAACAGCCCCATAACTACATTTGCATATGAGCACGCTCAGGGGCTGGCTGGCAGATTTCAGCCTGGGTGGCAAGCACAGTGCAGTGGCCCATTATGACGGGCCGCCAGCCCCTCTGCCGCCTGAGGCCAAGTGAGGAGCGGGGGGGGGGGTGTTTGGGGTGCTACCGCGGGTGAGGAGCAGGAGCGGGGAGGGGGCACGAAGCAGGAGAGCCGGTGGAGAAGTCCTCTTCTTACCACAGGTTTCCCCGCCTGTGTCTTTCCTTTCGCTCCACAATCCCGATGCTGCGCTCCCTCCTCCCTGTAGTTGCTCCCCAGGCCCGGTACTAACATTAAAGCAAAGACCGCAGCCTTATCATTTATAATGTGACGCATGGTGCCTGCAGATGCTTGCAGACCGCAGTGTGCTCCCATTGCCCGTCATGAGTGATCTGTGCGCATGCGGAGACATGCGCACAGAGCACACTCTCGTCCGCATCGGGAACGCGACAGAAAGGTCACTCATGGCGGGCAACAGGAGCGCACGGCGGTCTGCAAGCATCTGCAGACACCGTGCGGCCCATTATAAAAGATAAGGCTGCCGGCTCCTTGCAGATGTCCTCCGCAGAACGCAGCGGAGGAATCTGCAAATGTGAACCCAGCCTTACATTTACATGTAAGCAGCAGCAGGACAACAAACTCAGGCTACCTTCACATTAGCGTTTGTGTCTGCATGCTGATGGCATGCAGACACAAACGCAGTCAAAAGCAGTGCCATTTCGATGTGTCCGCAGCGGAGAATGTCCGCCTGCGGACACATCACTGTGCAGCCCGGCAGCTAATCGGCGGTGTCCGGGGGCGGAGATCAGCGCCGGAGATCTCCTCCTCCCGGCCGCCGGTAAGCTCCGAGACATGTCGGCGGGGAGAAACAGCTGATTTGACAGCTGTTTGAATCTCCCCCGGCGGCGGGGAGGAGACCATCAGAGGCTGAGCTGATCTCCCGGTGGCCGTCGGTGATCTCCTGTGACATCACCGGCGGCCACCGGGAGATTTTTCAATGGGTCCGCAGCGTTCTCCTGCGTTGTCAAGCGCAGAACACTGCGGACCCATTGATGACAATGCATGGCTTGTGCGCTTGGGGATGCTTGCTGACTTTCCAAGGTCCCCGAGCGCCCAAAAAAATGCAACATGCTGCGTCCCGGGTGCGGACGCTGGACCCTGGAAGGAGCAGATATTGTCCGCATCCGCACCCGAACGCAGCAAACGCTGACAAACGCAGGCACTATGCGTTCCTATGTTAAATATAGGAACGCAGTGCGCATGCGTTTGGCTGCGTATGGGAACGCAGCATAAGCTGTGAAGGCAGCCTCAGAGTCACACACACAAGCAGTTCACTTACATTTACACAGGCGAGGCGACTCAGGCGAGGAACGAGGCAGGCAGCAGTAGTGCAGCAGCTCACTACTTGTCTTTGCAGCAGCACCAGGCAGGGAGGTAGTGGGGGGACTCAGACTGGCCTGGCTGGCCTCCGCTCCGGCTCCAGTCCTCAGTCAAACCAACGGCACTGCCTGTGGGGCCACCTGGCTGCCACCACCAGGCTCCAGTCTGTCCCACCGGCAGCAGAGCAGACAGCAGAGCAGCACAAATTTCAAACAGTATGGCGGCGGCCGTCACTGTTTGCGCTCCGCTCTGGAGGGACTGAGTGGGTTCACAGAAGGTTCACTGCCTGCGTGCTGACGTAGCACGCAGGCTACACACCGCTCTGAACCCTCCCCCCCTCCCTGGCGCAGTCGCCCTCTCCACTCCCTGCATCCCGCAGGCCAGCCGGGTGCCATGACAACGCACCCGCTGGCCGCTGCTGCCGGAAGCCCGGACCGGCCCCGCGGTGGCGCAGCCCAGTGCAGAGAGACCTGAGAGCTATTCTTAGAGGTGAGTGCGGCTGCGGCTGCGGCCGCCCGCTAGCAGTGCACTGACACAGTCCAACAAACCACCTCGGATGACCCTCATACACTGTTAATATGTGCCCCTGCAGCCTAGTAAACCATTTGCAGCACTGTTTTTGTGTGAAAAGTGGCTGCAGTAGAAGTGAGATAATGATTTTATAAACTTACATGCCTGCGTACTTGAGGGCGTCTCCCTGTGTGTGCTGGGACTTGTGGGCTGTGCTCATCATGCCTGCTCTCCCCCTCCCTTATGCACGCCCCCTCTCAGCCTGCTATAGTGATGTGAGGCTGATCTCGTCATAAAGGGGCGGGGCTAAATCGCGGCATCCCTTTAGCCCTGCCCCTTTATGACGCAATCAGCCTCACACAGTATAGCAGGCTGAGAGGGGGCGTGCATAAGGGAGGGGGAGAGCAGGCATGATGAGCACAGCCCACAAGTCCCAGCACACACAGGGAGACGGCCTCAAGTACGCAGGCATGTAAGTTTATAAAATCATTATCTCACTTCTACTGCAGCCCGCCAGTTGCCTGGACAACGCAGCCCTTGCTGCGATATGAAGCCCGGGCGGTCCCACTGCGGCCGCACCGCGCTGACAGCCGGCCGCTCAGTCATCAGATCCTTTCACCATTCAGGGCGGCTGCCGGCAGTACCGGGCGGGCCGGCCCTGAACTGTCACTATACCGGCGGCCCAGAGGGCAGTTGCCCCCCAGGAACCCGGGCCAGTCCGCCCCTGAGCACGCTGTTTTTGAGCCCATTGCAGTTCCGGACCTCTGGTGGTACATAATCTCACCAAATGTGAAAAAGTTATTCTCAAGTATGAACCGCAGGTTTTCTAGTAGGAATTCGATCTTGTCCATCCCCAGTGAAGGATCATTCTTCAAAAAATATTCAATACATAATAGTCCCAATTCATGTCTGATATTCGTGTATAAAGCCGTCACATCCATAGTGAGTAGTGTATATGATTCCTTCCATTTTATGCTCCTCAGCGAGTCAATCACATCAGTGGAGTCCTTAGTATAGCTGTCCAAAGAAAAAACATATTTCTGCAGTTCTTTATCTATAAGTTCCGCTATATTACTGCTTAGGGAACCTATGCCCGATATTATGGGACGCCCAGGGGGTTTTCCAGGTTTTTTGGATTTTGGGTAGATGGTAAAAAAATGGGATGGGAGGTTCCTTTTTGATCAAAAACTTTTTCAAATCCGACGTTATAATACCTTTCTCATATGCCATAATGATTTTATTATTGTAATATTTCACTAGATCAGGGTATGGATTTAGTTCTATACGTTCATAATGTTTTTCATCCGAGAGGAGTCTCAAAGCTTCTTTCTCGTAATCCTGCCTGTTTTGTATCACGATGGCTCCCCCTTTGTCTGCAGAACGTATCGTTATCCCTTTGTTATCTCTCAAGTTTTTAAGGGCTAACTTCTCTCCTTTTGTTAAATTATCTTTTTTATCTTTCTTATTTCCACTTTTCTGTATTAATTTTTCCTTCTTTAGTTCGTTCAGTAAGAGGTCCTGGAAGGTTTCTAACGTGTGCCCCCTGCTCTCAAGGGGATAAAAAGTGGATCTAGCCCTTAATTTGGTGTTTTTATAGGTGTCATTGTCTGATACAGGATTCTCATTTTCATCAGATTTCAGGAGGAAATGCCTTTTGAGGGTCAATCTTCTGATGAACTGATGGACATCAATGAATAGATCAAAGTCCTCAGGATCATTAGTGGGGCAAAAAAAGAGTCCTTTATTCAATAATTTATTTTCCTCTTTCATTAGTTTATGGACGTTATGGAGTTTGGTGACGTTTTTTGACGTCACAGGGCTGGGAACACCCTCCAATCATTGTTATGAATGTTGCTATAAATAAGATCGGTTTGGTGGGGTGGAGGTATCCCTGATGGAGGTGCCAGGAGGGCACTGAAACGCGTAGGAGAATAAAGAAGGATTTGATTGAACAACTTCTGCTCGTGCATTTATTGAAGTGAGTGATCCTGGCAGCGCGGACTGTGGTACACTTTTCTTCCCCAAGCATCTTGTTACATCTCCACGTGAGTGTGGCCAGTGGAAGTCCAGCAGCAGCCATCAGGATATTATCAACAAGCCTTCAAACCAGTTGTGGGTCTCACAACTGGACCAGGTGGGTGGATCTGATTTCTCACCATTACACCTATTAGTGTCTAGTGATAAGGGCACTATTGCGCCTCTTGTCCCCCCCCCTTCTCTTTTTTGCTAGGAGGCACTTTTGGAATTTGGGCAATCTCGACAGGTCTTTAGGATCTCTGGTCCCTGTGGGTATCTCTGCAGCTGGCCACCTAACAAGATTAGCCCTATCCTCCAACTGATGCAGCATCCTCCCCATATTGGCATCCTGATGCCAGTCTTGGAAATCAACTGCAGTGACAATTCTACTTATGCCAATCACAAACCACCCCTTGCTGCCCTTCACCTTCATGATGGTGACCACCTCCCTAACATAGAGGATGTGGCGTCGTGAGGGTAGATGATTACGCAACAGGGGGGACTGGTACATGTAGCACCTGCCACCAGTCCCATCTTTGGCTTGGAAACCAAAGCCCCTGTTTTGGAAGAATGTTGCCACCTGGCCCTGGGTGCTATCTTCATCAAAGACGTTATCCTTAGACCCTTGCAACCACTCTCAGGTGATGAAATCTGAGAGCATAATTTTTTCTAAAATGAGATTGTCCATGCCTATTAGGATAGTTACTGGGGGGTAGGGGTCCCCCATGGTATTCTCCCTGTCAAAGGCCTCTGCCGGGGGTGCTACACTAGGCAGGGAAACAGAGGCTTCTGCCACTCCAACCTTCTCATTGTCCTCATTCTCCTCATATATTTGCTGATCTACTGGCTGCAGCTGCAATAAGGCCAGGCAAGTTGAAAGATCCTGACTCTGATCTGTGCTGGTCCCAGCTGGCATATGGAATAGCTGATCTCACTTCTCTGAACTGTGTTTCACTGGAACTTCTTCAAGCATTGGGGAGTAGCCAAGGATTCTGAATTAGATTCTGACTGATCCATTTCTGGTGGTGAAGCACCCTCAGTCCCTGGGATGCTGAGGAAGATCATATCTTTCAGAGCAGGCAAGTCTTGGGTATATATCACATCTCCAGACTGCCGGCACATGGCAACACAATGTAGCTGCATTGCATGGCAATCCAAAGATGGCGCCAATCCAAAGATGGCGCTTCTTACAATGTCCTTAAAACATCTGTTTAAGAAAGCTTTGTTAACCCTAGAACGCATACCCATAGAAATCTACACATTCACGCACCTGGGGCCTTTTAGGCCTGTTTACAATTATCATGGAATAACTAAAAAAAATACTTTTCAAAGTTTATTGCAAAGTAAGGATGCATTCCCACCAGCGCTGGGGTCCGCTAGGACGGGATTCCGTAATGGATTTGACCTCCTGGTGACCCCAGCTAAGGCTGGTGGACGCATACCACTGTCACATTATCACTGGAATGGTAAAGCTTTGTACAGTTCTTGATAAAAAGATTTCAGATATAGCTAATAGGGGCTAATTTATCAGTTGCCAATCTCACAGGCGAGTTCTCTTTTCATCAAAACGAAGGCATCTCCGAATACCCTCAAATCTATTGATGGACATAGTAGCTTTGTAGTGTGGATCTGCAAATGGGTTCTGAAATAACTCTCTGATTGAAACATCATATGATTTTGTCGACCCTGCCAGAAGAGTAAGGCCAATATAAGCATATAGTTCCTCTTTAGCTATATTTTTCCATGTTTTTTTTCTTCCTGACGCGATACGTTTTCCTTCTACGTTAGTACACAAAACTACCTCATCTGCAATATCATCCGAAACAAATTTACAGAAATCATCTCTTTTGGACATGAATTGGGGAATTCCGACAGCTCCTTGAGCAACTCTAATAATGTTATGTGATGGAGTGCGTGCAGGAGCCGCAGCAGTACTGTTCCAAAAAATATTAGTTTTAGATGTTCTATTTGAACGTTCTGCTGGATCCACTACTTCTTCATCATCTGAAGAATCGCTGGACAATGAAGTTGATACATTAACTGGTGGCATGTACTCTTCATCAGACAAAGAAATTTCACTTTCATCATCACTATCAAAAATGATTGCCTCGATTTCATGGTCAGTCAATCCCCTGGAAGTAGACTGTGCCATTATAATTTTAGATGTCAGTAAACTAAAAAAAAAAAAAAAAAAAAATACAATCAAGCTTGTGCACTGTAAACAGTATGTGATAAGACTCTTTGTTAGGGTCCCAGCACACCAAGCGATATAAAGCAGGTAAAGTGCAGCCCCCCTCCTCTTACCTCCAACAGATCACTTTCTTGTAGTGCAGTAGAAGCCTCTGGTTTTGGAGCTCAGAAAGTTTCTATTTCCAGACAAAAGAAAGCTGACTTCTTCCTCCAAAGTCTCTCCAGCAATTAGGACAAAAACACCTGCGATGAGTTCAGAGACACATGACTTTGTGAGGGAGCCTCCCTTCCAAGATCACATGACCATGTTGTCATGCAAACTCCACACTCTTCCCAGCAATAGCAGAGTCATAAAAGTTCTTCCCCAGCAAAAATACAGACAAAAAGACTGAGTATCACATGTAAACCTAGTACAGGCCTAAAAGGTCCCAGGTGCGTGAATATGGGGTAGTCCCAAAAAAAGGTTGTTATACTGAAATGTCTGTAACATAAAAATATATGAATAACTGGAAATTACTAACAACTATATACCTGAGGATTACCTAGATTTTCAAAATTCAAACTAAAGTACTTTTACAGAAAATAGAAAACAAGTAACCTGGCAGGCCTGCGAGGCCCCAGGTATACGTTCTAGGGTTAAAGAGATGTTTTAAAGAAAATCTGTTACCACCTGGTGCTTTCCACCGTAAAAGCACCATTGAATGCAGCGTGTATGCTGCATTCATGGAAGGTGTGTAGCATGTCTCTATTCCCCCCATCCTCCCTTCCCCCATAATCCAAAAAAATCACTTTGGAAAGTGTAGAGTTAAGAGGTCTGAGGGGTTTATATGATTATACTGTGCTGCTGCCAGCCCAGTCCTCCCCGCCTCCTGCCTGTGTGTGTGTCTGTGTGTGGAGTTGAAGAGGAGGGCAAACCCACACAAGAAGAGGCAGAACACACAGGCAGGAGGCTGGGAGGACTGTGCCAGCAGCAGGACAGCATAATCAGATAAGTTCCTCGGACCTCTTAACTGTAAACTTTCCAAAGAGTTTTTTTTGGGCTACAGGGGGGTAGAGACATGGTACACATCTTTGCTGAATGCAGCATACACGCTGCATTCAGTGGTGCTTTCACTTTAGAAAGCACCAGGGGGTGACAGGTTCTCTTTAAGAACACTGTAAGGTTCCTGGACTTTACAGCTGCTGCCACATTTGGCACTGTTCCAAAAATTCACACCCTTCAGATGTCCCAACACAGCTCTATTAAATTCTACAGGTTGAAAGACAACGGTAGACCAGATGGTGGGGGACACGCCTAATCATATGGTTAGGTGTTGTTTCCAGCCAATGGGTCTTCTGGCAAATTATTTGGCCTAAACTATTTAGGGAAAGTTTTAGAGACATTTTATAATTTCAGACTTTTTCCCAAACAAAACCACTTTTGCCAGTTTTTGGATAAATTGCTTGGGTTTCTGATCATGAACTGAATCTGCAATGTTCATGTTGAATTTTAAATTGGCAAACATGTTTGGAAAAAAGTTTCTTTTTCTCTACTCATGATACTCCAACTCCCTAACTTTGATAGAAGGAACTGAGCCAAAATCTTTGCTGCGGATGATGGCAGTGATGTTGGGCCATGAAGCCGCTTTAGAAGAAGAGGTCTGTCTGCAGTTATTAATATGTTAAATTTGATGGCCAAATTCTGAGAACAGCACTTACAATACCTAACAGGGGTTGCTTCATTCTATGCACCCATCAGTACCCTCTGTCGCAATTGTTAGACACCAATGGGTTGCCTTAATGCTCAGTGATCTGCTGAAGACAGCTAGCTTCTTGATTGTATTCATAGAAGATTTTTGACTAAACAAAAATACAATAGTGTATAGTGACTAACACATAAAGTTTTAAAAAGTATATATGTTTAAATATACAGTCATATGAAAAAGTTTGGACACCCCTCTTAATCTTACTCTTTTTTTTTTTTTTTTATTGTTTTTTTGCAACATTAATTTCAGTGTAATATATGTAATAACTGATGGACACAGTAATATTTCAGGATTGAAATGAGGTTTATTGTACTAACCGAAAATGTGAAATATGCATTATTTCAAAAATTAACAGGTGCAAAAGTATGGGCACCTCAACAGAAAAGTGACATTAATATTTAGTAGATCCAGCTTATGCAAAAATAACAGCCTCTAGTCCCTTCCTGTAGCTGTTAATGAGTTCCTGGATCCTGGTTGAAGGTATTTTTGACCATTCCTCTTTACAAAACAATTCCAGTTCAGTTAAGTGTGATGGTCGCCGAGCATGGACAGCCCGCTTCAAAACATCCCACAGATGTTCAATGATATTCAGGTCTGGGGTCTGGGATGGCCATTCCAGAACATTGTAATTGTTCCTCTGCATGAATGCCTGAGTAGATTTGGAGTGGTGTTTTGGATCATTGTCTTGCTGAAAGATCCATCCCCGGATAACTTCAACTTTGACACTGATTCTTGAACATTATTCTCAAGAATCTGCTGATACTGAGTGGAATCCATGCGACCCGCAACTTTAACAAGATTCCCGGTGCCGTCATTGGCCACACAGCCCCAAAGCATGATGGACCCTCCCCCAAATTTGACAGTGGTCAGCAAGTGTTTTTCTTGGAATTCTGTGTTTTTGTGGTGCCATTCATAACGCCTTGTTGTATGACCAAACAACTCAATCTTTGTTTCTTCAGTCCACAGGACCTTCTTCCAAAATGAAACTGGCTTGTCCAAATGTGCTTTTACATACCTCAGGCGACTCTGTTTGTGGCGTACATGCAGAAACGCTTCTTTTGCATTACTCTCCCATACAGCTTCTCCTTGTACAGTGTGCGCTGAATTGTTGACCGATACACAGGGACACCATCTGCAGCAAGATGATGCTGCAGGTCTTTGGAGGTGGTCTGTGGATTGTTCTTGACTGTTCTCACCATTCTTCTTCTCTGCCTTTCTGATATTTTTGTTGGCCTGCCACTTCTGGCTTTACAAGAACTGTCCCTGTGGTCTTCCATTTCCTTACTATGTTCCTCACAGTGGAAACTGACAGGTTAAATCTCTGAGACAACTTTTTGTATCCTTCCCCTGAACAACTATGTTGAACAATCTTTTTTTTCAGATCATTTGAGAGCTGTTTTGAGGAGCCCATGATGCCACTCCTCAGAGAAGATGCAACTAGGAGAACAACTTGCAAGTGGACACCTGAAAAGCTTTTCTCATGATTGGATACACCGGGCTATAAAGTCCAAAGCTCAATGAGGTTACCAAACCAATTGAGTGCTTCAGTAAGTCAGTAAAAAGTACCATGTACTTGGATGTACCAGTATATCCAAAGTCGAGAAGGACTTAAAGGGGTTATCCAAGCTTTTTTATAAAAGTCTAACTGTATAACTATACAGAATGCTGACAGTTTGTGATTTATACCTTGTCACCATTTTTTAGGGTTACCTACATATCACTATTTTGTGTGTGTGGAGGAGACCAACAAGGGCATGTGTGTTTTGATTTTTGGGTAAAAACATCACTATTTTTCATTTCCACCCACTCTCCTAAAAAAACACCCCAGACTGCAACAAGCCCTCCCCAGTCCCAAGCATGCCCTCCCCCCTCCAGTTTCCAGCGTGCTCGCCCCCCAGTCCTAAGCATACCCACCCCCTTCAGTCTCCATGCCCAACCCCTTTTTTAATGAATTTAGGTGCATTTTATTCAGCACACAATTTTTCAATAATGCAGTAGAATCTAGTCATTGGTCCAATTCAGGACTTAAAAAGTACAATTTAGACATTTAGATTTCTAATATCTTTTTATTTAGACAGTTGTGTGCAGAAAAAATAGTTTCTTCAATGATAACATAAAAGATTGTTAGCATTATTCCAGAAATTGATGGAGTACATTATGCATACCTATTCAAACTAATGCCCTAATGTCATTGATTCTCATTCTACAGAAAAAAATGTATGCATCATTTTTCTCATAACTGCTAGGGCAGAATATTTTATACCTTGTGACCTTTATATTGCCGGTATGCAAATGATTCTGTTCATCTTTATCTATTTTCCAATAATGATAATAATGATCTTTTAAAACTATATGCATGTTTTTCTTTTTCACACGCTAAAATATTTACGGTATGTTACCTTTCATTGTTACCTGCAATTTAGCCCTAAATATGAAAATACTAGGTGCAAAAACTGACTGTATTTATGTCTCCGATAGGACTTGACCCTTAATCACACCCAGAATTCTATGACTCTTTGTGTTGACATCTAGTCCGTGAATAATTTCTGTGATACCGTCATTTCTCATCAATGATAGTCATTACAGTTTCACATACAATGACTAATCATCACCCAGATCAATTATTGGAGTCATCACATCAGGAGAATTACTAATTTATCTTTCTTCTCTACAATCCATACTCTATTCCTCATCTGATATTCCTAATTCACCCTTCCATATCTCTTCTCCTAAACTCTATTCAGATGTTTTAAAGAAAAAAAAATAAAATCAGAATATGCAATAGAAAAGTAAAACAAAAAGAATCTTTTTTAAAATTTAGGAATTCATAAGTATTATAATCTAGTAAATATTTGTTAAAACCATTAACCTGCAACATCAGAATTATGTTGACACAAATACTTTAGAAATGGTGGCAACAAATCTATAGTTCATTTCTTCATATTGGTTATGAGATAATATGTTTACTTGAATTTGACAAATGATGTATAGTTTTATAGATTGTATGAAATGTTCCTAAGATAAAAAGTAATACATACTGTACAGATGTGTTCTTCACTAACTTTATTCTTGTCTTGACATCTTCTAAGATAAAAGGTGCAAGATAACCAGCTTGGATTTTTTTTACAGTACTGTCAGTATCTGTTTATTCTTTGTTTGTTCAATGGATTTGATATGAATTGCAGCATAATGTCGATTTTACAAAAAGGTTGCAATAATGTAACAAATTTGTAATGTGAAATATTGTGGTCCTAAATGTATTAAAAGGAATCTGTCAGCAGGTTTTTGTATATAATCTAATAGCACTGTAAGGCTGGGGTCACACTTGCGTTTTTTTCATGAGTTTTTGGAGACCTGCATTTTGTAAAACAACATGTAAAAACGCACCCATAGGCCCCCATGTTAAAAAACACATGCCCTAATAGCAAAAACGCATGTGTTAATAGCAAAAACGCATGTGTGACAGTACCATGCGTTTTTGTGTGCGTTTTTGCAATTATGTGATTAGCTGACATCAAAAACGCATGCAAAAACGCATGGTACATTAGTACCATTTAGTACCATCCAAAAACGCATGGTACATTAGTACCATCAAAAAACGCATGTGTTTTCTATAGGGGCCCATGTTAAAAAAAAAAACGCATGCGTTTTTAAAACAGCACCAAAAAATAGTGCATGCACTATTTTTGGGTGCTGTTTTAAAAACGCATGCAAAAACGCAGGGTGCCATCAGACACCTTAAAAAACACATGCTGAAATGGAAAAAACTCATGCGCTTTTTTAAGGCACTAAAAAAACTCATGCTAAGTGTGACCCCAGCCTTACAGAGTGAAAAGAACCAACTTATTTTGCGGGTACATGGTTCCTGAAACACAAGCTAGGCACAATGTATGGGTACTACAATATATTAGGCACAATAATGGCATGTTTGCAATTTTAACTTTGAAACGTCCACTGCATACTTGTTTCTGGAAAATGCCCATTGCTTAAAATTAGTCATTAAACTTATTGATACATTTACAGAGAGGTGTATTCTACTAAGAGGTTCATAGCACATCAGTGGCTCTACAAATGTAATCTGCAAAAGTCAAATAGTGCTCCTTCCCTCTTGAGCCACTCTATGTGGCAACAGTACTGTACACTCATATTGGGGTATTGCAATGTTCATGATAAATTGTATAGCACATTATGGGGTCTTTATAAGCCATTTTCCCTTGTAAAACCCTTGTAAAAATAAAAAATCTGGGATAAAGCTGTATTTTAGTGATACTGCAATTATTAGCTCTTCACCACAGATTGGTATGAAATTCTTTGACACGCTTGTGGTGTCAATATCCTCACTGCATCACAAGATTTATACATTTAGGGATGTAGTTTATAATATGTGGTTGCATTTGGTCTACATGTGGTCTGCATTGTAATATGGCGCCCTTCCCTTTTGAGCCTTGCACTGTGCAAGCTCAAGAGATATTGCGTAATAAATTGTGTGGTCCATCATTTCTTCCTAAAAGCTCTTTTAAAAATTAATCCTGTCACCCCCAAAACACCTCTAAACCTATTAAAATCTGTCCCTAGAGCATAGTAACACTTACCCTACACTCATTTTAGCTCCTAAATGCACCAAGTGAAATTGAAGATAAATGTTATTACAGTACCTCATTAGGGATGATAATGAGTGACTATGCTATTCATAGTCACCCTTGCAGGCTCTCCACTTCATGTTATCACGCCTCCATAGGCGTGATCTTCTAATCAGATTAAAATGCGCGCCTCCCGCTCTGTGCTGTGTCTCGGCCGGCCTGTAGTGGGGCTGGGTGACGCGAATCGCGTCATTTGCGGCGCCGGGTGACGTAGTACACCCGCGCCGCTTTGTTAGCTTCAAAACGCGCACTGCGTTTTGAAGCTAACAGAGCGGCGCGGGTGTACATACGTCACCCGGCGCCGGAAATAACGCAATTCGCGTCAACCAGCCCCACTACAGGCCGGCCGAGACACAGCACAGAGCGGGGAGGCGCGCATTTTAATCTGATTAGAAGATCACGCCTATTGAGGCGTGATATCATGAAGAGGGACAGCCTGCCAGGGTGACTATGAATACCATAGTCACTCATTATCATCCCTAATGAGGTACTGTAATAACATTTATCTTCAATTTCACTTGGTGCATTTAGGAGCTAAATGGAGTGTAGGGTAAGCGTTACTATGCTCTAGGGACAGCTTTTAATAGCTTTAGAGGTGTTTTGGGGGTGACAGGATCCCTTTAAAAACTTGTTGCTAAAAGGGCATTTTAGTGGAAAAATTCAATTTTCATTTCCACAGCCCATTGTTACCCCAGTTCTTTGAATCATTTATTGATATAAAAGGCTCAGTACACCCCTGAAGAATTTTTGAAGAGGTGTACTTTCCAAAATGTTGGTGCATGAAACCTGCAGTATTCTATTCATGACAAATCTGCACTGACGTGGTGCTCCTTTGCTTCCTAGCCTTGCCATACACCCAAACAGTAGTTTTCTGCCAAATATCTAGTGTAGTCAGGAGAAATTGCACAACAAATTGGATAGTCCAGATGCCCTGATACATCTATAAATTAACAATTTGGGGCTGAAACATTTTTGTAGGAAACATTAGACATTTTTACTTTCATGGCTTAACAATAGAAAAAAATCAAGCTAAAGTATTCACCACAACTCTTGGTGAATTCCTTGAGGGGTATACTTTCCAAAATGGAGTCACTTGTGGGGGTTTTCACTATTTAGTTACATCTGTGGCTCTGCAAGCGCGACATGGCTTCTGCAGTCTATTTCAGAGAATCTTGCGGTCCAAAAGTCACATGGTGCTCCTCTTCTTTCTAAGTCTTGCCGAGAGCCCAAACAGTAGAATTATGGCAAATATGGAGTATTTGTGTACTCAGGAGAAATTGCACAACAAATTGTAAAAACTGTTGATTTTCTCTTTCTAATCTTGAGAAAATAAAAAATTTGGCGGGGGTAAAGCAACATTTTTGTGAGGAAAATTATTTATTTTTAGTTTTCACTGCTCAACATTATAAACGTCTGTGGAGCACCTTGAGATTCAAAGTACTCACCACACATCTAGTTAAATTCATTGAGGGGTTTAGTTTCCAAAATGGGGTGACTTGTGGGGTGGTTTTCACTGTTTACGTGCATCAGAAACTATGCCAAGATGACATGTTTGCCATAGATTCCAGACAATTTTGCATTCCAAATGTCAAAAGGAGATATTTCACTTTCAAGCCATGCCATGCACCCAAATAGCTTTTTACTGCACATGGGGAAATGGGCATACTCAGGATAAATTACACAACAAATTTTACTGTCGATTTTCTCCTGTTAACCATTTGAAAATAAAATATTGTGGGCTAAAATAACATTTTGTGGAGAAAATGTGATTTTTTATTTTCACAGCTCAAAGTTAATAATGTCTGTGAAGCTTGGGGATCAAAGTACTCACTACACATATAGCTGAATTCCTTTAGGAGTCTAGTTTCTAAAATGATTTCACTTGTGGGGGTTTTCCACTGTTTAGACACATGAGGGGCTCTGCAATTGGCACCCCCATCGATTCCAAATGATTTTTCGTTCCAAAAGACAAATAGTACTCCTTCTATTCTGGGACTTGCCATGTGCCCAATCAAGTGTTCCACCGTATATGGAGTATTGGCTTATTTTATTAAGGAGAAATTTCACAACACAATTTGAGGTTCAACTCCTTCCTTCACCCCTGTAAAAATACAACATTTGAGGATAAAGCAACTATTTTGTTTAAAAAAGTAAAATTTTATTTTTGTCTCCCACATTGCTTTAATTGTTGTAAAATACCTAAAGGGTTAATGAGCTTTTAAAATATGGTTTCAAAAATTTAGATGGGTACAGTTTTCAAAATAGTGTCATATTTGGGTTTTTCTCTCACATAGGCCTCTCAAAGTCACTTCAAATGTGATGTGGCCTCTAAAAATTAGATTTTGCAAATTTTGTGGTTACAATGAGAAATTGCTGATAAACCTTTAACCCTTCTAACTTCCTAACAAAATACATTTTGCAAAAATGATGCTGATGAAAAGTAGACATGTAGTAAATGTTATTTATTCACTACTTTGTGTGACATAACTCTCTAGTTTAAGGCCATACAAATTAAAACAAAGCAATCACTGACCTTATGGAGACCAGTGGAGGATAACACTGTGGGCACCAGTTAAAGCACTCAAACACAGTGAAACCCAAGGTGCATTGCTCCCTAGAATTTGAATATGCAGATGAAGTCCATGGAGCCTCGGTTAAGAGTCTACAACATGGACACCAGCCAGTTATCCCACCAGGGAAAGACCTAGCCCAGGGTATTAGTAGCCCTTAAGCCACTATCCAGCCCTTGCGAGCTTGAAGATACGGCCAGGGGTTTACCATGGACTAGGTATCCAACCACAGACAGCTGTTTCGGGGTTGTTGCCCCTCATCAGTGTGGCGCAGGATTCTGGCTGGGTGGGAGCAATGCTTGATAGACCGACATCACAAAGCAACCACTGACCTTGTGGAGACCAGTGGAGGATAACACTGCTGGCACCAGTTAAAGCACTCAAACACAGTGAAACCCAAGGTGCATTGCTCCCTAGAATTTGAATATGCAGATAAAGTCCATGGAGCCTTGGTTAAGAGTCTACAGCATGGACACCAGCCAGTTATCCCACCAAGGAAGGACCTAGCCCAGGGTATTAGTAGTCCTTAAGTCACTATCCAGCCCTTGCGAGCTTGAAGATATGGCCAGGGGTTTACCATGGACTAGGTATCCAACCACAGACAGTTGTTTCGGGGTTTTTGCCCCTCATCAGTGTGGCGCAGGATTCTGGCTGGGTGGGAGCAATGTTTGATAGACCGACATCACAAAGCAACCACTGACCTTGTGGAGACCAGTGGAGGATAACACTGCGGGCACCAGTTTAAAGCACTCAAACACTGTGAAACCCAAGGTGCATTGCTCCCTAGAATTTGAATATGCAGATGAAGTCCATGGAGCCTCGGTTAAGAGTCTACAACATGGACACCAGCCAGTTATCCCACCAGGGAAAGACCTAGCCCAGGGTATTAGTAGCCCTTAAGCCACTATCCAGCCCTTGCGAGCTTGAAGATACGGCCAGGGGTTTACCATGGACTAGGTATCCAACCACAGACAGCTGTTTCGGGGTAGTTGCCCCTCATCAGTGTGGCGCAGGATTCTGGCTGGGTGGGAGCAATGCTTGATAGACCGACATCACAAAGCAACCACTGACCTTGTGGAGACCAGTGGAGGATAACACTGCGGGCACCAGTTAAAGCACTCAAACACAGTGAAACCCAAGGTGCATTGCTCCCTAGAATTTAAATATGCAGATGAAGTCCATGGAGCCTCGGTTAAGAGTCTACAACATGGACACCATCCAGTTATCCCACCAGGGAAGGACCTAGCCCAGGGTATTAGTAGCCCTTAAGTCACTATCCAGCCCTTGCGAGCTTGAAGATACGGCCAGGGGTTTACCATGGACTAGGTATCAAACCACAGACAGCTGTTTCGGGGTTGTTGCCCCTCATCAGTGTGGCGCAGGATTCTGGCTGGGTGGGAGCAATGTTTGATAGACCGACATCACAAAGCAACCACTGACCTTGTGGAGACCAGTGGAGGATAACACTGCTGGCACCAGTTAAAGCACTCAAACACAGTGAAACCCAAGGTGCATTGCTCCCTAGAATTTGAATATGCAGATAAAGTCCATGGAGCCTTGGTTAAGAGTCTACAGCATGGACACCAGCCAGTTATCCCACCAGGGAAGGACCTAGCCCAGGGTATTAGTAGCCCTTAAGTCACTATCCAGCCCTTGCGAGCTTGAAGATATGGCCAGGGGTTTACCATGGACTAGGTATCCAACCACAGACAGTTGTTTCGGGGTTGTTGCCCCTCATCAGTGTGGCGCAGGATTCTGGCTGGGTGGGAGCAATGTTTGATAGACCGACATCACAAAGCAACCACTGACCTTGTGGAGACCAGTGGAGGATAACACTGCGGGCACCAGTTAAAGCACTCAAACACTGTGAAACCCAAGGTGCATTGCTCCCTAGAATTTGAATATGCAGATGAAGTCCATGGAGCCTCGGTTAAGAGTCTACAACATGGACACCAGCCAGTTATCCCACCAGGGAAAGACCTAGCCCAGGGTATTACTAGCCCTTAAGTCACTATCCAGCCCTTGCAAGCTTGAAGATATGGCCAGGGGTTTACCATGGACTAGGTATCCAACCACAGACAGCTGTTTCGGGCTTGTTGCCCCCTGATCAGTGTGGCGCAGGATTCTGGCTGGGTGGGAGCAATGTTTGATAGACCGACATCACAAAGCAACCACTGACCTTGTGGAGACCAGTGGAGGATAACACTGCGGGCACCAGTTAAAGCACTCAAACACTGTGAAACCCAAGGTGCATTGCTCACTAGAATTTGAATATGCAGATGAAGCCCATGGAGCCTCGGTTAAGAGTCTACAACATGGACTCCAGCCAGTTATCCCACCAGGGAATGACCTAGCCCAGGGTATTAGTAGCCCTTAAGTCACTATCCAGCCCTTGCAAGCTTGAAGATATGGCCAGGGGTTTACCATGGACTAGGTATCCAACCACATACAGCTGTTTCAGGCTTGTTGCCCCTCATCAGTGTGGCACAGGATTCTGGCTGGGTGGGAGCAATGTTGATAGACCGACATCACAAAGCAAACACTGACCTTGTGGAGACCAGTGGAGGATAACACTGCGGGCACCAGTTAAAGCACTCAAACACAGTGAAACCCAAGGTGCATTGCTCCCTAGAATTTGAATATGCAGATGAAGTCCATGGAGCCTCGGTTAAGAGTCTACACATGGACACCATCCAGTTATCCCACCAGGGAAGGACCTAGCCCAGGGTATTAGTAGCCCTTAAGTCACTATCCAGCCCTTGCGAGCTTGAAGATACGGCCAGGGGTTTACCATGGACTAGGTATCAAACCACAGACAGCTGTTTCGGGGTTGTTGCCCCTCATCAGTGTGGTGCAGGATTCTGGCTGGGTGGGAGCAATGAGGAGTTTCTTGGGGTATTGGCGTTCAAGGAATTTTTTGTTCATCTCCTCAAGTCTAACCAGTAGGATCTCCTTCTCTGATACAATACGGGCCACCCGTTGAAATTGAGATCTAGGCAGATTATTTTTGGTGGTGGAGGGGTGACAACTACTATAGAGTAGGAGGCCGTTCTTATCAGTAGGTTTTTGGTAGAGGTCAGAGCCTAATGTGTTGTTACTTTTTTTGAAAATTTTAGTATCAAGGAAACTCACTTCGGTGTCGCTGGATGTCATAGTGAAAGAGAGTTCTTATTGTGTTAATTACAGTAAAAAATGAGTCAAGTGAAGTTTGATTACCATGCCAGATACAAAATATATCATCGATATATCTTAGCCATATCAAGGCGTGGTTCTGGAAGAGAGAATTTGGGTATATGTACTGGGTTTCAAAATCATGCATGTATAGATTTGCATACGCCGGTGCGACATTTGAGCCTACACCTGGTAACTCGGACATTCCATGACCTACATCTGGTAACTCGGAAACATTTTCATACTATGACCCTATCTCTCTAACTAAATATGTCTAATTAAGTATATCTATATACACCTATTTATATTAAATTCCTCTCTAACCTATCTATACCTTCCTCCAATCGATACTGACCAACTCTTTGGCACTCCCTAAACTAACTGCTCAGCTCCCCTATTACCTTCTATGTACTAATAACATCCTCTGGGACAGTAATACATTCTTGCTGTCCTCAACAGTATCATTGACCTATGTAAATTTGTAAATTGCCTTTTTCCTGTGCTCTCTACAGCACAGGTGACACCATATGTTTGTAAATATTTATACACTTTTATTTGTTTTGTTTCATAGCCAATTGTCGTGATCAAGGCTTTGGTTAAAGCCGAAACGCGTTGACATCTTGGTCATTAACTGTTCATAATAAACCTTGCGTCAAAAACATCTAAAGGAGTGTGCAACTTTGTATCCATATTTGTAGTTAGAGGCTAGACGGCCTAGTGGTTTTGTTTTGTTTTGTACTGGTGTAACAGTGACTGCTAACTGTGCACAAATAAAGAACCCGTATAAAGCCTGCCGGTCGGCCCTTGTCCATGGTGTGAACACAGCCACTCTGCTTCTAACAAGGCAGCGATCTCAGGAGCGATATTTAGTTTCCCTTATTTTTTTCAATAATCATATAAGTAATCATATAAGTACATTTTTCAAGAATGGATTTTTATATTAGTTTTTTTTAACCTCATGAATCTGATCATATATCATTTATATATTTATATATTTTTTGCCTTCCTCAATATATATTAAGATTATAGTTTATAAAAAGTTTCTTATACAAATAAGTTTTATTTTTATATATTTTTGAAGTTTTTTATTTTTATTCTTGTTGTCTTTTTGTTATTTATATCATATTTTTGACACTTTTTTTGGCATATTTGCAGACAGGCACTGATGTGACAGACGATGATGTTTCTTTTGTATAATGGACATTGACTGATACATTTTACTATGGTTTGTTTATAAACACTCTGACGTCATATAGGGTCCTCCCTGACCACTGACGTAATTTCAATTACAGCCGCATCATCTTTTGGCGCCTTTTGAATGTTAAATATGGGTTGATGCTGAAAATGGTCTGGCTGATTAGAGAAGATATAAAATTGACCTTCCTTTGAGCTACAGTATCTGAGAATCTGGAGCATTACATTAGTTTGTTCTATGAAACTCTCAAAATTGCCAGAAAAAGAGAACATTCATATGAAACTCGACAGTCTATTCTTGTTCTTAGAAATGAAGGCTATTCCATGTGAGAAACTGCCAAGAAACTGAAGATTTCCTACAACGGTGTGCACTATTCCCTTCAGAGGAGAGCACAAACAGGCTCTAACCAGAGTAGAAAGAGAAGTGGGAGGCCCCACTACACAACTGAGCCACAAGACAAGTACATTAGAATCTCTAGTCTGAGAAATCGATGCCTCACAGCTCCTCATCTGGCAGCTTCATTAAATAGTACCTGCCAAAGGTCTGGAATGCTGTAATTGCTGCAAAGGGAAAATTCTTTGAGGAAAGCAAAGTTTGAAGGAGAAAATTATTATTTCAAACAAAAATAATTATTTCTAACTTTGTCAATGTCTGGACTATATTTTCTATTCATTTGGCAACTCATTTGATAAATAAAAGTATGAGTTTTAATGGAAAACAGAAAATTGTCTGGGTGACCCCAAACTTTTCAAATGTAGTGTTGCTTTAAAATATGGCCCTATCGTTAAACTGCCCAGTCACCACGTCGAGGCGTGTCTCTTGGACTGGATCCCTAACCTTGAATTCCTGCCTCTATCTGAGTTAAAACACCCCTTTTTATGGGCATAATAGAAAAAGTGATAACAGAGGACAATCTCATCACGGGTTAACAGGGCGGGGGAAGGGTGCACAACAATTGTAAAACACCCACATTGTAAAATAGAGAAAAACACTGCAACACTCAATCCATCAGTGTGCACAGGTGCGAAGCCAATCAACAATTGTAGCACTAAAGAAGAGAAGCTTCTATATACCTGTCCCTGCACCATGTTAATAGATTTCTAGGCATCCCTTTGCACTTGTAAATCAATATAGTAAACTTTAGAGAAGTTGTTATGATACCTTATAATCTGTGGCTTCTCATTATTTGAGAAGTCGCAAAAGGCATTTCTTTATTGGCCTCCCTGCCACCTGCTTGTTATTTATTCACGCTCCGATGGGCGTGCTACAGAGCAGGGACAGTGCTCGTCATGTATGGGGCGGTAAAGCCGATATGACGCTAATCGCGTCATATCTGACTTTACCACATCAGTACACCCATTAGGGTGTACTGCCGACCTCATAATGCCAAGTGCGCATGCGCGATGGGTGTACTGATGTGGTAAAGCCGGATATGACGCGATTAGCGTCTTATCGGGCTTTACCGCCCCTTACATGAAGAGCACTGTCCCTGCTCGGTAGCACACCCAACGGGGCGTGAATATGTAACAAGCAGGCCGTGGTGAGGCCCAGAAAGGAACGCCTTTTGCAGCTTCTCAAATAATGAGAAGCCGCAGATTATTAGGTATCATAACAACTTTTCTCAAGTTTACTATATTGCTTTACAAGCACAAAGGGATGCCTAGAAATCTATTAACATGGTGCAGGGAGGCTGGGGGCACATTTTGCGAGGTCAGCATGCCTTTAACTGAAATAATTCTGTATATTTTTATGGTCAGAGCAGAGTGCAGCTTCTCTTTTTAGTACTACAATTGTTGTTTGGCTTCGCACCTGTGCACACTGATGGAATGAGTGTCACAGTGTTTTTCTCTAAATTGACATGCTGCGGAAAAGTGGTGGCAGAGAAAGCCTAGTCAGTTAATGCTGCTTAGAAAATGAATACAATGAGCCCAGGATTTCTGTAAATTGCATCAATTGTGCATGTACTGTTTAGCGCAGTGATTTGGATGTAGTGATAACATACTGCTTTCAAACCGCTGGAAATACTAATTGTGTGGGCATACTCTTAGGGTATCGTCACACCTGGACATATCGCCGGCAATTCCACAGGCGATGCATGTGTGCGCGCACGTATTGGCGTGTCGCCCAAGGTCGCCGACGCTCATTTACATGGGGTGACAACTCAGGCGACACTCGGGCGACGACCTGACCAGAAATTGCCAAGGCCTAGGGGCGATCAAGTCGCTGGTCGCCGCTTCCGCGTCACACAGAGCCACCATATTAGCGATCTGGGCGTAATTTTGAGCCGCATCTCGTAGATAGGCGTTAACATTATGTTGTGTGACGCCTTGAAGACGTGTGATTGGTTGCAAACAAAGTCCAATTATTACTAATGTGTCCTTCTTCGCTGCACCACATCGTTACATGTAAGCATGCATGTGCTTATTGGCTCGGTGCTTTAGTCAACTCTCGTGTGATGTGTCGCGGATTATTGCTAGACGCATTGGAGTGGGCAACACGGCAAAACACGGCGCTCGCGTGACGATTAATTGTACAGTGAATTTGTATAGCACTTTTATGTTATGTTTGTTGTGCTACTGCAATGGCTAATAAAATCACTCTTGTATTCTTGGTCAGGATAATATTGGAGCCTTGAAAGTAGTGTGTGCACAGATATTTGTGTGTTTGCAGTTATGTGGGACATATGTATTGATCACCGAACATTTCCTTGTCCATGTGTGTGTACAGAATATGTGTAATGAAATACATGTATATGGGGGATAACACACACATGCACCATACAGTGTCACCACAAAGGCCTGTCCCTGGGTCCCGTACATATGTCCCCAATGATTATGTACCCCTATAAATGTGACATTGTGTCACATACGTTTGTGGTACACCATATACTGGGACATGCATCTCTTTCTGGGGACAAAGATACACTTTTGAGGACACCAATACGTACGTGTTATCGTGTCAATCTTTCTTACATAATAATGCCATGGGGTAAAACCCCGTTACAGGGGTAACAAATATTAAACATATACATACATACACAAAAACACTTAACAAGAGTCCATGGTTTCAAACACATTTTTATTAATAAAACACATGACCAACATGGTCCATAAAATCCAAACGTCTATATAAAAAATCCCAGAAACATGGGTAAAATGTGTTGTTAAAAAATCAAACATGAGGATGAAGAGGCTGGGCTTCTTGAGGGGCAGAGGTGGGATGGGCCCGTTTATATTCATCTATAAGGTGGCGTAATTGGGTGAGTTTTGCAGCCGCTTCACAATGGGCCGCCTCCAGGTCCTGCAGAGATGGGCCACCTACAGAGTATACAGAACATCAACATCAGCAACATGTTTGGAACACATAGCAGGTGTTTTTACGTAGAAGTGTTTGCACTTACCAGGGGGCTGTGGAGCCACCATTTGGGGGGGCGGGGATGGTGAGGGGCTTATTGCTCAGTCCACCGCTTGGCTGGGATTATCTGTAATCAGATCAGCATATGTGTATTTGTTATGCCATAACAAAGGTCCCGACATACAAATTAAGGGGGGAAAAAACAAGAAAGACACATATAGTGCACTGTATATATGAGTAATATTGACATTACACACACCTTCTTGGCCGTTTGTGGGGTCCTGAGGGGACCACTGTGCGGAATTGGCACCACTTGATAGCTCTCCATCCAAGGGTGGGGTGGATTCAGCCCTTGGGGTCCCCTCTGAGCCAGATGGTCTTGGAATGTGGGGTGATGTGGGCCCTTGTGGTTGTGGTGGCGTTCCTGGTGGCGGTTCGGCCGGCAAGCCTGGTTGGCTCTGTGGTGGTGGTCCTACAGCGAGGGTTGGGGGATGCTCTGGCCTTCTGTCCCTACCTGTTGAGGAAACAACATACTTTGTCACAAGAACAACATGGCCAGATATGTGGGGACTTAATAAACAGTGCTGTTTGAAGTTCATTAGGTCAGGATGAGTGAGATTGAAAGAAGGGCCAGGATAGGCCAACAATGTGTCATATGTGAGAAGGGTAAACATATGACAATATGTGGCTATGTAAAGTAGACATATTATAGGTTACAGGGGACTAATAGGATGTATGTGGATCTTGCAGGAAGATGATCCTGCAGCTGCAGAGTCATGAAGAAGCTCTAACATACATTGGCCCTATACATGTTGGGGTGTATAGTCGCATGTGCTGGCCTTCATATGTTATTTTTTTTAAATAGAAGGGTATGTGTATGTTGTCAGACTACTCACCACTCATCTGGGTAATCCTGGCACACAGTCTGTTGATGCGCCCAGGCGTCTTGAATTTTAGATCTGCGATCTTCTTGCAGATCTGCTTACAGCTGCGCACAACCCCCAAACTTCTCTCCAGCCGCCTCTGCACCCTCCACAGGACAGCCTGCTTGTGGAGGCGCGAATGGGTGTGGTGCTGGTGACACCAGTAATCCCTGGTGTCACATATCTCAATGAGAATAAGGAGCTCAGGCTCTCCCCACACTGCAGCTCACCTGGGTGCCGCCATTTTCCTATTCTGCAGGGGAAGGGAAAGCACCAGGAAGGCGGTGCCAAAAGATTGACAACGCTCTGGCAAATGAACGCACGGGAGATATGTTACATGTTGACGGGGGCCCAGAGGCGCCGCAAAAGCCACAGGATTCACTGTATGCTTTTGCGTCATGTAATACAGGAAGGCTGCCACTACAGCGCTCATGCAGACTTGCAGAGATGGGATGTAATGACAATTGCATTTCTGTTAACACACATTTGTGGCACATCTCTGCACTTTTGAACACAGCCGCAAACACAGAGGCGACATCAATGCGCTACTGTACAGTATGTACGCTCCTGGGTAATACACCTTTGGACGCACACATCATCAAATATGGCGCCGAGGAACAAGACAACCAATCGGAACGCTCGAGCTGCCACCAATCCACGCAGACCGCCAGAGCTAGTAAATACGCCCTGAAACGCCTACCGGAATGGTATAGGCGATGTGTGCTGTCGCCTTTGACATCGCTCATGAGATGTTACACAGGGCGATCAGCACACATCGCCAAAGAATGGTCGCCTGGTTTCAGAGCTCTGATGTGAAACCAGGCGACCACTCAGACGTGCCTCAGCGTCGCTTGTGAAATCGCCGGCGATATATCCAGGTGTGACGGTACCTTCAGTGTTCACTCACATCTGCATATAAAATCTGTGAGTGCAAAACATTGCATTGCACTCATACAATACGTCAGAGTATATCTGCTACTTTTTCCTGTTCACAAGTCAGCATGTAAGGCAAAGCACAGCATGCTGCGAGTCACTGGTTATTTCACCAATACAAGTCATAGGGTGAGAAAAACATGTGGCAGATGAAGCGCATACATACCATGTAAAAACTGCATACAAACCTCACACAGACTACACACAGACTGCACACAGCCCGCACACAATAGTTTTTTACATAATTTATTACGTACTCTAAAATGCTAGGATAGCTAGATAGATAGACAGATGTTACAGCTATACACTGCCCCACCTCCCTATATATTGTAAGCTTGCCTTTCATGTGTCACTAAAGGGTGTTTAGCCTATTATTTAGCCCAAAAATAATAATTAATTAAAAAAGACAAGGGGTCCCCCCCTATTTTTGATCGCTAGCTAGGAGAAAGCTGATGGCTTGACACAACTGAAAACAATTCAGTTATATCTTGGCTGGAAATACAAAACAGAGGTCACACCGTGCTATTTTTTCAAATTAATTTATAAATAAATAAATCATTTGAAATAAACCCATTGGGTCCCCCCATTTTGGAAAATCATCCCAGGTAAAGGCGAAAGCTGGGGTCTGATATTCTCAGGATGGGAAGGGCCATGGATGTTGGCCCTCTTCAGCCTAAAAATAGCAGGCCAAAGTCGCCCCAGAGCTGGCACTGCTATAAAATGCGCCAATCCTGGCACTTAGCTCTAGCTTTTCCCACTGCCCTGGTGCCAGTGGCAGTTAAGGTAATTGCATTTGGGGTTGATGCCAGCTGGGTAATGTAAATTGACATCATGTCCAATAGCTAGTAATGTTGAGGCATACATCAGATACCCAACATTACTAGTCAAATCAGTAACAACACAAATAAACACAACAAATAAATATTTATTTGAAAAAACACTGCCCAACACAAACTCTCTTTCCCAGTTTATTAAAAAAAAATGTTGACATAGTCCAGTGAGAAGTTGCTTGATGAATCTCAGTCTTACAGCATATGGGGCATCCCCAATGTGCTGTAATAGCAGGCACTCTACCAAGAGCCTGACATATGATGACCACAGTAAGGTCATTACAGGTCAGGATCCTTGGGTCACACAGGCATCAATTGTGATCTCATGATGGTCTCCAGAGAAGGTATTGGAGATCATCATGGGATCACAATTGAAACAGTTCACAGTTATACCTTGGCTGGAAATACAAAACAGAGGTGTCCCCCTGTGCTATTTTTTCAAATAAATTTATAAATAAATAATTTGAAATAAACACATAGGGTCCCCCCATTTTGGAAAATCATCCCAGGTAAGCCGAAAGCTGGGGTCTGATATTCTCAGGGTGGGAAACGCCATGGTTGTTGGCCCTCTTCAGCCTAAAAATAGCAGGCCAAAGTCGCCCCAGAGCTTGCACCACTATAAAATGCGCCAATCCTGGCACTTAGTTCCGGCTTTTCCCACTGCCCTGGTGCCAGTGGCAGTTAAGGTAATGGCATTTGGGGTTTATGACAGCTGGGTAATGTCCACTAACATCATGCCCAATAGCTAATAATGTTGAGGCGTACATTAGATGCCCAACATTACTAGTCAAATCAGTCACAACACAAATAAACACAACAAAAAAATATTTATTTGAAAAAAAACTCCCTAACACAAACTCTCTTTCCCCAGTTTATTAAAAAAAAAAATTGACATAGTCCTGTGAGAAGTTGCCCATATAAAAGGAGACTTTAAGGCTGGCTTCACATTTGCGTATGGGAAGGCAGCGTATTGCTGCGTTCCCATACGCAGTCAAACGCATGCGCACTGCGTTCCTATGTTTAACATAAGAACGCATGGTGCCTGCGTTTGCTGCATTCGGGTGCGGATGCGGACGGTATCTGCTGCTTCCGGTGTCCAGCATCCGCACCCGGGACGCAGCATGTTGTTTTTTTTTTGTGCGTTTGGGGACCTTGGACAATCAGCAAGCGTCCCCAAGCGCACAAAAAATGCATTGGCTTCAATGGGTCCGCAGTGTCCTCGGCATGACACCGCAGGAGAACGCTGCGGACCCATTGAAAAATCTCCCGGTGGCCGCCGGTGATGTCACAGGAGCTCACCGACGGCCACCGGGAGATCAGCTGGAGCCTCTGCTGTCCTTCGCCTCCCGGCCGCTGGTAATGTGCTAGCGATGTCGGCGGGGAGAACAGCTGATGTGACAGCTGTTTGAATCTTCCCGCGCCGACATCTCCTCTCGGTGTCGGCGCGGGAAGATTCAAACAGCTGTCAAATCAGCTGTTCTCCCCGCCGACACGTCCCGGAGGTTACCGGCGGCCGGGGGGCGGAGATCTCCGGCGCTGATCTCCGCCCCCTGACAACGCCGATTGGCTGGCAGCCTGCACAATGATGTGTCCGCAGGCGGACATTATCCGCTGCGGACACATCATTTACACCCTGCTTTTGACAGCGTTTGTGTCTGCATGCCATCAGCATGCAGACACAAACGCTAATGTGAAGCCAGCCTAACTCAGATAGAGGGAGAAATATCACCCTTTGTAATCTGAGGCTCCTGATCTGTAATGATCTCACTGAGGTCATCATGCATCAGGCTCCTGGCAGGACCAGGCTTCACAGAAGAAGATGCACAGGACGGATACACCGTTGGATGTTGGGGTACTCATCATAGGTCCACTGGAGAATCAGAGGTAAGGAGGTACTGGTGGGGCAAACTAGAGGGTGGGGAGGTAAACCAGAGTTTGGGGGATAGGCAGGAAAGAACACAAGACTTTTGTTGGCGCACACCACAGTCAGGACATTTTGGACACGGATGGCGGGGGGTGGGGAGGACTTTGGTGGTATTGGGGGCCCTTAGGGCCTGAGGGGTTTTACGTTTCTCTCTCATCTGACATGTTTGATCACATCAGATGAGAAAGAAATAATTTTTACAGACAATATCATTTCTTTCATTTTGACTGCCGTTATTCGATGTACTCCCAGTAGCTGAAACCCATGAAATTTTTTAACACTAGCGGGTGCCATGGGGCTTTTTCTTTTCTGACGTCTCTGGACTTTGGAAAGGAAGAAGTACCCTACGATTCTGACATCTAGAGTCGTGCAGCCGTAGCTATGAGGTTAAAACAGGAAAAGTATAGAAATCTTGAGCATATAGAAAATGAACAATAAAACCTCAATTCTTGGTTAAATTATGTAGAAACAACGTATTGGAAAACCAAAATTATATAACTTCAATTATTAGTTGAATTCTTCTATATGTATGGGTCTAGAAAAATGTCCTTATCACCTTAAGTATGACTTGTATGTAAACTTTAGTATATTCTACAATTTCAGATACATATTGTTTGATTAGTGAACTTTTTGAAACTTAAAACTGTTCTAATGAATACTGAAGGATTTATATTGTAATAAGAATAGGAAATGATTAGTATAAATTATATGAAGTGGCTGTTTAATCTAGAGGGAATGTTCATCATGTCTCAATCAGAAATTACATAGAATTTTTAATTAGAACTACTTAAATGACATGACGACATAATGTGAAAATGACAATACTGAAATCAGATTTAAAAAATGACTGATATATTATCAAAACTACCAAGTATATTTAAGCATTATATTCTAGCTTTCTTTTTAAATTTAACAAAAAAAAAGAAATGTATACTGTACAATAAGAGTCCCTGATATGTGTAATAAAGGATATATTTAGGCACAGATTCTGAGATTAAGGCTGAGTTCACATTTGCACACGATGTGCGCTGTGAATGCAGTGTTCCTGAGTGCAGCAAGACGTAGGCACTATGTGCTCCTATGTTTAAAATAGGAAAGCATAGTACCTGCGCTCAGCTGCATTTGCGTTCAGCTGCACATAATTTATGCACATGCCAAAGGCAACATATTGCATTTTTGTGCGTGGCTATGTGCTTGCTTTATGCGCATGCAGACAGCCGTGCACAAGCAATAAATGGAAGTCAATCTGTGCGCATTGCCATATGCTGGCAAGCGCACAGACGCTGCTTAAGATGACCTCCTCTGAGGTCATCTGCAGGTTAATCCTTTCCTGTCGTTCTCTTCTTCTTCCCTCTTCTTTCTTCTTCTTATTTCCTCTTCTTTCCTCTTCTTTCTTCTTCTTTTTTCTTCTTTCTTCTCTTCTGTCATCTTCTTTCTTCCTCCCTGCCACCGCTGCCGCTGGTTTAAAATAGCCGGCGGGAAAGCCAGCTTTCCCGCCTCGCTAATTCAAATGTTCAACATCAGCTGATCATTTGAATTAGCGGGGCTGGAAAGCTGGCGGTGAAGTGTGTTCACCGCTGGCTTTCCTGCTGGCTATTTTAAACCAGCGGCGGCAGTGGCAGGGAGGAAAGATCAGCGGCGGCGGCTGGGAGGCAGAGATCTCTGCCGCTGATCTCTGCCTCCCGCCTTCCGCCACTAATTGGCTGGCAGGGCGGCTTACAATCACATTGTCATGTGAATGCATGCGGACAATCTCCGCTGCGTTCACAGGAAAGTGTTTGTGTTCAGCACTACGTATGTGTATGCTCTGCAAACGCTGCAGTGCCAAACACAAATGTGAAGCCTGCCTAACATCATAACCTTTGAGTGATCCCACACAGACATTTATAGCATGTGACAGAACACAACTCTGGATATTTTGAGCTAAGTGCAAAAATAAATTTCCATATTTTTCGGATTGTAAAACACATTTTTTTCCCTTAAATTGGGGAAAACAGGGGGGTGCTTTTTATAATCTGCACCTTTAAAAAAAAACTTGACAAGGGGGTTGCGGTGGTAGTGTGGGGTGCAGGAGACAAGCTTCATGGGTCCATGGAGGTTAGGGGTACAGCTGCGTGAACGAAGCTGCTGGGGGGTTGTCGTGTTGGTGCATGGCGAGGGACGCTATTTTCCTTTTGCCTGCCTGCATTGCCAAGCTGCAATTCGACCTCTATAGTGTTGACTTCATGAAAAGTTCAATGGATCTCGATCTGCACATGCACCGCCTCCGTGGCCATGTTCTGGAAGTCTGGACACTAGAGGCGGAATTGTAACTTGGCAATGCAGACAGGCACATGGAAAATGATGGCCTCTATCACATACCAGCAGGACAACCCCCCTCCCACAACTCCAGGCCCACAGCTTTATAGCCACCCTCTATGGACCTGTGAAATTTGCTTCCTGCGCCCTGGCTCCACCACCGCAATCCCCTCCGTAAGCTGTGGTGAGTCAAGAATAGGGGGCCATGTATCAGGATGGGGTTATATATACCAGGATTGAGAGACATATACAAGGATGGGGGGACATATACCAGGATGGGGGGCCATGTTCCAGGATGGGGGCATATATACCAAGATAGGGGGTAAATACCAGGATGGGGGACATATATACCAGAATATGGGCCAGATACCAGGATGAGGGACATATATACCAGGATGGGGAACATATACATTAGGATGGGGGTCATGTACAAATATGAGGGCAATATATTCTAATTGTAAGACAGACACTGGCATTATAAGATAGACCTCATTTAACATTAAAGATGATTTTCTCTCTTTTCCTTCACCAAATTTGCGGTGTATCTTATAATCCGGTGCATCTTAAAAAGCAAAAAATATGGTATAAAAATTCAAAAGTATGTATTGGTACTAAATCATTTATTATGGCTTTCGTCTCTTCTCTTATATAACCATTTCAGCATATTAGTCCAGTGATTAGGTACGTTAAACTAAGTAAAAAAATCTAACATTAGTAAATATTGGAAAAAAGTATAAAAAAATGGAAAAATGTTACAATGTTAGTACTCTATTTTTATGTAAAAACAAAGTAAACAAGAAACAAATATTTGGCCTCACTGTGTCTGCAACAAATATTGATGCAAAACTGTTTCCATATGATAAACATCACTAAAGATACTTAACTCACTAAAGATTAATAAAAAACATGCCAATGTCTCACTCTCCTCGGTGTGGTTTTTGACACGTTAGACGCCCTTGTGCTTCTGCCAAGGGACAAGATAATCACTCTCCAATAAGAAGTTCTCTTCCTCACACGTCCTACATCACACTCCATTTGCTTTGGGATGGGGATTCTGAGCACTATGTAGGCAATAATGGAGACCATCCCTTTTGCCTAATTTCATCTATGCCTCCTACAACTGGCAATGCTGGCATCTTAGGACAAAAGCCCCATTTCTCTGGACCATCGATTTTGCCTCTCCTTGAGGGTCAATCACTCCTGTGATGGTATGGGTATCCCTCACTCGAGCAGGGGAGGTTGTTTCTTCTACTTCAATGGTTAGTTGTCAGCTCCAACACCAGCTTCCTCGACTGAAAGGGCGATCTTTCTGCGTCACACCATCCAGGGCCAGTGGTCAAGGTAGGAGAGCTCTTTGCCCATCAACGTCCTGGAGATCAAAGCTATAGTGCTCACATTGCACCAGTTTCATCTTCTTCTGGTGAGTTATCCCATCTGGATACAATCGGACAATAACACGGTAGTGGCCTATATCAACTACTAGGGGGGTACCCGCAGCAAGGCAGCAAGGAAAGAGGTTAATTTAACTCTCCACTGGGCTGAGACCCAAAGATCTATCATCTCGCAGAACACATTCTCGGTGTCGAAAACTGGTCAGCGGATTTTCTTAGCCTGAAGGGTCTCACGTCTTGAGAGCAGTCCCTCAAAAAGGAGATTTTCCTACAAATACACCAGAGATGGAGAGATCTAGATGTGGATCTCATGGCTTCCAGACTCAAGCCCAAGGTTTGTCTCCTTTGTGATTCCTGCACTACAGGGGTAGATGCTCTAGCTCTCCCTTGGGATCAGTTCATATGTCCTTTCCTCTTTCCTCTTTTAACACTGATCCCGTGGGTCATCAAGAAAATCAAGACAGAGAGGATCCCAGTAATCTTGATTGACCCAGATTGACCCGGGCGGGCTTGATACGCTTAACTCGTGCAGCTTCTCGCTGATGTACCCTGGAAAATGCCCATTCATCCAGACATTCTATCTCAGGACCCATGCTTCCACCAGAACTCTGGTGCCCTGAATGGCTTAACAATTGAGTCCTTGATAGTAGAGCGGGCTGGGTTTCTTCCTGAGGTGATTCATACCATGATCAGGGCACGAAATTTTCGTCTTCTCGTATCTACTATCGTACATGAAAAATCTTTTTTCTCTGGTGTGAAAGTTCCTGCGTTCCTTTTCTGATCCTTTCCATTCCAGCCATTCTGTCCTTCTTTAAGTTCAGGCTGGATTCAGGCCTTTCACCAAATATTCTTAAAGGACAAGTGTCTGCACTGTCAGTACTGTTTCAGAAATCACTCAACTCCTGTCCACAGATAATAACTTTTATGCAAGGGGTCTCTTACATAGGTCCTCCTTACTGCTCACCCTTGGAGCCATGGAATCTCAACCTGGTCCTGGGAGCCCTTCAGGATTCTGCCTTAAGCCAATAAGGTAGGAGGTGCTTTCTCGGCTCTATGGGACGGTCACTTTTCTGGTGGCCATTATGTCAATTTGTCAGGGTTCCGAACTGGCTGATTTTCTTGTTATTCCCCTTTTCTGGTGTTCGCCTGTGTCCTTCTTTCCCACCACCAGGTGGTGTCTCCTTTCCATGTTAAGGAGGAAGATGAAACTTCCTTCTTTCTGACTGGCACCATCCCATACACAGAGAGGTCCCTGCATAAAACGGATTTGGTCAGAGCATTGCCTCTGTATGTTTCTCACATAGCATCCTTCACCAAATGGATGCGCTAGTTGTCCTTTCTGAGGGCTACAAAAATGGTTTGGCTGCCTCCAGTGGATTAAGTCTGCCATTCTGAAGTCATAAAGGATCATAAACAGATCTCTAGGGGGAATCAAGGCTGATGCCCCACTCATGTTTTGAGCTTCCCAGGCAGTTTGGCATTAGGCTTCTGCCTCCCACGTCTGCAAGGTGGCTTTGTGATCCAGCCTGTACATTTTCTCCAGATTCTACAGGGTTCACACCAAGGCCTCAGCGAATACAGGCCTGGGGAGAAAGATTTTGCAAGCCATGGTGCACATCTAGTTTTTAAGGTGTGTTGTATCTTTCAGTAGTTTTCCTTGTTGCTGGCTACAGTTTAATCCCCACCCAGTAACTGCCTTGGGATCTCCCATTATCTTCTGTCCCTGAATGAAGTGAGAGAGAAAAGGATTTTTGGGTACTCACCATAAAATCTTTTTCTCTGAGTCTTCATTGAGGGACACTGCACCTACTCTTAGTTGAGCCTTGTTGGGCCTTTGGATTGTGTAAATTTTTGTGTGTGTTTTATTACAGATTTACTACTCCTGCTCCTCTTAGACTAAACTGGCTAAGTCAGCGGTCAGTCTGGGGGTGTACACTACTTGGGGGAGCTAACTTTTTTGTCTTACCTAGTGTCAGCCTCCCAGCGACTGCAGCATACCCCATGGTCCAGTGTTCCCCAATAAAACTCAGAGAAAAACATTTTACGATGAGTACACAAAAATCCCTCATTAAAGAGACTATGTCAGATCATTTTTCAGTATGATACTAATATTACCCCTTAATAGTGCCTGGACAGACCATTTAAAAACATGTAAAATCATTAATGTATGCTGTGTAGGGATGAGCAGTACGCAATATTCGGAATCGCTATACTTGCAATAAGTAGGAACTGGTACTCGGTACTCGCTGCGAGTATAGCGAGTCCGATTACTTTCACAGTGTATCTATAGATACACTGCGAAAGTCACCCTAAAAGTGAATAAAAATTGTTAAAAATAATAAAATTACATACTCACCTGTCCGACGCCTGCCCGGGACCGTCCCAGAAGTCCTGCGATCACCGGACAAGGACATGTGACTTCCAGCCAATCAGATGGCCGGTAGCAATCTGGCCAATCAGATGGCGACACGTCACAACCACGTGATCGTAGCGGCCACCTGATTGGCCAGATTTAAGTCTCTGAAATTTAAGTGTAATGTGAACTACGTTGTATTTTCAACTGATTTTGAAAAGGGTACATACTGGCACATAGCATGTCTCATGCACCCATGCTATGCCATGACACTATTTTTACTCTAAGTAGTATGCTGTTCCTTTCCCTGGTGTTTGGCACTAATAAGAGCAGTTTATCAGCTTTTGAACACCTTTGAATGTTTCTATGCGTTTCATGTTGCCTGCCATTGATTTCAATGGAGTTCAGAAAATTTGGCGAACATTCCACAAACAATTCAGCGAACACCCCACATTTGACCCGAACACTTTCCCCAAATGCCAGCAAATCCAGCTAAGATCAGGAAAAATGGGAAATTTAAAATGGCCCTAAAACTTAATCTGTTTATTTGGAGCCCAAATGCTCACAGAAGGTTAGGAGTGTCCCCAGCATCAGGTCTATTGACTTGTGTTAAGCTGTAGAATTTATGGGAATTTTTTGGAATTTTCTAGGAGTTTGCAGTGTTTTGACAGCTGCATGGTCTGAATTTTGCAAACAGTGGCAGCAATTGGGAGTCCAGGAAGTTTATAATGTCCTTGAAACATGAGTTTAAGAGAGCGTAATATTTTGGAATTTGTTTTAATATTATTATTATTTTTTTTTATTACTATTGAACAGCAAACCTTTATTATTGCAGAAGGTCACCACCATGCGAGACCATATGTTCTACACTTATGTGATACAATATATTAAAAAATTGTATATGACCATGGATATGCTTCACATTCATGATCTTATAGGTCTGTTCACAGGGATGAAACCCCATAATATGGCTATTGCTGCTTAAAAATATGCAATCACTATTTAATGTCATATTAAGCATAATACTACTACTAATAATATGTATTCATTTAAATAGCTCTATTAATTCCATAGCGTTTTACATACATTTGCATTTCATGTATAATGCATATTACAGTAGTCCTCCTGGCATTCCTGCAGTGCCCAGTACCCTTATTCAGCATTTTAGATGAATTAATGGTGAATGGTGACCTAAATAAACTTATTTATTTTCATTACTTTGTTTCATAGTAACATGTCACATTTCAATAATGACTAAAATTTAGTATCTGCAACTCAGTTTATATACATTGTGGCCTGACATACAGGTGTTAATTA
Source organism: Allobates femoralis (assembly GCA_033576535.1). Classification (NCBI taxonomy): domain Eukaryota; kingdom Metazoa; phylum Chordata; class Amphibia; order Anura; family Aromobatidae; genus Allobates; species Allobates femoralis. The sequence goes on along the minus strand of JARQOC010000001.1, from coordinate 300,060,387 downwards.
GTAAGTAGTCATTAGGCAATAATATTGTGCAAACATTCAACTCCAGTACTGATTGCTCGGGTCTGAATTGTGGCACTCAATGCAAGAGGCGCCTCTAGAGAAAGCATTCAAACACACCCAAAGCTGCAGAACTTTAAAAGCATCTTCCACTATCTTATCTCTGTCTGAATTCCCAGTGACATGCAGGTTTCCTGTCTGGATTCTGCACTGCAGCCATTTCTTCATGGATTCCCTGTAAGGAATGGCTGACCTCGGCTCAGAGGATGATACAATCTAGCTAAAAACCCCTTGGGGCAAAATGTGGGTCAGCAGAACCAGACCGGAGTGACATCATAGAGAGATGGAGAGTGAGACCACTTGTTTACCCACTACAGTCAGTGCAAGGGACAGCTACTCAACTGTTATGGAACTCTGCTGGTTTTGACCAATCTCAGACACTGAGCACACAAAATCAATATTAGGCAAAATAAAAGGCCTAGAAAAAATACCTTAAAACGGGCTCACAAGTTGCCAAAACAGCTCATATTATGGACAGACACCAGTAAAAGTGCTATATATTTCCCAGAGTTAAAATTGTCATAATTGTGCATTATGGTTGCATGGGACAAGGCCTGGCCCAGTATTTTAAGCTTCAACATTGATTAGGAACAGGGAGATGAGTGACATGTGTAGACATGGTGCTCAGAGAGCCCTGCTAAATTAAGGAAACAGACAAGATGGAGACCCCAAGAAATGTCTTTACATTTCAAAAAATTACAGCCAGATACTACCAAATTGGCATCAATTGAGCAAGAATAGAAATTGGAGAATGGCACAGCCTACGTACATGGCACATGTTCTGGCCTAGCATTTAAAGTTTAAATATTCATTAGTATATTCATTACAGCCTTTTCAGAGGAAACTTAAGGATTTGAGAATCACATATTAGAAGACAAACACAGCATTTTTAGGGGAACTGAAGGATTTTAGAATCACAGGTTGGAGGCCAAACACAGCCTTTTTAGGGGAAATTAAATAATTTGAGAATCACAGGTTACAGGCATAAAAATTGCTTTTTAGGGGAACTCAAGGATTCCAGAATCACAGGTTACAGGCAAAAATATCTTTCTAGGGGAAACTGAAGATTTTGAGAATCAGATGTTAGAGGCAAAAAATGTTTTTTTTTAGGGGAAACACAGGGATTTAAGAATCACAGGTTACAGGCAATATATAGCTCTTTTTGGGAAACTGAAGGATTTGAGAATTACCGGTTATAGGCCAAACAACCATTTTAGGGGAAACTGAAGAATTTGAGAATCAAAGGTTAGAGGCCAAACAGATCCTTTTTAGGGGAAACTGAAGGATTTGAGAGTCACATTTTAGAGGTCAAACAGAGCCTTTTTAGAAAAAACTGTAGGATTTGGCAATCCCTTCCGGTATGCAAAAAAGTGTTTTTTCCAACGCTCACAGATTTAGGAATCACACTTGTTTTTAGCACAAAATGCCTATGTTAAGATGGACACTCTCACTCTCCTATGCTATCTAAAAAGCAATCAAATATCTACAGTGCCTACAAGTAGTATTCAACCCCCTGCATATTTAGGTGGTTTGATAAGATGCAAATAAGTTAGAGCCTTCAAACTGCAAACGAGAGTAGGATTTATTAACAGAAGCATAAATCTTACAAACCAAAAAGTTATGTTGCTCAGTTGAATTTTAATAAATTTTAAACATAAAAGTGTGGGTCAATTATTATTCAACCCCTCAAACCACCAGCATTCTGTTTGGTCCCCCTAAAGTATTAAGAAGTAGTTCAGGCACAAAGAACAATGAGCTTCACATTGTGGATTAATTATCTCTTTTGCCAGCCTTTTCTGACTATTTAAGACCCTCCCGAAACTTGTGAACAGCACTCATACATGGTCAACATGGGAAAGACAAAGGAGCATTCCAAGGCCATCAGAGACAAGATCGTGGAGGGTCACAAGGCTGGCAAGGGGTAAAAACCCTTTCCAAGGAGTTGGGCCTACCTGTCTCCACTGTTGGGTGCATCATCCGGAAGTGGAAGGCTTATGGAACTACTGTTAGCCTTCCACGGCCTGGACAGCCTTTGAAAGTCTCCTCCCGTGCCGAAGCAGGCTTGTCTGAAGAGTCAAGGCTGACCCAAGGATAACAAGGAAGGAGCTCCGGGAAGATCTCATGGCAGTGGGGACATTGGTTTCAGTCAATACCATAAGTAACGTACTCCACCGCAATGGTCTCCGTTCCAGACGAGCCCGTAAGGTACCTTTACTTTCAAAGCGTCATGTCAAGGCTCATCTACAGTTTGCTCATGATCACTTGGAGGACTCTGATACAGACTGGTTCAAGGTTCTATGGTCTGATGAGACCAAGATCGAGATCTTTGGTGCCAACCACACACGTGACGTTTGGAGACTGGATGGCACTGCATACGACCCCAAGAATACCATCCCTACAGTCAAGAATGGTGGTGGCAGCATCATGCTGTGGGGCTGTTTCTCAGCCAAGGGGCCTGGCCATCTGGTCCGCATCCATGGAAAGATGGATAGCACGGCCTACCTGGAGATTTTGGCCAAGAACCTCCGCTCCTCCATCAAGGGTCTTAAGATGGGTCGTAATTTCATCTTCCAAAAAGACAACGACCCAAAGCACACAGCCAAGAAAACCAAGGCCTGGTTCAAAAGGTAAAAAATCAAGGTGATGGAGTGGCCTAGTCAGTCTTCTGACCTTAACCCAATTGAAAACTTGTGGAAGGAGCTCAAGATTAAAGTCCACATGAGACACCCAAAGAACCTAGATAACTTGGAGAAGATCTGCATGGAGGAGTGGGCCAAGATAACTCCAGAGACCTGTGCCGGCCTGATCAGGTTTTATAAAAGACGATTATTAGCTGTAATTGCAAACAAGGGTTATTCCACAAAATATTAAACCTAGGGGTTGAATAATAACACTGGTCAACAGCATTTTTGGTGCCAAAGATATTTCATTGAATTTAGGGTAACTTTGGGGTGCTGATTCTGAATATGTCATCAGTTTTGCCAGATTGGCTCAAGTTTTTGAGATTTTTCGTAAAATGTGTAACAAAAAAGACGTTTTTTGCTACTTTTTTAACGAAGTCTGTTATGTTTCTTCTATGTTTTGTCAGTGTATATTCACCACAAATGTAACAGAATGAGTCTGGATCGTTAAGACAACTTCTTCTTGATGAGTTCATGCTTTTCACTGGACAACAGACAACAACATAAAGTTAGTGCCAAAAACCAAGCTATGAACAAACTTTTAGAACACTAATTAACACAAAACTATATTGAGAACTGCTCAGTTCAAGTACTAATCCAAAGAAATTAATGAGATGATGCGTCGCATTTACGAACAAGTGCTATAAATAAGATACCAAAAATCTCAAAAACTTGAGCCAATCTGGCAAAACTGATAGCATATTCAGAATCAGCACCCCAAAAATACCCCAAATTCATTAAAATATTTTGGGCACCAGAAAAAAAAATTTTTTTTGTTGACCTGTGTAATTGACCCACACTTTTATGTTTAAAATTTATTAAAATTCAACCGAGCAACATAAGTTTTTGGTTTGTAAGATTTATGCTTCTGTTAATAAATCCTACTCTCGTTTGCAGTTTGAAGGCTCTAACTTATTTGCATCTTCTCAAACCACCTAAATCTGCTGTCACGTCCTACTGACGGACCCTACGTGTGAATCCACTGGACCGCGTAGTTGCGGATGCCGATACCTGGCTGATAGAGAGGCGGACTAGAACAGTAGAGTCAAAAGGTTTATTGTGTACAACAACAAAACAAGAACCCACGCCCCAGGGGAGAGCCACAAGGTCGCAGCACCGAAACACCACCGAAGGAGGCCCCGGAGCGCTTAACCCCTATACAGGGATACCGCCGGTACCAACCTCGGGGGGACCAATGAAGCGGACTCGAGTGTTAAACCGACCCCAGGCGACGTGGTAAAAAGCAACAGCACAAGAACACCAGGGAACCGGAGCAGGACTGGAGCCAGCACTTCAGCAGAGAAGAGGTCCGGGGAGCAGGCCAAGAACACCGGAGTCAATGAGGAGTCGGCAGGGCAGAGATCTTCTGGAAGTAACAAACAGGTATCAGATATTATGCAAAACAAGGAACAACCTGACCAGACCAGGAATAGCAACTTCACAAGGTAGAAATTGCCCTGGCAAAGACTGACAGGAAACAGGAAGCTTATATTACAGCAGGGTACTCCTGATTGGCAGGACACAGAGACATGGTGATTGTCTGAGGGGAGGAACATGATCCCTGCAGTTCTCCAGCAGTCACTGATTTGGAGATGGAGTTTCATGCGCTCAAGCAGTAGCCCCGAAAGTGAGGAGATGAGCGGCGTTATTCAAGCAGAGGGCGCTGGAGCCCTGCGGCAGACCCCCGGGTTATTACAGTACCCCCCCTCCATGCCCCCCCCAGACGGAAACAGGCCAGGAACCTGCGCAGAAGGCGCGGGGCATTGACCTCCGCCTCCATGGTCCCGAAGGCACCGGCAAGGGCAGAAGGGGCCCGAGGGCAGTCGCTTGGGCGTCTTGTGTCGAGCACAGGAGGAACAGGTGGAGACATAGGCGGAGACGTCCCGACGCATCCGCGGCCACCAGTACCGACCAATCAAGTGTAAGATCTTTGTCACCCCCGCATGGCTGAGAGTCTGGAGGAATGGCCCCAGCGAAGGACGTGCCTCCGATCTGCCTCAGGTACCAGCATCTTACCTGGTAGGGACAGACGGAGGGGTGCCGCCATGCAGGCGTTGGACGGATCGATGATGGAGCGTGACTCCTCCTCCCGACATTCGGACGTTACTAGGGTTTCGGCAGGGTTCAATGGGTAGACACGGCCCTTCGGGAGTGGAGCCCCCGGCACCAGATCAACGGGACAGACATAGGGTCCGTGCGGAGGTAACGTCTCGGTCTCCTTCTGGTCGAGGACGTCGGCATACGACCGATAGGCCGAGGGCAGCCCGGGCAACGCTGATAGTGAAGGTGGCAGCCGGACGGGAGAAACGGGAAGAAGGCATTGGCTATGGCACGCCTGCCCCCACCGCAGGACCTCACCTGTTCGCCATTCCAGTACTGGTTCATGAATGCCATGGAAGACCAAGCAGAAACGGAGGAGACAGGACCGGCAGGACATAGAAGGTGAGGCGCTCAGTGTGACGAGGACCGACTTGTATTTCCACCTCTCCGGTGACACCCATCACAGCGTCTTGTAAGGGCCTCCCATCGACCGAGGTGATGACGTGGGGATGCTGCAGGGGGTGTACGGGAATACCGTATCGTTGCACTGCTTCCAGTTGCACAAAGTTACCTGCGGACCTGGAATCCAGGCAAGCCACCTCCGAATGGCGTTTGTCTCCGACCTTAACCTGGATGGCAATAGTGAGAGGTGGAGAGGACTCGCTCTCCATTAAGTTGGCCTCTCTTACCTGCCCTAGATGGAGGTTCTCTGGCCGCTTGTGACATTGGCGGCAAAAGTGGCCAGATCCTCTAAAATAAAGGCACAGGCCCCGGGTGATCCTCTCTTCCCTCCTCTGGATCCGGAGCTGAACACGATCCACCTCCATGGCCTCATGACCTGCCGGAGGTGCCGCGGGTTCCGGAAGGAAGGGTCCACTCTCCTGCGTCCTCTCCTGCGTTCTCTCCTGGTACCGCTCCTGAAGACGACGGTCAATTTGGACAGCGAGGGTGATGTACTCCTCCAGGGAACTAGGCAGGTCCTGAACCGTTAGTTCGTCCTTGATACGGCTTGAGAACCCCCGGCGGAAGACACCAACCAAGGGCTCATCCGCCCAGCGGAGCTCAGCAGCCAAAGTACGGAATTGGATGGCATACTGCCCAACAGACTCGTTACCTTGTCGCAGGTTGAAGAGCGCCTCGGTGGCAGACGCCACCCATCCTGGCTCATCAAAGGCCTTACGAAAGGTGTCCAGGAATGACCGCAGGTCGGACACGATGGGATCCTCTCTCTCCAACAATGGGTTGAACCATGCCAGTGCCTCTCCCTTGAGGTGTGAAGCCAGAAACGCCACTTTCGCCTCATCCGTCGGGTATTGGTGAGGTAATAACCGTAAGTGGAGCTGGCACTGGTTAATAAACCCCTGACATGCTTTAGAATCACCGGTGTACCTGGTGGGCTGGCACAGCTGTGGTGAAGACACAGCTCCAGCTGGAGCTCCAGTTGACAGCACGGGGACGGAACCTGGGCTTCCTGTTGTGCTCTGTAAGCTGGTAAGCCGATCATCCATGGAGGACATATGGGATGACATCCGAGTCTGTCTCTCTCTCAGATGGTCCAATTCCTGGTGGAGTCTCAGCACCTGGGAAGAGAGAGTGGGATCAGTGGTAGAGGACGCCCCTAAGCGGGCCTCTAGAGACTGGATAAACGCCACAACCTGGTCGTGACTCTGGCGGAGTGCGGCCAGCTCTCTTTGGGCATCAAACCTGGTATCAGCGGGGTCCATGGCCAGGGCAAGATCTGTCACGTCCTACTGAAGGACCCTACGTGTGAACCCACTGGACCGCGTAGTTGCGGATGCCGATACCTGGCAGATAGAGAGGCGGACTAGAACAGTAGAGTCAAAAGGTTTATTGTGTACAACAACAAAACAAGAACCCACGCCCCAGGGGAGAGCCACAAGGTCGCAGCACCGGAACACCACAGAAGGAGGCCCCGGAGCGCTTAACCCCTATACAGGGATACCGCCGGTACCAACCTCGGGGGGACCAATGAAGCGGACTCGAGTGTTAAACCGACCCCAGGCAACGTGGTAAAAAGCAACAGCACAAGAACACCAGGGAACCGGAGCAGGACTAGAGCCAGCACTTCAGCAGAGAAGAGGTCCGGGGAGCAGGCCAAGAACACCGGAGTCAATGAGGAGTCGGCAGGGCAGAGATCTGCTGGAAGTAACAAACAGGTATCAGATATTATGCAAAACAAGGAACAACCTGACCAGACCAGGAATAGCAACTTCACAAGGTAGAAATTGCCCTGGCAAAGACTGACAGGAAACAGGAAGCTTATATTACAGCAGGGTACTCCTGATTGGCAGGACACAGAGACATGGTGATTGGCTGAGGGGAGGAGCATGATCCGTGCAGTTCTCCAGCAGTCACTGATTTGGAGATGGAGTTTCATGCGCTCAAGCAGTAGCCCCGGAAGTGAGGAGATGAGCGGCGCTATTCAAGCAGAGGGCGCTGGAGCCCTGCGACAGACCCCCGGGTGGTTACATCTGCAGGGGGTTGAATACTACTTGTAGGCACTGTAGCTATCTAATTGTGTAATTTAGACAAAGCATTTTTGGAAATTGCTCAAGTTTGCCCGAACATAAACTGCTATGTTCATGCTAAATTTGAAACTGGTGAACATGTTCAGGGAAGGTTGGCTCATCTTTAACCATGTGCAGTTTTTGTACCTAGTTTGCCAAATGCCGACCATTTGTAAAATACTGTCCACTTCCTTCACCTGTACCGAGATACAAAACTTCAGCACGTGACAATCTTCATTTCTGATTTTGAAGGAGCTGGTCAGATATCAACTAGTTTTTTATTGACTAGTCATAACATCATAACTGTGGTTTCTTCCAAGCTCCAGCAGGTCCTGCTCCTTGCATCACTGCTTTTTCGAAAAAATGTTGGAAGTGAGTTCAGTGCACAGGAAGCTTTTTCAGTCTAATATTGCTGTTAGTGGGAGGCATAGCTTGCCTAGGGACCACTGTCCAGCTTTTTGTTAATGCTGATTGGATTGAGCCATCCAATCATTTAATGAGATACTTCTCTACGTATATTCACAGCACTTGCACTGTGATGAATTTCACTTCATAAGAGCCTACCATCACTGTCAATAAACATGAAATGTCTAACCTTACAAGTCATTATTTACATCAGTCCAATAAGCATTTCAGACCTCAAACTTTTACATTTAAAATATATTCAGTGCAATAGCTGCATGTGTGATGAAATTGTTGATTGGACTGAGCTGTCAAAAGCTATTTGCAGGGATGTCTATATGTATATTTACTGTAGGGATGAGCAAACCCTTTTTTTCGAGTTCAGGTTGTGCAGCCAAACTTTTTGACACACTGTTTGTGACCCTGAACTTGACCTAAACCTCAATGGAAGTCACTCATTGAAAGTTCAGCTCTCCACCCGCATACAGCTAGCCATAAGGAAAAAACATTTTGGGGTGGGAGGACAGTGATTTATTTTTTTATTAATTTTGGTCACACACTACACCATAAAACTGTGCTTTTAAGCTCAGTACAAGCCAATCAAACACTGCACATGGACCTCACTGGGATAAGCACCAATTGTACCCAACCACAGTGATGCTTGCTCTAGTGCTTTACAATCATAAAGCTCGAAAACTCTAAACCTGAACAAGTTTACTCAACACCAGGAATTTCAGCAACCCAAACCAAACTTTGAAAGGTTTGCTCATTACTAATTCACAGCACTGGCATGGGGCCTTTATATGAATACCAGGGCTGTACAAATGCTGATTGTACAGATTGGTTAAGTCAGCTCTTATCATTGCAATTATGGGGACATCATATTTCTATAGGCATGGCTAAAAGTGTTGGGACCTTCGAAATTGTTCCAAAAAGTGAAGTATTTCTCCAAGAAAATTATTGCAATTACACATATTTTGTTATACACATGTTTATTTCCTTTGTTTGTATTGGAACAATAACAAAAATAAAGAAAAAAAGGCAAATTGTATATTATTTCACACAAAACACCAGAAAGGGTCAAAAAATTGTTGACACCTTTTGCCTAAACAACTTTTTTTCAATCGTGATGTTCCTTTAAATCCACCTGTGGCAAGTAACAGGTGTGGGCACTATAAAAAAACATACCTGATAAAGGGTATAAAAGGGAGAAGTTAATATTTGCATTGTATGTGTATGTTTTCCTCATTAAGCATGGATAATAGAAGAGGAGAAGAAACTGTCTCTGGAATTGAGGACCAAAATTGTTCAACAATTAAAAGCTATAAGTCCATCTCCAGAGATCTTGATGTTTCTTTGTCCATGGTGCAAAATATAATCAAGAATTTTAGAAACCAATGGAACTGTAGCTAATATTTCTGGATGAGGATGGCAGAGAAAAATAATGAAAGGTTGCAATACAGGATAGATAGATTGTGGATAAGCAGCCCCAATGAAGTTTCAAAGAAATTCAATCTGTCCTGCAGGTTCAGGGTTTATCAGTGTCAGCATGAACTGTCAACAATGAACGAAATGAATCGCTATTGCTAGAGACCCAGGAGGACCCTACTGCCAGGGGCGGGCTGGTGCTTCTAACACGGGTGGCAGATTTGTCCTGCTAGCCCTTGACGAGGAGCGGGGGGGGAACTGTCAGAGATTTTAAGGAGGGGGTGGGGGGTTCTGTCAGAGATTTTGAGGAGCGGGGAGGGGGTGCTGTCGGAGGCTCACTCACATAGTTGTCAGCCGTGTCTGCCGTGTGTCCTGCTATTACACGGCTTCGGCCGGTCCATTTGTGAGGGTGGCGGCCCTAGATGAGGGCTATACCACCAGCCCAGGGGGCACTTGCCCCCTGTCACCTGGGCCAGTCCGCCCCTGTCTACTGCTGACAAAGTGAGATAAAAAAAAACTAGACTGCAGTGAGCCAAAATGTTTGAGATTAAGCCAAAATCCTTCTGGACAGATGAGACTAAGATAGAACTTTTGTGGTAAAGCACATCATTCTACTGTTCAGCTAACACGGAATGAGGCCTAAAGAGAAAAGAACAAAGTTTCTACAGCCCAATATGGTGTACGTTCAAAGATGTTTTTGGGTTGTTTTGCAGCCGTTTTAACTTGGTGCCTTGACTGTGTGCAAGGCATTGTAATATCTGAAGTTAACCAAAGGATTTTGGGTTGCAATTTAGTGACTAGCGTAAGAAAGTAGGGTTACATCCATGGTCATGGTACTTCCCGCAGCACAATGACCCAAAAAATAATTTAAGAAGCACCCAAAAATGGATTGAAGCAGAGTGCGAAAGAGCTCTGAAGAGGCCAGCAATGTGCCTGGATTTCAATACCATTTAACACTTATAGAGAGATCTTAAAATTGCTGTTGGGAGAAGGCACCCTTCAAATTTGAGAGACCTGGAGCAAAAGAAGAGTGGTCTAACATTCTAGTTGAGAGATGTAAGATGCTGATAGGTGTGTGTTGTGTATGCTGCCTGTGTTTGAAATAAAATGGCTATGCAATAATTTTTATTGTAACCCCCAAAAGTACAAAAAGATGACATTGTGGCCCTCAAACTACAAAAGGTCATGTACCACTGCTCTAAACAATTTTTTGTTGATTTGTTAATTGCATACTTTAAAAGGACTCAATTAGAGTCATTTTTGGTTAAATGTTATGCTTATGTAGTAGTTAGATGTGTGAAATAAGGGATTTTATGATTTTGTTTGCTGTTAATAAGCCTTATTATACGTTTATTTTCTTTAATTGTAACATTTGTTGATCTCTTATGTTAGAATTAATTTGAAACTCTATTTATAAACATAGAAAGAATTTAAACTAAGCTAGCTGAAGAGGATAGCGTTTCTAACCTCCCACGCTCACATGTAAAATGATCCATTTTACATTTTTTCCTTTTAGCCACTTTTCATTGTAATACATTTTTTTCTGGATTCCTTTTTCATTTATATGCAAATAGTCCAATCATATTTTCATATGTAATTTAAAGAGTTTATATAAAAGAACTTGCTCTCCAATAAATATTCTAATCTTTTCAATTCTATACTTTTTCTTTTTCTTACATGTCCTCTCTTCATGTTATGCCTTTCACCATCCTCTACATGAACAATTATTGAGCCAACTAACACTCTCGCGTAGGTCATATGCATATTTCCCTAATTATTGCAATTACACATGTTATATCATTCACATGTTTAGTTTATGTGTATTGTACCAACGCAAAATAACAGAGGGAAAAAAAAGAAAATCGGACATAGTTTCACAATTCGCGTTACACTTTTGATCAAAATTAGAGAACAATGTATGATCACTTGATTTTTTCAGACAGAATGTAATCTACATTGATCAACATTTGAAAATTTTTGCATAAGGGGTACACCATGCCACTAGAAAAATGTTTTCTAAAATAACCAAAGTTTATCAACTTAAGACCTTTATTTTACCCAAAACGTGATGATCATAATTAGAGAACAGCAATGACTGTAGCACAGAGAAAGATTAAAACTACATTTTGTGAAGGTTACAACAATCACCAATTAATAGGAAGTGTACAGGCCTTTGCTTTGGATGGCTTCAGCACATCTGCAGCCACAGGACATCACTAGTCTCTCACACTGCTCTGGTGTGATTTTTGGGTCCACTCTTCTTCCAGTGTCTACCACAGTTCTGTGACTGCTGTGGGTTTCTTGCCCATAACTTTGTTACCAATGATTTTCCAGAGGTTTTCCATTTGGTGTATATCAGGACTCTGTGCTGGCCATTTCATTGTTTAAATGTTTTCTGTTTCAAGAAATTGCAATACCCATTTTGCTGTGTGAGAGGGGACATTGTCCTACATGGAAATTACTGGCTGATTGAGTGCTGAACGCAAGTAAGTAACCACGTGAAGTTGAAGAAGGTTCTGATGCACACTTTCTGAAAACATTTCCCAAACTATGACACTTCCTCTACCACCTATCACTGACTTCTTTACACATTTTGGGTTCAGTCTTTCCCCAATTTGTCGACAAGCATAATCTTTCCCATCAGATCCAAATAAATTAAACTTGCTTTAATCACTGAAATGAACTGTGGACCGCTTCTCCTCTGTCCACAATACATGCTCCTCACCAAAGGTTAGTCTAGCCTTTTTATTCTTTCTGCTAATAAGAGGTTTGGTCACTGCAGAGGGGGCTTTTGGTACAAATACTCTTAAATGTATGACACTGCATGACAAGACAGATCCTTACCCTATTCCGTACTGAACTGGCAAGCTATTCCAGCTGCAGTGTTGAAACGTCTACCCATGGAGATTCTCCGCATTATTCTGTCTTCTCTTGCATTTAGAGAAATGATGGGAGTGTAGGTGTGTCACGGTCCACGCTGCTCCAGTGCAAAAAAAACTCACAAAGAGTCAGAAAATCATCAGTCAGATTTCCATCCTTTTATTTAAGAAATAAAGGATGGAAATCTGACTGATGATTTCTGACTCTTTGGTGAGTTTTTTTGCACTGGAGCAGCGCAGACCGTGACACACCTACACTCCCATCATTTCTCTGGATATAGCCACTGGTTAGTGGTCGGTGGAGGTCCTGCAGCAGCTTGGAGTATCTTCAAACGCCTTCAAACCAGTTGTGGGAATCACAACTAAACCAGGTGAGTGGCCCCTCAGCACCACTCCACTACTCTCAGTGTCACTAGTGATAGGGCACTATTGCGCCTCTTGTCCCCCACCCTCTTATATTTTTTCTCTTGCATTTGTCTTTTGAGGGTGACCAGCCTTCTGAGGGAGCTTAAGGGAGTTGTGATGTTGTAAAGATGTAATATTCTAGCAATCACATGACTTGCAATGACCAACTTCTGTTGCTATGGCTGATAGGGTGACCTCTTTGGCCTTTATCTGTACAACCTGCTGCTGGAGGGGTTCTGTCAATTTGGAATGGCACATTTTTTTTACAATAATTAAACAACTGATAATTGTTCCAGCATATCTGAAATGTGATCAGCAGCAGAGTCACAGATGAGAGCACTACATCAAGCCTCCTGATGAACTATGGAAACGCGTAGAGGCATGGGGTACAGTCTAAGGGTCCACGCAAAAAGCCAAGTACCCTAAAGTTACCTTTACATGCGCAACATTTATAGGAATTTCACTGGCAACTTACTGGTTGCAGTGAAATCATGGAGACATTGTTCCATTTGTACACAGAAACAAGATAGAACAATGTGTCCATGATTTCACTGCAACCAGTAAGTTGCCAGTGAAATTCCTAGAAAAGTTGCCGCGTGTAAAGGTACCTTTAATCTATCTGACCACCAATGTTCACTGTATGATAAAGTGAGGCCTCCTTGTTAGGAGTGGCACACACTGGGTGGCATCTACAGGGACATTTGAGGTGACTCCTATGAGGAGTGGGGACGCCAGATCGTAACTATTAGGGCACCGACTTCCACGGATAGGCAGGGTACTAGTGCGAGGCACTTTTTTTACAAAGTGAGTGCAAGCTGGAAAGTTAGCCTGCCGGTTAAATAGGGTTTATCAGAAAATTAAGGAAATTAGCACCAAGAGCTTGATTAACAATAACTTGCAAGTATCTGAATGTGTTCTCTAATTTTGATCAGTGTTCTTTTTCATTTATCTCATTTACATTTTTATTCTGTGCTTTATAATATGGTATATTCAGTTTATAAAATAAGCTTAAAATACTGATATTTTACTCATGCTAGGATACTTGGCTCTCCTGTGATTTGACCATAGGTCGCTAATGGATTGCAATGAAAGCTGGGGGTCTTATTTAAGACAGGGTGAAATATAAAACACCCTCATCAAATGTCCTTGCAGTACAGAGCACAGGAGACGTCTTTGACTGAACCTGCCTGTGAAGAGAGAGTATTCAATTCTGCATGTCTGTTTAAGACCCTCTTGTCTGTTTCTGTTATTACAATACTCCTAGGAAAGCTAGCCCATGGCTGGCTTTCATGGGAGACTGTGATACTATCCACTATGATATTGCATGTGTTAGGAAGACAATTGAAGATTTAAGTTCCCTAAGGATGCTATAAAATACAGTAAAAAGTAAAAAAAAGCCTGCTTTTTAAAAAATCTTTTAAAAACTTATGAACGCTTGTATCACCACTAGCCTTTTCCCATTAAAATTAAATAAATGTACAAAATTAAAAAAACAATTCAAATATGTGGTTTATAAAAAATTATGGCCTATGAAAGATGTTAAGCACAAATCAAAACTGCAAAAATGAAAAGGAAGGGGTTAAGGGACATCTGAGTGATAGAACACTAACTGTCTACAGGTGTCAACATTTTATCCACATTGCAAATAAGCTTGTTTAAATATTTTTAATAAAACTCCCCAATTTACTTTGTGATATATTTGGAAAAATAAGAATATATCATTGCATTACCATATATTGTTTACATTACTTATTACTATATAATTACTATACATGTATTAAGTACTAGATGTTGACCCGATTTTAACACATCGGGTATTCTAGACTGTGTATTTAGTTTATTTATGAAGATGTAAGAATAATGCAATGAATACACAGTATTTTCTGGGTAAAATATACTTAAATGGACTTAAATTCTGCGCCAATATCGCAACGGCAAAACCAGGCACCCGCGACCAATCAGCAACGCGGCTTCATTCAATATATCTGCACATGTGACATCTCACCAGCAATCAGTAAGGTACCATCACACTTGGCGACGCTCCAGTGATACCTACAGGTCGTATCAAGAAAATAAAATTCACAGTTAAGGGTGTTTGTTGCATTGTACCCAGTATCCCCTAACTGGTGCTCGCCCACCCTCCATTTCTAGGACTGTATAGTGGATCAATAGACCCTGGAATCACTCCACATCACTATATAATATTATGTGATAAAATCACACTAGAGTTCTGTTCTGCTTTGCACAATTTATTATTTCAATTTTTAAATCTGACAATAACATTTAAAAAGGTAAATGAACATACAAAATGTTTTGAGAGGTACAAGGATGAAAACCACAGTAGATTGGTCTCAGAGTGGTGAGATTACACACCTCAGAATATCACTTTATTATAAGTGTCAGTCTATATACTTCGTAGGGACTAATACCCATATTAACTCCAATTCTGGATTTTTAGATCAGCTTTACACAATCTACCACTTAATTTCCACACCAAAGTCACAATAGTGACTATATAGTGAGAAGGTCAATCTAACAGGGATGATTAATCCTGTCCATTATATTGCACATTGAAACCATGGCAGACTGGAAAATAGCTACCAATGTCTGTCACTTTAATATCTTGTGCTTGTCCCTTTGCTTTACATGTGGACAGCCTATTCAGAGCCCTAATATACCAACAACACTACTATCAGCACTATGGCATATGTGCAAAGGAGTGATAAGGACAGCCTCACTTACCAATTTGGGGGAGAGCCTGTGTATCATCACCTGTCCTGGACCCACCCGCCCGACGTCGGTTTCATTATATCTTACTCAGGGGACAGGTCGTATCGTTGTCGGGATCGCTGGAGCATCGCCAAGTGTGACAGGACCTTACTGATCGTGACGATCAGTGATCTCAGAGTGGGAGCCTGGTCGCTGCTGCATGTCACACTAAGCGACATCGCTAGCGCCGGTGAGGGTACTTCCATTGTGAGCGGCAGAAAGATGACCTGCTTGCGGCGTCGGTCATCTCCCGGCTGCTTTGCTGCTGACCTCCGTGCTACACACTTGGCGATGCTCCAGCAATACCTACAGGTTGTATCATTGTCGGGATCTTTGGAGCGGCTAGCGCAAGTCATCTCCTGACTGCGTCACGACTGACCTCTGATGTGGGTGGGCGACGGTGAGTCCCTCAGTCATGCCTGGGCCCCAGCATTACGCCAGGTGCTGACGCTGGCCGTTCTCCACAGCTCCGCCATTTTCCGCCACCAAGCTGCCAGGGAGTAACACTTATGAGCCTCAAGTATAACTAAGAATACAGTCATAATGCTGCCTGTCTTACCACAACCCTGTTCGGACACTCACTTTGTGGGGAAAGCGTGCTGGCAATGGCTGCAGGTGTTAGATTGCTCAGGAATGTTGGCATTAAAGCCGTATGTGCACTGTGGGTGACGTCTCAGACGTGACGTTTCCTGCTTCTGGTTTTTGGAACGCAGGAAGCATGGCGTCCTGAAACGCAAGCCGAAGCCTGCCAGTTCTGCTGTCGGCAGAGAATTTCATGCATGCGCAATGTCAGTCTTAAGGGAGAGAGGCAGTGGTACCGCTTACATGATGTATGGCTGAATCAGAATACAGCAGAAATATAAAGGGGTGGGGGACAAGAGGCGCAATAGTGCCCTATCACTAGTGACACTGAATGAAGTCAGGGTGGTGCTATGAAACCACTCAGCTGGTACAGTTGTGATCCCCACAACTGGTTTGAAGGCGTAAAATAATCAAGAGCTGCTGCAAGACCTCCACCAACCACTGACCAGTGGTGATATCCAGAAATCTGTTTGATGAAAATCTGACTCATTGGTGAGTGTTTTGAGCCTGGAGCAGCGCGGACCGTGACACACCTTTATTCCCATCATCATTTTGAATCAGAATACAGGAACTGCTGTTAATATGCCTGAAAAGAAAAATGTAGAAGAAAAATTGTACATCAGTTATAATAGTATGCATTTTGAGCCTATTGACTATGTAATCTAAAAAGTATACCATTCCGTGTAAAATGATCTTCTTAAAGTCACAGGACCCTAATATTTGTATTATAGATAAACAAGTAAACACTCTCAATGTAACAGTCTCCTATTAGAATATAATGGTGGAATGGGACATAGTGTTATACACTGTAAAGATAATAACTTCATAACATCCATAAATCTTTTAACCATTCATAGTCTCTCCAAAGAAATATGCACATCAGTATACATCAGTATATAACCTCGAACTCCTGATTTAGGCCATACGGTTCTAGAGTCTGCAGCTGGTGTATCCAATATGCCTCACACTCTTTTAGTTTACACAGACAATCACCGTCACAGCGCAATAAGGGCACATGATCTATAATCTGAAATCTCAACTGCGAGATTTTATGCCCTCTAGAAATAAAATGAAAGGGGATCGGCAGTAAAGTGTTGTGGCACCTTATAGTAGACTTATGCTTACTAATGAGGTCCCGGATATGCTTGGTGGTTTCCCCAACATATCCGAGACCGCAAGGACATTTGATCAAATATATCACAAATGTCGAACTACATGTAAAAAAATCCTGTATGGAATACAATTTGCCCATTCTTGGATGTGAAAAGTGGCTTCCTTTTATCATGTGGGAGCACTGAAGGCATCCCAAGCAAGGAAAGTTACCGAGCTTAGGGGTGCTCAAGAACCTTTGGATACTTTTAGGTTTTGCACTACCCAAGTCGGCTTTCACCAACTGGTCTTTAAGGTTATTGGACCGTTTGTAAAAAAATATGGAGGGGCCAGGAGGAGCAATGGAGGGGCCAGGAGGAGCGACGAAGGGGCCAGGAGGAGCGATGGAGGGGCCAGGAGGAGTCAGGAGGAGTGATGGAGGGGCCAGGAGGAGCAATGGAGGGGCCAGGAGGAGCGATGGTGGGGCTAGGAGGAGCAATGGAGGGGACAGGAGGAGCAATGGAGGAGACAGGTGGAGCGATGGAGCGGACAGGAAGAGTGGGGGGACAGGAGGAGTGGGGACAGGAGGGGAAACGGAGGAGCCGGGACAGGAGGAGAGACAGAGGAGTGGTGACAGGAGGAGAGACAGAGGAGAGGTAACATAAGGAGTGGTGGCAGGAAGAGAGATGGAGGAGCAGGAACAGGAGGAGAGGGGACAGGAGAAGAAACAGAGGAGTGGGGACAGGAGAAGCGGTGACAGGAGAAGCGGTGACAGGAAGAGTGGTGACAGGAAGAGCGATGACAGGAGGAGAGATGGAGGAGCAGGGACAAGAGGAACAGTGACAGGATGAGAAACAGAGGAGTGGGGACAGGAGTAGCGGTGACAGGAGGAGAGACGGAGGAGCGGTGACAGGAGGAGCAATGACAGAAGGAGAGATAGAGGAGCAGTGACAGGAGGAGAGACGGAGGAGCGGTGACAGGACAAGCGGTAACAGGAGAAGCGATGACAGGAGGAGGAGGGACAGGAGGAGAGATTGAGGAGCGGGGACAGGAGGAGCAGTGACAGGAGAAGAGATGGAGGAGTGGGGACACGAGAAGCGGTGACAGGATTGGAGACGGAGGGGCGGGGACAGGAGGAGCAGGGACAGGAGGAGCAGGGACAGGAGGAATGGTGACAGGAGGAGAGATGACAGTAGGAGCGATAACAGGAAGAGCAGGGACAGGAGGCGCAACGGAGAAGCGGTGACAGGAGGAGCGACAGAGGAGCGGTGACATAAGGAGAGACGGAGGAGCAGGAACAGGAGGAGAGACAGAGGAGCAGGGACAGGAGGAGAGACGGAGAAGCGAGGACAGGAGGAGAGACTGAGGAGCGGGGACAGGAGGAGAGACCGAGGAGCGGGGACAGGAGGAGAGACCGAGGAGCGGGGACAGGAAGAGCAGTAACAGGAGCAGAGATGGAGGAATGGGGACAGGAGGCATGGTGACAGGAGGAGAGACGGAGGAGCGATGAGAGGAGGAGCGGTGTAGTTCACTCACGTTGACTGAACAAGTTCTGTCAGTCACAGTATGTCAACTACATACATATTGTAGAATACCCGATGCGTTAGAATCAGGTCACCATCTAGTTTAACATAAAATGATAAAAGAATTTATGCCATTGTTTGCAGTGGGATTGCACCCATCTGATACGTGAATCAGTTTTTTACCTCAACAGGTGCAATCATCAGTCCGGTTGTTTGATCATATTGTTTCACATAGTATTGAGATCTCGTCTTGTACTAGCAGATGGCAGCAAATGTTAAAAAAGCCTTTTAGTAACTGATGAATTTTTATATCAGTTTTGCTACTAGTTCTGACCCATGGGGTTGCATCAGGCTAAAAAACTAATCTTGATCCAAGAGTTATTAGTTAACACTAGTGATGGGCGAGTCCTAAATTACTCGGAATCGCTTGACTCTAGAGAGTCCGAGCCCGGGACTCGCTACTCGTTGCGAGTCTAGCGAGTCCAATGTTAATGAATGGGGAAGCGAGTAATAGCGAGTAATGTGCGATTTACAAATCGCAGATGTGTCTCGGAAGCTTCAGGCTCTATCTTCTACAATAGCTAAATCATGTTTAATAGGCTCCCGCTGTCACAGCACAGTTAACTCTCTGCTTACCGGCACTGCAACAAGAAGAAGAAGGAAGACAGAAGACAGAAGAGAGAAGAAAGAAGAGAGAAGACCTGTGTCTTTGAAGGGATATGTGGTGGTAATAAAGTTGGAGTCCCTAATGGTGTCTGCGTCTTTATTTTTAATAAATAATTTTTCTTTGTGTGGTGTTTTTTTTAACCCTTTATTGGAGATTCTTAGTGGCCGGGTCAAACCTGGCCTGACATTAAGAATCTCGGGCTTAATACCAGCTTGTATAACAAAGCTGGTATTAACCCCTTTATTACCCAGCGTGCCACCGCCACTAGGGCCGCTGGAAGAGCGGGGTTCAGCGCCAGAGGATGGCGCTTCAATGAACGCGCCATCTTCTGGGGCGGCTGCGGGCTGCAATTTGCAGCGGGGGGTGCCCAGAAAGCTTGGGCCTCCCTGCGCTGCGGATTCCAGCCCCCAGCTGCTTAGCTGTACCTGGCTAGGCATAGAAAATGCGCGGAGCCCCACGCATTTTTTTTTTATTATTTCATTAAATTCATGAATAATTAAAAAAAAGGGCTCCCCTATATTCTTGTGTCCAGCCAGGTACAAATAGGCACCTGGGGGTTGGGGGCAGCCCGCCGTTGCCTGCTGGATCCGGCTGGTTCCAGAAATACGGCGAAGCCCACGTGAAATTTTTTTCTGACAAATCCATAAAACAATGTAAATAAAAGGGACTGCATCTTTATTAACCCCTGGACCATGGGCGAGGGGTTAATAAAGATGCAGTCCCTTTTTTAGGATTGTTTTATTGATTTTTCAGAAAAAAAATTTCACGTGGGCTTCGCCGTATTTCTGGAACCAGCCGGATCCAGCAGGCAGCGACGGGCTGCCCCCAACCCCCAGGTGCCTATTTGTACCTGGCTGGACACAAGAATATAGGGGAGCCCTTTTTTTTTATTATTTCATGAATTTCATGAAATAATAAAAAAAAAATGTGTGGGGCTCCGCGCAATTTCTATGTCTAGCTAGGTACAGCTAAGCAGCTGGGGGCTGGAATCCGCAGCGCAGGGAGGCCCAAGCTTTCTGGGCATCCCCCGCTGCAAATTGCAGCCCACAGCCGCCCCAGAAGATGGCGCGTTCATTGAAGCGCCATCCTCTGGCGCTGAACCCCGCTCTTCCAGCGGCCCTGGTGGCGGTGGCACGCTGGGTAATAAAGGGGTTAATACCAGCTTTGTTATACAAGCTGGTATTAAGCCCGAGATTCTTAATGTCAGGCCACGTTTGACCCGGCCACTAAGAATCTCCAATAAAGGGTTAAAAAAAACACAACACAGAGAAAATTTTTTATTAGAAATTAAAAAAAAAGCCATTAGGGACTCCATCTTTAGTTAAAAAAATCCTCTTCCGTCCGACGTAGTCCAAAACGCGATGTCCTCTCTACTACATCCCTGTGCATAGATATAGATGTCTATGCACAGGGAATGAGCAGACTGAGAACAATCTCAGCTCTGCTACATCAGGCAGCAGGCGGGCTCTAGGACCTTGGAGCTGCGGCAGCCTGCAGGACCGAGCCCGGCACAGAGCAGACAGCAGGACTCGTTACTGTGCGAGTTTCCCTGCGATTACTTGCACAGTAACGAGTCCAATGCAAGTCAATGGCAATCCTAGTTTTGTCAGAGTCTCTGACAAAACTAGGATTGCCATTGATTAGCATTGGACTCGTTATTGTGCGAGTAATCGCTGGGAAACTTGCAGAGTACCGAGTCCTGCGAGTCCCTTACTACTCGCAGAGTAACGAGTCCTAACGGGTAGACTCGCCCATCCCTAGTTGACAAAGCTTACAACTCGGATATCAGACTATTTTACTACTAGAGATTGTTTTGTAGTTTACTTGAATCGTGCCTATAGGTTTAACATTTATCTTTACTTTTACACTAAGTAATTTTGAAATAAGTGTACTTAAATTTTCTCAATAGTAATAGTTTTTCTTTTAAAATACATGCTATTCATTCTCTTTCAGAGCAAATGAGACATAATGCATAAAATATATCCAACAATTTATCCTGAATAAAATATTATATGGCACTTGAGCGAATGTCCAAACTATAATGAAAGAATAGCCCGTGATTATATGTTCAAATATAACATACTTTATGTTAAGTCTGAGTGAACAAGCTACACACAACTTCTTTCTACTAAAGCTTCTTTTATGACTCCTGCCCCTTTTAAAATGTAAAACACAGCACGACTAATGTACTTAAACTTGTAGAAACAATTTAAAAAGCATTATAATTTTAATGGGCTTTAAAATACTTTTTGAAAATCTCATTTATATGTGGGTGTGATATGAAGTGTTACATTTTCCTTTTACTTTCCATTTATGAAGTAAATGTACCTTTCTACTTTACTTTTCTACTTTCAAAAAAATATTTAATACCATTTTGTATTTTAGGTTATGCAAAGTATATAGACTTACCTTAAATTACACAGAATAATCCCTTTTTTAAGGTTTTACAGTTATTATATTTCTTTATTTAGCGTTATTTTGTTATACAGTGGATGAAAAAAGTATTGAACACGTCACCAATTTTCCAACTAAACATGTTTCTAAAGGCGGTATTGACATGAATTTTTCACCAGATATTGGTAAAAAGCCATCCAATCCACACAGGAGAATAAATCAAGCCTTAGATGTCCATGAATGTAGGGATGTATAATAATGTTAAATGACACGCTTACTGAAATGTATTCAATAATTTGTACATAAGCCTTTTTTGCTAATGACAACTTCAAGACACTTTCTGTATGTATTATTCAGGAGTAATTTTAGCCATTCTTCCATGCAAACACTCTTAAAATCCTGAAGGCTTCTTTGAACTCTGAGCTTAAGGCTACGTTCAGACGCGGCGTAATGGCCGCGTATTCCTGCTTTTACGAGGCGTTTTTGAGCGCTTGCATAAAAGAAGTGCCAAAGAAAGCTGGATACGCTTTCCAGCAAAAGCTATGGCTTTTGCTGAAAGGTGTGTAGATGTGGCGTTTAGCCACGTATTATTAAGCACGCACTTTCACTGCAAAAGTGCGTGCAAAAAAAAGAATTGGCATGGCAATTCTTTGCGCTTTTTCTACATGCCGTCGCTTTTTTTGCGAATAAACGCATGCAAAAAAGCGCCACTGCACATTACGCAGCCAAATACACGTCATCTGAATGCAGCCTTAGTTCCTTCCATACATTTTCTATTGGATTTGGATCAGGTGATTGTTGGGACCATTCTAGCAGCTTTATTTTCTTTATCTTAAACTAATTGAAACTGTCCTTGGCAAAGTGATTGGGATCAGTGTCTTGCTGAAATGTCCACCCTCAAATCATCATCCTAGTAGATGGCAGTAAATGTTTTTTTCAAGAATGTCTCAGTAAATTTGTTCATTTATTGTTTCTTTACATATGTCAAGTTTGCCAGTGCAATACACCAAAAAACAGACTCACCATGATGTACTCACCTCCAACTTCTCTGTTGGTATGGTGTTCTTAGGGTGATATGCAGTGCCTTATCTCCTCCCAACATGGTGTGTAATATGGCATCCAAATGAGTTAAATTTTTGTCTCATCTGACTACTTTTAATTCTCCCAGTATTTTTACAGGCTTGTCTAAATGTTCTGGAGTAAACTTTATTTGGGCTTGAACATACTTTTTGTTCCGCAATGGAGTCTTGTGTGATGAGCGTGCATACAAGCCATGGAGGTTGAGTGCATTAAACATTGTTTTCTTTAAAAAAGAAAATGCACCTGCTGATTTTAGGTCTTTCTGTAGCTCTCCTCAGATGGTCCTTGACTCTTGGTCAAATCTTCTGATAATAATTTTCACTCCTTCAGTTTATGGTGAAATTATGTCATTTCTAATTCCAGATTATGATGTAACTAGATGGTGGCCCGATTCTAAAGAATCGGGTAGTCTAGAATCTATATAGAGTTTATTTAGTAATAGGGGAGTGCTGTGAAATTAATTGTGTGTATACAGTCGGCTCAGTGGTTGGCACTGTATACGGTGGCTCAGTGGTATCACTGTATATGGTGGCTCAGTGGTTAGCACTGTATATGGTGGCTCAGTGGTTAGCACTGTATATGGCGGCTCAGTGGTTAGCAGAGTATACGGCGGCTCAGTCGTTAGCACTGTATATGGTGGCTCAGTGGTTAGCAGTGAGTGCGGTGGCTCAGTGGTTAGCAGTGAGTGCGGTGGCTCAGTGGTTAGCAGTGAGTGCGGTGGCTCAGTGGTTAGCACTGTATATGGTGGCTCAGTGGTTAGCACTGTATATGGTGGCTCAGTGGTTAGCACTGTATACGGTGGCTCAGTGGTTAGCACTGTATATGGTGGCTCAGTGGTTAGCACTGTATATGGTGGCTCAGTGGTTAGCACTGTATATGGTGGCTCAGTGGTTAGCACTGTATATGGTGGCTCAGTGGTTAGCACTGTATATGGTGGCTCAGTGGTTAGCACTGTATACGGTGGCTCAGTGGTATCACTGTATATGGTGGCTCAGTGGTTAGCACTGTATATGGTGGCTCAGTGGTTAGCACTGTATATGGCGGCTCAGTGGTTAGCAGAGTATACGGCGGCTCAGTGGTTAGCACTGTATATGGTGGCTCAGTGGTTAGCAGTGAGTGCGGTGGCTCAGTGGTTAGCAGTGAGTGCGGTGGCTCAGTGGTTAGCAGTGAGTGCGGTGGCTCAGTGGTCAGTAGTGAGTGCGGTGGCTCAGTGGTTAGCAGTGAGTGCGGTGGCTCAGTGGTCAGCAGTGAGTGGGGTGGCTGAGTGGTCAGCAGTGAGTGGGGTGGCTCAGTGGTCAGCAGTGAGTGGGGTGGCTCAGTGGTCAGCAGTGAGTGGGGTGGCTCAGTGGTCAGCAGTGAGTGGGGTGGCTCAGTGGTCAGCAGTGAGTGGGGTGGCTGAGTGGTCAGCAGTGAGTGGGGTGGCTGAGTGGTCAGCAGTGAGTGGGGTGGCTGAGTGGTCAGCAGTGAGTGGGGTGGCTCAGTGGTCAGCAGTGAGTGGGGTGGCTCAGTGGTCAGCAGTGAGTGGGGTGGCTCAGTGGTCAGCAGTGAGTGGGGTGGCTCAGTGGTCAGCAGTGAGTGGGGTGGCTCAGTGGTCAGCAGTGAGTGGGGTGGCTCAGTGGTCAGCAGTGAGTGCGGTGGCTCAGTGGTCAGCAGTGAGTGCGGTGGCTGAGTGGTCAGCAGTGAGTGTGGTGGCTCAGTGGTCAGCAGAGAGTGCGGTGGCTGAGTGGTCAGCAGAGAGTGCGTTGGCTCAGTGGTCAGCAGTGAGTGCAGCACAGGCTGGAGGGGGCAGAGGCTGGAGGGGGCAGAGGAGGGAGGAGGCAGAGGACGGAGGAGGCAGAAACTGGAGGGGTCAGAGGAGGGAGGGGTCAGAGGAGGGAGGGGTCAGAGGAGGGAGGGGTCAGAGGCTGGGGGGCAGAGGAGAGCGGAGGCTGGGGGGCACAGGAGAGCGGAGGCTGGGGGGCAGAGGAGAGCGGAGGCTGGGGGGGCAGAGGAGAGCGGAGGCTGGGGGGGCAGAGGAGAGCGGAGGCTGGGGGGGCAGAGGAGAACAGAGGCTGGAGGGCTGAACACTCACTGGGCTGTCGGCGGTTCCGGAGGCCGGCCCCGGAGTGCGGGCGGGGCTAGCTCCGTGATGGAGGAGAGTCACCGGGTGTGTGGGAGAGGCGGCAGGACTGGGAGCGGTGGCGGCGGAGGCCGCACACCGGAGTGTGGGCCGGTCCGGGCCGGTTCCCGCATGTTGGTGGGCACACACCAGGCTGTGTGCGGAGCCAGTGGCGGGATGGCGGTCCCTGATGGAGAGTGGGCGGTGAGCTGCAGGGCTGTGGGCCGGATGTGGGTGGGCGCAGACGGGGCTCTGTGCAGGGACTGTGGCGGGATAAGGGGGAGTGGTGGTGATTTAGCGCCCACCGCGAGGCGCTGTGCCATTTTGACAGCGGCTCACGGTGAGCGCTATGCGCTCACCGCTCGTGAGTCTGGTACTTCCGGTTCCGGTCTTTGACACAGGGCGCAAGCCATCACGGAAGTTGAGCGGATTGGCGGGAAGTGGCCTTCGGGTTTTATATATAAGATATATATATAGCAGTACGATGGTATATGGTGGTAATGAGAGCACATGTATAGCAGCACTATGGTATATGGCGGTACATTACAGTACATGTATAGCAGCACTATAGTATATGGCGGTAGATTATAGTAAATGTATAGCAGCACTATAGTATATGGCGGTACATTACAGTACATGTATAGCAGCACTATGGTATATGGCTGTACATTATAGCACATGTATAGCAGCACTATGGTATATGGCAATACTGCGGTGACCGCGGTCCCCCACTCCTCCTGGCCCCGGTCGTCCACAGTAAAAATAAAAAAATCCTCAGTGAGGATACTCACCTGTCCGGCGGCTCGCTCCACCTCGGCCTTGTAGGTCCTACAGGCCTTTAGGACCTGTAGTTGGCTGGGCAAGCGATCAGCTAAGGAGGGGAGGGGGGGGCAGGATTCTGTTGGGGGGGCAGAATGGAGCGAGTGGGGCAGGATGGAGCGAGCGGGTCAGGATGTAGCGGGAAGGGGGGACAGGATGGAGACGGCAGGGCAGGATGGAGACGGCAGGGCAGGATGGTGGTGGGGGAGGGGTAGGATGTAGGCGGCGGGGCAGGATGTTGGCGGGGGGTGAGAATGGTGATGGTGCGGGATGGAGTCGGGGGGGCAGGATGGTGTTGGGGGTGTCAGGATGGTGTTGGGGGTGTCAGGATGGTGTTGGGGGTGTCAGGATGGTTAGGGGGTGGCAGGATGGATAGGGGGTGGCAGGATGGATAGGGGGTGGCAGGATGGATAGGGGGGGGCAGGATGGATAGGGGGGGCAGGATGGATAGGGGGGGCAGGATGGATAGGGGGTGCAGGATGGAGGCGCTCCTCCTGACCCCCTCCGCTCCGCGCAGCACCCGTCCCTCTGGGCCTCCAGTCTCTGTGGGCCCGCCCCCCCCCCTCCCTTCCTCTGGGGCTGCACACCCCCCGCCCCTTCATGGTGATAATAAAAATAAAAAAAACCTCAGTGAGGATACTTACCCTGCGGCGGCTCGCTCCACCCGTCTTGTAGGTGGCAGGACAGGACCTGTCGTTGGCTGGGAAACCGATCTGCTGGGGGTGAGTGGGCAAAGCGGGGTAAGTGGGCAGAGTGGGGGATGAGTGGGAAGAGCAGGGGTTAGTGGGCAGAGTCATTGGGCAGAGCAGGGGTGAGTGGGCATAATCAGTAGTCAGAGCAGGGTCAATAGTCAGAGCTGGGGTCTGTGGGCAGAGCTGGGGTCAGTGGGCATGGTCAGTAGCCAGAGGGGGGGGTAAGTAGGCAGAGCAGGGTCAGTGGGCAGAGCGGGGGTGAGTGGGCAGAGTGGTGGGTGAATGGGCAGAGCAGGGTCAGTGAGCAGGATTGGGGCGTCAGTGGTCAGAGCAGGGTAATAGCGGGGGTCAGTGGTCAGAGCAGGGGTTAGTGGGCAGAGTGATTGGGCAGAGCAGGGGTCAGTGGGCACAGTCAGTAGGCACAGCAGGGGTTAGTGGGAAAAATCAGTGGGCAGAGCAGGGGTGAGTGGGCACAGTCAGTGAGCAGAGCAGGGGTCAGCGGGCAGAGCGGGGGTGAGTGGGCAGAGCAGGGTTTAGTGGGCATAGCAAGGGTTATTGGGCACAGTAAGTGGGCAGAGCAGGGGTCAGTGGGCAGAGTGAGTGGGCAGAGAAGGGTCAGTGGGTAGAGCATGGGTGAGTGGGCACGGTCAGTGGGCAGAGCAGGGGTCAGTGGGCATGGTGAAAGGGCAGAGCGGGGGGTGAGTGAAGAGAGGGTGGTCAGTGGGCAGGGTGAGTGGTAAAAGCAGGGGCGAGTGGGCAGAGCGGGGGTGAGTGGGCAGAGCGGGAGTAAATGAGCAGAGCAGGGTCAGTAGGCAGTGTGAGGGGTCAGTGGGCAAAGCATGGTCAGTGGGCAGTGTGAGGGGTAAGTGGGTATAGCATGTTCAGTGGGCAGTGTGAGGCGTGAGTGGGCAGTGTGAGGGGTCAGTGGGCAGAGCAGGGTCAGTGTGAGGGGTGAGAGGGCAGAGCAGGGTCAGTGGGGCATGTGAGGGGTCAGTGGGCAGAGCAGGGTGAGTGGGCAGTGTGAGTGGTCAGTGAGCAGAGCAGGGTCAGTGGGGCGTGTGAGGGGTCAGTGGGCAGAGCAGGGTGAGTGGGCAGTGTGAGTGGTCAGTGAGCAGAGCAGGGTCAGTGGGCAGAGCAGGGTGAGTGGGCATTGAGGGGTCAGTGGGCAGAGCATGTTCAGTGTGCAGAGGAGGGTCAGTGGGCAGTGTGAGGGGTCAGTGGGCTGAGCAGGGCGAGTGGGCAGAGCAGGGTCAGTGAGGGGTCAGTGGGGAGAGGATGGTCAGTGGGCAGAGCAGGGTCAGTGTGAGGGGTCAGTGGGCAGTGAGGGGTGAGTGGGCAGAGCAGGATGAGTGGCCAGTGTGAGGGGTCAATGGGCCGAGCAGGGTGAGTGGGCAGAGCATGGTCAGTGGGCATAGTGGGGGTGAGTGGGCAGAGAGGGGGTGAGTGGGGGTGAGTGGGCAGAGCAGGGTGAGTGGGCAGAGTGGGTGAGGGGGCAGAGTTTGGGGGTGAGTGGGCAGAGTGGGGGTCAATGGTCAGAGTGGGGGTGAGTGGGCAGAGCAGGGTCAGAGAGAGGGTCAGTGTGCAGAGTGGGGGTGAGGGGGCAGAGAGGGGTTGAGGGGGAAGAGTAGGGGGGTGAGTGGTCAGAGTGGGGGTGAGTGGTCAGAGTGGGGGTCAGTGGTCAGAGTGGGGGTCAGTGGTCAGAGTGGGGGGTCAGTGGGCAGAGCAGGGACAGAGTGGGGGTCAGTGTGCAGAGTGGGGGTGAGTGGGCAGAGTTGGGGGGTGAGTGGGCAGAGTTGGGGGTGAGTGGGCAGAGTTGGGGGGTGAGTGGGCAGAGTGAGGGTCAGTGGTCAGAGTGGGGGTGAGTGGGCAGAGTGAGGGTCAGTGGTCAGAGTGGGGGTGAGTGGGCAGGGTCAGAGTGTGGGTCAGTGGTCAGAGTGGGGGTGGGTGGGCAGAGCAGGGTCAGAGTGGGGGTCAGTGGTCAGAGTGGGGGTGAGTGGGCAGAGCAGGGTCAGAGTGGGGGTCAGTGGTCAGAGTGGGGGTGAGTGGGCAGAGCAGGGTCAGAGAGAGGGTCAGTGTGCAGAGTGGGGGTGAGGGGGCAGAGAGGGGTTCAGGGGGAAGAGTAGGGGGGTGAGTGGGCAGAGTTTGGGGGTCAGTGGTCAGAGTGGGGGTCAGTGGTCAGAGTGGGGGTCAGTGGTCAGAGTGGGGGGTCAGTGGGCAGAGCAGGGACAGAGTGGGGGTCAGTGTGCAGAGTGGGGGTGAGGGGGGCAGAGAGGGGGTGAGGGGGGCAGAGTTGGGGGGTGAGTGGGCAGAGTTGGGGGGTGAGTGGGCAGAGTGAGGGTCAGTGGTCAGAGTGGGGGTGAGTGGGCAGAGTGAGGGTCAGTGGTCAGAGTGGGGGTGAGTGGGCAGGGTCAGAGTGTGGGTCAGTGGTCAGAGTGGGGGTGGGTGGGCAGAGCAGGGTCAGAGTGGGGGTCAGTGGTCAGAGTGGGGGTGAGTGGGCAGAGCAGGGTCAGGGTCAGAGTGGGGGTCAGTGGTCAGAGTGGGGGTGAGTGGGCAGAGCAGGGTCAGGGTCAGAGTGGGGGTCAGTGGGCAGATCGTGGGTCAGTGTGCAGCGCAGGGGGATGAATAGGCAGAGGAAGTTAGATCGGGACAGGACCTTTGATGGCGTCACGGTCATGTGATCTGTGACTCCACCCATCATCGTGACGTCATCAAAGGTCCTCAAGCAGGATGAAGAGAGATCGCGTGTGGTTGGAGGGAGCTGTGGTAAGGGGGGGGGTGACCGGACAGTGGAGGGGGTCTGTGCTGAGAGGCGGGGGGTGACCGGAGAGTGGAGGGGGGCGATCGGGTAGCGGAGGGGCAGTGGTGATAGGCTGGGGGTGACCGGACAGTGGAGGGCGGCTATGGTGACAGGCAGGGGGCTGATGGGGCAGCGGGGGGAAGGCAGTGGAGGATGGCTATGGTGACAGGCAGGGGGTGATGGGGCAGCGGGGGCTGTGTGCAGGGCCGGTGACGGGATAACGGCGAGTGGTGGCGCTTTAGCGCCCACTGCAAGCCGCTGTGCCACGTTGACAGCGGCTCGCGGTGAGCGCTACGCGCTCACCGCTCGTGGGTCTGCTACTTCCGTTTCCGGTCTTTGTCACAGGAGGGAGGCCGTCACGGAAGTTGAGCGGATAGACCGGAAGTGGCCTTCGGGTTTTATATATAAGATAATGTTCACTGAAATCTCCAGCAGTTTAAAAATTCTTACGTAACCAATACCACCAATATGTTTTGCAATATTAAGGTTGCAAATGACTTAAGGGTACCTTTACACGCCGCAACCGCGGTGAGAAATCGGACAGGCAATCAGTAGCCCCGTCACTGTCGCCGTGAAATTGCTACAAAATTGCAGCGTGTAATTTTGAAACCCGGCGGTGATTTTCAAAGTAGCACCTGGTTATGATTTCAGAACACTGCTCAAAAACCAGACGCAACCATGAAGGTGAATTTCCCTGCTTTTGGTGTGTGAAGGGGCGATAGGGATGGAATCAGCGTCGCCTACTGATTTCTCGGAGGCGTGCCACAGCGTTCTGGACACCGTGCCCAATCAGCGATGATTGGTGGTGGCTACTGTGTTTCCATTGGCTTTCCCTTCACAGGGCGCCATCTTTGAAGAGCTGTCATTTCAGCACCACACGCGTCTTCACCTACACAACCATCCACTACATCAGTCCAATTACGCGGGCATTCAATAGCGCAAGCTAATGTTGGCGCGTGTATTTGAAGATGCACTGTGTACACTATACTGCCACACATGACAGTTCATATATTGGCCTACACATCGCACATGGGTGCCGTAGGCAAAGCACTGCAATGGTTAGCGAATTATGTGATGCTGATGGGTTTATTAGGATACTCCCGCTCCACGGACGGCTACCTTGTTAGTGTCCACAATGTTGTTTGGCGGCGCTATGACGTCATGACCTTGGTTTCGGTTTTGCTCTGCCTGCCAGGTGCCTGGCCCTCCCCTGCACAAAGCAGCACAGTCATGGCCGCTGCACAGAGTGCTGCCACATGGGGTCTGGCGGAGCTAATGCTCCTCATAGACCTGTGTGACTGCCATGATAATTGGTGTGATCAGCATCACCGACACCCACGGCTGCGCAAACACAGCATCCTGAGAAGGATCCAGAGCGCCCTGCTCAACAAACTGGGGGTGGAGAGGACCTGCAAACAAATACAAAAAAAAATAGTGGACTTTAAGCACAAGTCCCCAGGCCGCATTGTGGATCTTCGGGCCAGGATTGCCAGGCTGCGTGGTGAGTATGTGGCAATGCCAGACACACACATTGCAAGCTACATATCCAAAACACTACACAAACATCATGTTGTATTGGGCCATGCCACATGATGTGGCCTTAGCCACCATGTTGAGGTGTCACCAATGTGCATTGGCATGTTGGTTACACTGCAACATGAAGATGTCGGAAACACTCATTTGTCATACAAATGGTGATGGCTATAGTGTTCCTTGACGTGTGTGCTTGCAAAAAAAGGTGTGTCCTGATTGTAAAGGTGACAACAACATATCAATGCCATGTTCAACACACACATGACACCTTGGCCCACATATGTTCAACCTGTGACACATAAAATGTAGCCACACAATCATCACAATACATAACACTGAATACAATAGCTACGCTGTGTTAGCAGCCATGGTGCAAACACCTGTTGCTTAGTAGCTGATCTAGTTTGCAAAACTCAAGCACCTACCATGCAAAGGCAAGGGTTAGGTTAAAAAAAATATGTGACCACTGTTGTTGGACTCATGTTCCAAACCATAGTGGCCCCTACCCAGAGTATATGCGGCCACCATTACCTTGGAGTATTTCTTTTCATGCTGTCAGGACATTCTAACACACACATAAGGTGTATTCCCCATGTTGTGTGCCTTTTCTCTAATAGCTGTGTCATCCTGTTTGATATTCCAGATGTCGAGGACTCAGTATCTGGGGAGCCTCAACACTCATCAACGCCCCCCGGGATACCACCACCACCTGTCCCGAAGGGCCCAGCCAGTCCATCAACACCTGGGACTCCACCATCCCCAGGGCCAGAGGGTGAAGACAGCCCTTCCCCACCCAGGACTCCACCATCCCCAGGGCCAGAGGGTGAAGACAGCCCCTCCCCACCTGGGACTCCACCATCCCCAAGGCCAGAGGGTGAAGACAGCCCCTCCACACCCGGGACTCCACCATCCCCAGGGCCAGAGGGTGAAGACAGCCCCTCACCACTAGGACCACAAGGCTTGGCTGCAGCCAGCCCTGGCCCCCTGGGAGCACAAAGCCACATACTGTGGCCACACACTCCCAGACCAGGAGCCACACCACCCCCAAGTATCTCAAGCTCCCTGGCAAGCCCTAGTGTCCTGTTCTCCCCACACCCTCACATTGAGCCTGCAGGTGCTGCGTATGGTGGTAAGTGTCTGCGAACGCATACAAGCTTTAAAATGTACTTACTGTTGTGTGCTTCTGACACCAGTATGTGAGTTGTATTTTTGTTTTTTTTTTAAATGTTTTGCAGAAGGAGAGCGAGCATGTGCGGCCGGCTGGGCTCTCAACCCATCCCCATCTCCTCCTGATGCTACCCGGGATGGTGATGTGCAGCGTACGCATGATCAATTACAATACCCTCAAATAACCACATACACATACCCAGGTAAATCACTTAACTTCTTATTTCCCCTACAGATGTACCAACTATTGCCGAGCTGTTGTAGACTCACCAGGAGGCCCAGCAGCAGATGGAGAGGGCACAGCAACAAGGGCAGCAACAACTCGCCCGCTTGGGTGCCATGATCCTCGCCCTCCAGAGAGCCCAGTCCCGCATGGGCCGTAACCCATCACCCCCCCAATAATGGGACCACATGCCCATAAACATTGTTGTCCATGTTGGACCATTTTTTTTTTTCCCTGTTGGCACCTTTTGTTGTTTAAGGCTACGTTGGCCTCTTTTCTTATAGTGTCCCACATTGGGAAAGTGGGTAGTGTGCCTTGGCTACTCCTAAGCTAAACCAGCCTTGTAGTTTGTGATGGCAATGTTTTTCCAACATGTTGTTGGTTAATTAAAAATTTGCCCAGCAACCTCCTGTATCATCCCTTTTTGCCACATACACAAATTAAATGTATCGCTTTTTCAATTTTAAAAACACACTAGCCCACGTTGGAACTACAGCTAGATGTCGTGACATAGTAAACATGTCACCATACTGTACCATAACAACCGCCATATTCCCCAATATGTCATCAATGTCTCCTATATGACACCACCTAACCCAACACACACACACTCGTGTACGTCACACAGATATGGACATAGTGTTGTTGAACTGAAATTTTTTTTTTTCTTTTTTTAAATTCGAAGATTTTTTTAACAAAAAGTGGCCCACACAAGGGCTTTATAAAGTCCCAAATAAATATTGTGGCCAAGGTTGTGCATTGGCTAGTAGTTCTCTAGGTCTTCCTCCTCCTCTGCTGGATAAGACAGTGGGGCCTCCCCTCCTCCTCTTCATAAACCCATCGGCCCTGGGAGGCTGCAGCTCTTCTGGTGTTTCTGCTCTGGGGAGGTGGAGTATCATGAGTTTGTGTCCTTCTCACCATGCGTCTGGGCCCTGGGGTGGTCTTCCGGGGGAACGTCCACGATGCCCTCCATCGCAGGGACCCATCCACGCCCTCCTCCAGGACACGAAACATGGCCCGCTCTGTGAGGTTCCACTGCCCTGGATCCATGCGGGCCATCAACTCGCTGGCGATGTACCCGAAACTAGAGCCAGGGGTCCTCTCACGATCCAGGAGGACCCGTTTCACTCAGGTACCGAGCTCCATATTGGGTGGGGCTGATGGTCTTCATCATCTAATCTCAGAGCTGGGACCTGGGCCCGGCCCCCACCACTGGTCCTGGGCACTGGCTCTCCCGCAGATGTGGATGGGAGAGCCTCGCCAGCTGCTGACTCCTCCTCACTGGAGCCAGGCGCCAGAGGGGCCTCAAAAACAAACAAACAAAAGAAACAAATAAGCCACATGATGCAATATTATTGATGATAGTACAACAACCAAACACCCCACACAGCATAGAGGCCAAGCTCACCAAGGAGAACACCAAAAAACAGAGGAGCAGAGTTTGGAGTCCCAAAATCAAAAAAATTACACAAGTGCAGTATACTCACCTGAGGGTCCACATTGCTAAAGTAAAGTGGCCACAAAAAACCCAAAAAAATCACAAAATACTTCAAACCCAAAATGGATAGAAAAGAACAGTGAAAGGGAAAGGTTGAAGAAAAGCACAATGGTTAATACCACATGTGGGCAAAACAACACATCAGTGCCAAAAACATGCTGGGTACCTCAAACACACAAACACAATTACCCACCTCCTGCGACGGGGCAGGGTCTTGGGCTGGGCCTACTGCTGGTTGCGGACGGTGCTGCACCGTGTTCCACGAGGCCCCTCTTGGCCCAGGGTGAAGCTGAGGAGGTCATAGTACCAGAGGTTTGGCCTAGAAACCTCCTCAGCTCCAGCCCCGGACCAGGCCTCCATCCACAGTTTGTGTCTGTGGTTAAACACGGTGCGCAGGCTATTGATCTTCTCCGCAACCAGCGCCGCTGTCCAGTTCTCCTGTGGTTGGAGCCGCTTACACAGCTCCACCAGCGGCACGTAGGCCGCAGCCCGTGCTGCCTGATCATGATAGGCAGGCAGCGACACCCGCCACAGGCATTCATGTGCCTGCTACATGGTGATGAGTTGGGTCACAAACTCGTGATACTCTGGAAAAATTTTTCCAGGTCATGCAAATACACACATGGCCAGCAGACGTCACACCCTACTCTGTGTGTCCTGCCCCTGTCCAGCCACATGAAAAACATGTGTTTGGGTAGTCATGTTGGCTGGGGCAAAGCATTGTTGTCATATCGCCTGTACCGCCCCCTTGCAGGACAAGCACAGTCTCTGCTCTATAGCACGCCCATATAGGCATGCATAATTAACCGCCTGGTGGCGGGGAGAGCCACACAAGCCCGCCTTTTGCGGCTTCACATATAATGTGAAGCTGCAGAACTACAGCAACAGGTGAAAAAACTACTTTTATAAACTTTACAATAGCGCTTTAGGGACAGAAAGTGATGCCTAGAAATGGATTACTATGGTGCAGGGATAGGTTTAAAACAGGCTCGGGGGGTCATTTTTAGAGGTCAGGTTTTCTTTAACGATGCTTACTCGTCACTAAATACACTTCTACATGACGCGACCTGAAGCCTGACGTAATGCGCACAAACATCAGCCAACAAATGTGTGTAGAGCACACCGAAAATAACGTCTAGGAGTTCCCAATAGCATGTGCCCCCACTTACCGTCTGTTCAACAGAGAACTTGAGATGACACACTACTAGCTCAATGCACATTCCAGTCGGGGCAGGGGTTACGCCCACCACAGATTGTTTAAACTAAACCTGACCAATCACAGAAAAACAATTTTGGCCAAAAATTGGTCCCACCTGCGTACGCCCAAGCGGCTACGTTGATTAGAAGACGCCGCTGCGTTATGATTGGTTACTTCACATATAAAATGCTCTCATGGCCGATGTCGGACATGCTTGCTGCCCAGAGTCATTAAGTAAGTACTGATGTGCCAACATAATCTGTGATGTGTGTTTTTTGCATGTACAGCCCATAACATTTCATAACGCTATTGTGTAGTCTACGTGACGCCCAAGTGGTGGGATACGTAGTGTTTCAACTTTTTGGCCCGAGATACTATTGTGTGCTGACAAATGGATGCATGAGTGTTTAAACAAACAAAACCCTAGTGTGTTTGATTAGCCATTTTGCCTTTGCCATACAAGGATCATGTTTGAAGGATGCCTGTGTCTTTAAATGCGGGAAGCATCTGAATTGAGGACACATAGCACTGTCGTGGACCACACACAATGGGACGTTTACGTCCAAAGAAAGATGTGGAGTGGGGCGTGTGGCATCTGAGAATGTCGGACTCTGGACATCCTGCATTCACAACACATCAGTGAAGTGTATTGGACATGATGAGTATTCAATAGTCTGCTTCGTGGGTTGATATTTTGAGCATGAGACACAAAGGCTGGGGTACGTGTATAATGAAATTGGATAGATGCGTTACGTAAAAATATGTAATTAATGTGAACTACGTGTAGGGCCATGCCTTGTGTTCACACATGAAAATTATGGCCACATATCTGGCCTTAGCCTCATGATGTGTTGCATTTGACAATGGAGACGTATTGTACAGGGGTGCTAGGGGTGTAGAGTGACCAGGTTTGGGTATCAGCCTGTGCAATGCTGGGTTTTGTCCTGGAATGGGGATATATATGTGTGGGCTGTTGTTTACAGTTGCGTAGGCAGTGGTGGCCAGGAGATGTATAGGGTAGGAGGTGGTGTGTGTAGATGATGTGTGATGAAGTGTGCTTATACTGATGATTCTTTTTCTCACTTTTGCAGGGGTTGGTACGTGAGATGATGTTCGACCCTGATGGAGATGTTATCGTGGCTCTTCCCTTGGTGAAAGAGCAATTGTGACTGGAGGATAGATATGAGAGGTTGCGGACTCACAGACAACGGTGTGTGTGGACTCTGGATTGGCTTCGCCGCCGGGACACCTG
The DNA here is from genome assembly GCA_033576535.1 of Allobates femoralis. NCBI lineage: Eukaryota > Metazoa > Chordata > Amphibia > Anura > Aromobatidae > Allobates > Allobates femoralis. Next base: position 300,024,586 of record JARQOC010000001.1, on the reverse strand, counting down.
GAGCCACATGCAGCTGTTGCGTGAGCTGGAGGATCGTAGTCCGCATTATTTCAAGAACTACCTTCGTATGTCCGAGGACTATTTCACATTCCTTTTGGAATGCATAAGGTCATTGTAGCCCGTCAGGACACTGTGATGCGTCACGCTGTATCAGCTGAGGAGCCTTTGGCAGTAACTTTGCGACCTGCAATATACTTGACGTGTATCACTGTCCCTGCTGAGCCGCCTGATCCCCGAGACATGTGAGGCCATCTGGATTTAGTCTGCTGCCATTCTATATGCAGTTTCCAGAAACACCCGCTGAATGGATGGAAGACCGCAGGCAATTTCCAAACTGCGGCGGTGCATTGGATGGTAAGCACGTGAGGATAACTAAACCCCCAAACTCGGGGTCTTTGTATTGCAATTAAAAGGTTATTTTAGTATTGTCCTCATGACCCTGGTGGATGCGAACTATGAGTTCCTCTACATGGACGTTGGAATGAACGGGCCCATATCTCAGTTATGGGTGTGTTCGCACACTGCTTGCTCCTTGACGCAAGACCTAAGGACAGGTTGGCTGAACTTGCCCTCAAATGAAGAGACAACCCATCATCTAAACTTTGCGTTTGTGGGGGATGAAGCCTTCCCACTTCAGGACACCTGCTACGGCAATATCACCAGAGGACCCTTACTTCTGAGCAGGCCTTTTCAATTACCGGCTATCCCGGGCCTCGCCGTGTGGTTGAAAATACGTTTGGGATCATGGCCAATACATTCCTGGTTTTTCATACATGTATGCATATGAAACTGGAATTTATTGATGTGGTAGTGCTTGCCTCTGTCTGCTGCATAACTTTTGTGTCGTAGGGATCGGTCATCATACATGCCGGCAAGTTATGTGGATTGCGTAGACCCCACAACAGGGGAGGTCCGTCCAGGGGCTTGGCGTGATACCGACAATGGTGTGGCGCCACTCCAGCTGCTGAGCCAAGGTCGGACTCAGCAGGATGCTAGGAACAGTAGAGACGCATACTGCTCCTATTTTAATGGCCCTTGGGGCAGTGGCTCGGCAAGCACCAGAAGGTGTAGTGTGGCTGGTGCTGTGAGCCATGAACATGATGTGGATGGTGTAGTCACCAGGGTGGCTGCACTATGACTATTTTGTTTTGTCTTTTTTGTGTGCACAATCTTTAGTTAGTTAGTTAGTGATGTTTTTTTGTGGTGCACAATTTGCCGTGTTTATTGTTTAACCTTATTTCACATCATTTGCATAGAAATGGAGTTAACTTAACTTTCTAGCCATATAAAGAAGAATATAGGCTAGTACGTTAAGTTACTTTCGTTTTTCTATGATGGTTAAACAGCCTACCTGCTAGATCCATTGGTCTTAACGGGACTACTTGCTGTTTAATTATTTCATTGTCTTTTTGTGTGTGAACACTTTTGTTCTGTTATTGTGGTTGTTGTCCTTATTTTTTAGTGTGCCAAAAAATAATAATTTAACAAATTTGGATCCAAAAAACTACGTGTGTGTGTCGTTACTTGGGGATACAGGGCAGTTGCACATAGCTTTATGCTGTGCAGAGGTATGTGACCTATTCAAAGCTATTGATGGGTCAGAGAAACATTGTGTGTTATATGCAGGACCCAGGTTCAGCCCTTTGGCCTAAGTGTATGGCGCAACTGTGTGTACATATCCATTGTGATGTGTTGTGCACACAGGGACACGTTTACACACACATTCATCCAGCACAGGTTTTTGTGGGGGATGTAGGTACAGTCCATTACACACAAACATGTGTACACACAATAGTAGAGTGGTGCCATGGCAGCTGTGCCATGGCATGGACCATTGTAGGCACATATGTGCTAAGTATTGTGTGTATGTTCCCACCTTCATCTACAGACGCACACATAGCCAACCATTGGGTAGTGTAAGCCACTGTGCAGCTCCAAACCACTCCTGTGTGACGCTTGAGTGGCTCGAAAGTGTATCGCAGCAGCCACTTGTCATGACACGAGCGTGTATTCGTTGTAAAAATCCGCGACAATGGCGTCACGTACTAGCCAGCCTTCCAGCACAGGCTGGCCAATCAGGATGCTATTGCGTTATCCAATGATCATGTTTTGGGCGCTGTGTAATTCAATTTGGCACGCCTATGTTTTCGCGGCGCTGAACAGGTACGCCCACATTTCATTGGGGATTGCGGCATGTGAAGCGGCGATGTGAGGCTACCAGATGTTTCCTGCAGTGTGGCAACTTCTGGGGAGACACGTTGCGGCGTGTACAAGCGCCTTTAACGTTCGGAGGCAACCACGAAAAATGTGCACGCGCACGCTAGGTTGCCTCCAATCGCCACCAAAAGTTGCAGCGTGTAAAGGTACCCTAAGACAGTTCACTGGTTTTATTCATCATGAGATGTTTATTTTGTGACACCTTCACATTATCAGTTAAACCAGCTGATATTACTTTTCATTAAGTGAATGATTGCTTTGTACTTACTGATAGATTTCTCATGTGGACATATTCTGCCTGCAGGAGGCACACTTATTGGAGGAGGATAACTGCCGGATTCACCACCCTCAGTTTCCCTATATGTTTATTGCCAATAACTCCAACAAAAATGCCGGGGCCTGTATTTTGATTAAACACATAGTGACCTTTACATGTGTGCAGAAATATGCAGATCCTGCAGGGAGATTCTTGATTATTGTATGTACTTTTTTTTTTAAATCAAGTACATTTTTATTAAACAAGTATATATGATACATTTCAATCAGCAGTAACATCTATGTTCAAATTTTCACATTTTAAGTAAAGTAAATAAAACATCCCGATCCCCTCCCCCCCCCTCCCCACCTACCCCCCCCAACCCCCATCCTCAGTCTGGGCAGTAAGCGCCGTCTCACGAGCCCTGTGGCCCGTAAACTAAAACATATCGTACACATTACAGGAGCCAAACACATTAATGCCATGACAGACCTTTCATGGTCAGTATCGTTTTCCTTCCCCTTTAAACAGCCCTAAGCCGCCCCATAGTTAAGCCACGGGGACCATATTTTATCATAGAGGTCTAACTTTCCCCTCTTACGATAAACCCCCCTCTCCAGAAGCGAGATGTATTTAGCCCGTGTTATAAATTCTTTCCTAGAGGGTGGTTCTTCCGCAATCCAATGTCTAGCAATTAGCTTGCGAGCGATATACAGCAACCGTGCTATGGCTATCTTAGCTGATTCATCCACCCCAAGCTCATCCACGTATCCCAGCAGGCATACCACAGGGTCTCGGGGAATTGTACAACCATACGCTCTTTCCACTCTTGATAACACCGTTATCCAATACGCAGTCAATCGCGGACATTGCCACATCAAATGAAGCAGGCCGGCTGGGTCAGTCCGACACCTTGTACACTCAGCAGTCGGTCTCAGGCCGATCTTGTGTAAAAATTCAGGCGTGCGGTACACTCTGTATAAGACGTATAGCTGGGACAATCTGCCAGGTTCACTCACCGATTGCTTTGGTACCCATTCCAGAATAGAGTCCCATTTATCATCTGCTAGGGCTCCTACCTCTCTCTCCCATCGGGTTCTGGCATTAGATCGATGTTGAAGTAAAAAAGTATGTAATATGTCCCGGTATGTGGTCGCTATTACCCCCTTAGTGGGTCCCCCCTCACAAACGTAGTCAAGGACCAGATCCCTCTGTATCCGCAGTGAACCCTGTCTCGCCTGAGCCTGGATCGCATGGGATATCTGCAAATATTGAAACGTTCCCTTTTCCCATAGACCATATTCCTCCCTTAGTTTGGAGAAGGGCTTAAGGGTCTGCCCCTCCAGTATCTGTTGTACTCTCACAATACCCCTGTCACGCCACTCAACCAAACACCCCATCTTCTTGATCTCGGACAAGCTAGAGTTATTCCACAACGGGGAGTGATTTGTCAACCCCTCTACTCCTCTAAGTGTTTTTAACCTATCCCAAACAGTCTGTATCAACCGCAAGGTGGGATACTGTCGGCCCAGCATACACATCGACCCATCTTCCACCCCCAGAATTAGAGGGCTCCTATCAGTCAGCTTCTCCAGCACTTTTTGAAGCGATGGTTGAGTCGCCCTCAGTGACCATCCCCTCATATGTTGACATTGTGCAGCTATATAGTACAAATGTGGGTTGGGTAACGCCAGACCTCCCTCATCCTTAGGCCTCTGAAGAAGTTCTAGTCTCAACCTGGCCTGTTTCTTCCCCCATATCAGACTGCGAAACAGAGAATTAATTTGTCTGAATCTAGCCTGGGAGATATGTATTGGGGCATTATGGAACACATATAGTAATTTCGGCATTAATATCATTTTAATTAAATTTATACGACCGATGACCGAGAGGTGTAACCTGTTCCATGCCTTCATTTTCTCCTTGATAGTCTCCAATACCGGCACTAAGTTTAACTCCAAAAAACAAGTGAGCGGAGTAGCAACCCAGATACCTAAGTATTTAAATTTATCAACCACTTTAAGGCCCCCACCGTCCACCACCGAAGAAACATCCCCGTCCACCGGGAATAGTGTAGACTTGTGCCAGTTGATGCGGAGACCAGATACGCGACCATAACTCTCAATAAGCCTCATCGCCCTCGCCAGAGAAGCCCCAGAGTCCTCGAGGAACAGGAGGATATCGTCCGCATATAATGCGATTCTCTCCTCCACCACCCCATATCTAAATCCAACTATCTCTGTATCTCGCCTGAATTTCGCAGCCAATGGTTCAACGACGAGGGCGAACAGCAATGGGGACAATGGGCAGCCCTGCCTGGTACCCCTCCTCAAACCTATAGGCCCATAGAGTGCCCCATTAACCCTAATCTTAGCCTCGGGGGCAGTATATAGCAAACGTAGCCACGACATGAATCCTGGACCGGATCCCATAGTCTCCAGTACCCTCCACAAGAACTGCCAACTAACGCAGTCGAAAGCCTTATGGGCGTCCAGTGAAGCTATGACTCTCTTGCCCGCATTGTCAGTCGGGAGTTGCAGATTAAAAAATAATCTCCGTAAATTCACTGCAGTGGACCTACCAGGCATAAACCCCGACTGGTCAGGGTGTATCAATGTGCTGATGACCCCCGTCAGTCTATTGGCCAATGCCTTAGCCAGGATCTTGACATCTACGGACAACAGAGAGATAGGCCTATAAGAGTCCGGCAGCTTCGGGTCTTTACCCTCCTTGGGCAGTACTACTATGGTCGCCTCCCGCATGGAGTCTGGTAACATTCCTTCCTCTCTAGAAACCTCCAACACCTCCTGCAGTCTAGGCAGCAGAACCTCCTCTAAGTGTTTGTACAACTCAGCCGGCAGTCCGTCTGCCCCAGGTGCCTTATCATTGGCCATCGATGTCAGAGCCACACTTAGTTCCTCACATGTTATAGGTGCCTCCAGGGAGGTCCTGTCTGCATCTGACAATAACGGCAGCTGCAGATCCTTCAAATAATCTACCATAGTCTCTATATCAGCCTCATCCCCAGGGGAGTATAACTTTTCATAAAAGTCTCGGAAAATCTCTCCTATATTAGCCGAGTCTGTGGCCTCAGTACCATCAGACCCAGTCAATGAATACACAAATGGGGACTTCCTTTGCGCTGAGGCGACCAGAGACAGCAGGTGTCCAGCAGCCTCTCCCTCAGCAAGAAACGTCATATGTCGAAACTCATTTCGCTTAAGCGCCTTATCCAGCTGAAACCCATCTAAATCCGCCTGAGCAGTTCTCAATCTAGACAACGCCTCTCCCTCCCCACCCCCAACCAGATCATCCTCAGCCTTCCTTACTGCGTCCAGACGTACCAATTCCTCCTTCCTCGTCGCAGTCTTTCGCAGATTGATTTCTTTGGATAACAGACCTCTCACATACGCCTTCATAGCATCCCAGACAACAGAGGGGGGGGCAGTCCCCACATTAAATCCAAAAAAATCTATGACTTCCCTCCGAATCTGCTCCATGTCAATAGAGAGTAGCCATGCCGGGTGTAGTTTCCAATTTGCCCTACCACCTCTCAACACCTCCCCAGTTCGTACCAGAACGCATAATGGTTTGTGATCCGACAGGACTCTGGGAAGATATTCGACTTTTAACACCAGTTCATCCATATGTCTATTCCCTAGGGCCATATCAATACACGCCATTAAGTGTTATAGGTGGCAGAATAACATGAGAAGCATCTGACTCCAGGGTTCCTCTCCCGCCATACATCCCTGAGCCCCAGTTCCCGAATATAGACCCCAAAGGGCGTTATTAGGCCTCTAGTTCCAGTCGGGTTGATCCGAAATTTGTCCCAGTACTCATCCTGAACATTATTAAGATCCCCCACAACTAGAATCGGAATCTCACCCAGACGTCCCAACCATTCCATGACCTCTCTGATCTTCCCACTCGAGTAGGGCGGCGGAATATACATAGCAACTATAGCCATCAGTTGTCTCTGTATTCTACACACCACTATGACGTATTGTCCATCCACGTCCACACAGGAATCCACTGCCTCATATTTAGTGGTCCCAGGGACCAACACAGACACCCCTCTCGAGTAGGAAGAGTACGTAGAGTGATAAGACTCCTGTATCCATCTTTTCCGTAGGAGGTCCAATTTTTCCGGTACCATGTGAGTTTCCAACAAACACACCACCATAGGTCTCTGATCCAGGATATACCTAAACACTGCCGCCCTCTTAGTGGCTTCAGATAGCCCCCTCACATTCCATCCAATTATCCTAATATCAGCCATCATTGGTATTTGGGATATGATAAAACAATAGGCTCCCTGACTCACCCCACCGCCCAGACTGATCCCCTCCCCCCCCCACCCCCTCCCCCCTATGTGTATCCCCCATCGCCCCAAAACATGCGTCACCACCTGGTAACATGGGTCTCCAGATCTCAGCCGGTAGTGACCGCCGTCTCATCTCTCCCTCCTCCATTAACTTCTCGTAGCACCCCCCCTCCTTAAAGAACACTGCAGATATCAAAAAGTAAAATCCCCAGCCCCACAATCCCATATATTAGTAATAGACAACGGTGTCATCTTACTCCCCCATAAACTCCCTTCAGTGTTGCACAGACCCAGCATGTATTTATTTAAGCTTCCTGGTACGACTCGCGCACTGCCGCGTACACAGGTCACAACATAAGGCAAAAATAAAAAGACTTGAGTTCAGTAGATAACAATGCCCAAGCCCATACACCGTTAGGCAAAGAGCTCAGCATATAGTGTGTGTCCCAATAGCAAAATTCCACCCGGCGTACAGGCAGAATCTGCGAGCAGCAACAAAACATACAAAGGAAAAAGAAAAGGAGAGGAGAAAAAGGGTCTCGTCACACTCAGAAACACTTGAAAAAAGGGAGGAAGGGAAATGAGGGGAAGAAAGAACCAACTTTAAAACAGTAAACATGTCTTCCCCTCTGTTTAGCAGGGATTAGTTCAGTCATCTGAAGCTCTCCACCTCTTCACTCCAGTACTCCCCCAGAGTGATTCATCCAATGACTGTCAGTGATACGCTCAGCCATCTCTCGCCTTTAGTTTTTTAGCATTGGTGTCCAGCCACTGTGATGCGTCCTCTGGAGTGACAAAAAATTGCACCTTCCCCAGTGCCGTCACACGCAGCCTGGCGGGAAAGAACATCGCATATTGAATACCCATCTCCCTCATTCTCTTCTTCACTCCAAGAAACTGTCTCCTCTGCTTTTGCACTATTGGGGAGTAATCAGGGTATATCGATATCTCCTGGCCGTTGTAGGTCATATCTTCTACATGTCTCGCCCTCTGTAATATAATGTCCCGGTCTCTGTGATTCAGGATTCGGGCCATAATTGTACGCTGTTCTGAACCTGGCGGACGGGGCTGCATCGGCACTCTATGAGCCCTCTCCACTGCATACACTTTAGTAAGGGCAGTCTCTCCAATTTTTTCTCTCAGCCATTTTTCAACAAATAGCGTGGGGTCACCTCCCTCCACCTTTCTGGGAACCCCACCAACCGGAGATTATTCCTCCGCAGTCTGTTTTCCAGATCGTCATTCTTTGCCAGTGCCTCTGTCAGAAGTCTGGCATGTTTGGAATCAGACTGCTGCAGCTTATGCACCCTGACCTCCGTAGCCCCCACTCTCTCCTCCACCTCAGACATCCTGATGTCAGATTTCTTCAGTGTCCCTTTGATATTAGCAATCTCCCCCTGCATATTTTGGACACTGGCTGCCACTGTATTCAGTGTGGACTTCATGGAGGACACAAGGGAGAAAAGGTCCTTTAGAGTGGGCTCCTCGGGAACATCCTGCCCCTCCTGCTGATGGCCATCCACCTCCACCTCCCCCGATGCAGCCTCGCTCCTCACCTCCTCCTCCACATCAGATCCAGCGTCAGGCTGCTCATTACAGCCAGCTCCATCCATTTCACCCACCTCTGTTTCACTGCTGCCATGTGCAAATCGCTGCAGCTTCATAGCTGCCGTCATGCGTCTCCGGCAGGCTGCATTTTCTTTTTCAGCGTCTATGCGGGCTGCGGCGCCATTTTGCCCGCCGCCTCCTCCACCCGCCGCTACATCCTGCTGCCGGCGCCGGGTCATTACTGCTCCACCAGGCTACCGAAGCGCACACCAGGGTCAGGGTCCCGGGAGTGACCGGTCTGTGGGCTTAAGACCGGAGTGCAGAGGCTGAGCAAGGATAAATGTGCAGTGTTCGGCGGGAGCTCACTTCTCTGCGTCCTCTCACATGCCCGGCCAAGCCACGCCCCATTGTATGTACTTTAAATAGGGAATTACACACCCTTACAGTTGTTTATGCTCCGAATGAAAAGCATCTTTCTTTTCTAAGGACAGTCTTTCAAAAGATCTCTGCATTAGAACAAGGGGGTAAAATAGTCTGTGGAGATTTTAATTTACCTATGGACAAAGACCTAGATTGTTCTCCAGGGAAGTGGCATTGTCGGAAGGAGTTGAGACTATTAGCGCAAGAGTGTCATTATCATGACTTTTGAAGATACTCACATGTGAGTTAAAGAGATTATACTTTTTTCTCCTTCTGACACCACATGTACAGCAGGATAAACCACTTTTTGATAGACAGTAAGGTCCTCACTAGGTGTATATCTGCGAGCATAGGTTTCATTACATGGTCTATTTTTCTGCAGCTTGCATTTTCCCATTAAGCCAATCCTGCCATTCTGTGGTGTCTTAATGCGTCCCTTTTATTAGACGAAAGTGTGGTCACTAGGGTTTCATCTGAACTGGGGCACTACTTCCAGGCAAACGACACCATGGAAATATCGGATGAAATATTATGGTCAGTGAACAAAGTGGTAATTAGTGGAATTCTTCTACAGCAAGCATCCTTCCTAAAGTGCAAAAGGGAAAAAAGTAGGAATGATCTTATCTCTCGTTTACACCATCTGGAGTCCTTGAATAACTTCTCCCCCTCTCACTCAATTTCAGCCGAAATTTACCAGATTAGATTTAAACTGAGAGAAACCCTTTTGTCTACATATACCCACAATTTACAGAAGCTAAAAACTAAATATTATGCTACAGGTGACTGAGCGGGAACTCTCCTGGCTCGTAGGGTCCGTAAAAGAGAAGTAAAATCTAGAATGGATCACTTAATAGACCCTCAGGGACAATGTGTTGAAATAGTAGAAATGTTCTCTAAATATCTATACAATTTAAAAGATGATCTTCATACCCTACAACCTGACAAACTGGACATAGATGAATATTTACAAACTATCCGATTACCTCGTGTTTCCCTGTAGAAATTAGAATTTCCATGAATCATGCTAAACATCATAAAGCCTCTAGTCCAGACGGATTCTCTAATGAGTCTTATTGGTGCTTCTGAATATGCAAATGGAGTCTGTGGAGCCTCGATTAAAAGTCTCAAACACGGGACTCGCCAGATATCCCTCCAGGGCAGGACCTAGCCCTGGGGTGGAATCCTTGCGGAGACCACCATAACCACCATATTAAGTGGCCCTTTTAGTCAATATTTCACTCAGCTACGAGTTAAGGACATGACAAGGGAATTAACAGAACCAGGTGTCCATCCACAGACAGCTGTTTCAGGGTATTGCCCCTCATCAGTGTGGAGTAGAATTCTGGCTAGGTGGGAGCAATGCATGGTAGACCAACATCACAAAGCATTCACTGATCTCTGGGAGACCAGTCCAAGAAAACACTGCGGGCAGCTGGCTAAAGTGCTCAACACAGTGAATTCCTAGGCGCATTGCCTCCTGGGAATTATGAATATGCAAATAGAGTCTGTGGAGCCTCAGTTAGGAGTCTCAAACACAGGACTTGCCAGATATCCCTCCAGGGAAGGGAGGGATATCTGGCTAGTCCTGTGTTTGAGACTCCTAACCGAGGCTCCACAGACTCTATTTGCAGCTTGGCAATGCGGGCGGGATCAGTTTCTATGCCTAATTTGGAAGCTACAATCACTACCCTTCCTAAACCGAGGAAACCCCCTACTAGTTCAAGCAATTTTAGACCTATTGCACTTCTAAATTGTAATGTTAAATTATTTATAAAAATCCTGGCATTACGTTTAAATTCGATTATTTCTTCATTGATCTCTCTGGACCAGGTCGGGTTCGTGACAGGACGGGATACTAAAGATGGCACGTGTACAATGCTTAATCTAATTAGGTTGGTGGAGCTATCTGGCCTCCCCAGTGCATTCCTGTCACTGGACGCTGAAAAAGCATTTGACAGGGTGCACTGGGGATATCTAAAGTCTGTTTTATCTAAGTTTGGATTGGAAGGTCCTATTTTCTCTGCAATATGCGCCATTTATTCCACTCCGTGTGTAAAGTTCTGACTTACGTTTTTTTTTGTCTGGGTAATTTGGGATGGGTTACCCCTTTTCTCCCATCATATTCGCCCTATGTATGGAGCAAATAGCTGAGCGAATCCGCTCTAATGCTAACATCTCTGGGGTCATGGTGGGACCGATGGCTCATAAAATAGGGCTTTATGCGGATGATGTCATCATTTCCTGTGTATATTTGGAACCATCGTTCTCAGCTGTCATGGCCAAGCTGGGTGAATTTGGCAAAATATCTTATTATAAGCTAAATCCCTCCAAATCTCTGATATTTTCAATCTCAGTTCTGGTTACACTTCGGAATACTTTGGAAAATGTTTCCCTTTAAGTGGATGGAAGATGGTATTCCTTACTTGGGCATTATTCTCACAGATTCTCAGCATGTTGTGGAGAATAACTTTTCCAATTTAGTAAAACATGTTAAATCGGATTTAGATGATCTTCAAACCATCATGACATCATGGATAGCTAGAATTAATATATTCAAAATGAAAGTGCTCCCCAAAATTGTTTATTTTTTCTGATGTATTCCGCTCAGAGTTCCCGCGCCGGTGCTCACATCAAACACCAGGATCCAACACATGACGTCCTCCTACATCATGAGTCAGGAAGGGATTAGGCATGGAGAACAGTATGAGAAGAGAACTTTCTGAGAAGTTAAGAACCAAAATTGCTGAATATATCAATTTTATAATTTTAAGGGTATAGAAGTCCATCTCCAGAGATATTTTGTCACTCTGTCCACAATGTGCCACATAATTAAGATGTTTAAAAGTGATGTCGCTATAGCTAATTTCCTTGGATATGGACTGCAAGGAAAAACAGCTGAAAAGTTTCTATGCAGGATAGTTTAGATAGTCTTTGAGGATGTTTCTACCAGCTAAAATGTTGTCCACTCTCATAGCTCTAGCTCAGTAGAGTGGATAGAGAGTGTGAAAAGCAATTATAAAGTCTTGCTACAGATTCTCAATGGGATTTTAGTTTGGGCTTTGGGCCATTCAAATACATTATTATGCTTTTTAGAAAATAATTTCATTGTAGCTGTGTAGAATGTTTAAGGTCATTGTCATGGTGGAAGTGAATTTACACCCTATTGTCAAATCTTTTGCAGACTCTAACAGGTTTTCCTCCAGGATTGCCCAGTTTTTAGCCATATTCATCTTCACATAAACTCTGACCAGCTTCTCTGTTCCTGTTAAAGACAAAATAGAAATAATGGAAATTACACCTACACCAATAGAACTAAATGTTGAGGATATCACAATAAATGAACAAAAAGAAGACCAAAAGATAGGTAAAAATAAAAACAAAAATAAAAACAAAACCGATGAAAATCAAAATACTCTTGAACAAATTCTAAAAACAGAAGAACAAAGGAATCAATATGAAAGTCATAAAAAAACATTAATGAGTAGAGGAAAAATTGAAATTAATGAGAAAGTTGAAAGGAAAGAAAAAAACAACAAAACCAAAAATAATAAATGTAAAAGTAAACCTGACCTGACAATAGAGGAGCGAAAAATTGATAAAAAATCAGAGAAAAATAATAATAGAAAAAGATATAAAACAAAAAATAAGAGAAAAAAGAAAGATTCCACAAATAACAAAAAATTTTTGATACCTCTTGTATGATAAATATAGAACAGACACCATTGATAGAGTTTATTGATCAGGACATGCTGCAGGAAACAGGCCCAAAGGAAATTGAGAGCAAACAAAAAGAAGTATTAAATGAAAATATAAGTAACAATTCTTTTGATTTATTCACTTTGCACGTAACTTCACAACAAGCACATACACAGAATCAGATGAATAATTTAGATGACACATTATACCAGGAACTACCAAACTCACCTGTTTTTTCTCAAAATATGGAAGAAAAAATTCTTAATTCATCGCTTGAAAATATAAATATAGCACAAACACCAAAAAATGATAATTTAGTTTACAGTTTGGAGAATAATATTGATAAGGAACAATCCACGATTAACACAGAGATGCAAATAAACACTGGAACTAAAAGCACAGACACGAAAAATATGAAAACTACTCAATTTTTTCGGCCTGCAACCTGCCGCAAAGTAAAAAGAAAAAGAGAGGCAGAGGATGCAGGGGAAGAGGAAAAGTGGCCCGCCCGTATGTCTCCGGACATAGAGATCACAAAGAAAAAAACGAAGCTGGATTGAGCCCAAAGATTAAATATCAAGAAAAATCTAATGAAATAGACACAACAGGAATATTTAATATTTCAGGGGTAAAACTTGCTCAAAATGAGATTAAATTGTTAAAGAGAGGACTCTCCTTCTGTCCAAAATCCAATTTAGATCCCCTCACTTTATACATAGATTTTAATGAATTCATAAGAAAATTAACAGTACAAAGACATTGTTCATTAGAAAGAATAAAAGGAAAGGAATGGACAAACAATAAGAAAACAGATGAGCTTCCAATTAAGCAAATAAATGAAAAGAAATATATTCATGTAGATCCTAAAAACAAAAGTAATTTTTACCCTTTGCAGCATAAAGGTTCGCATTTAGAGACGTTTCAACATCTTGTATTAAAGGAGATTAGAAATATGCAGAATACTAAACAGAAAGATAATTTGACAAAAAGTGAAAGATCAGCGTTAAAAAGTTTGAGAGATAATAAAAATTTAGTTGTTAAAAAAGCTGATAAAGGGGGAGGGGTGGTCATAATGAATATGCAGTGGTATATTAATAAAAGTAATGAAATTCTAGAGGATGAAGAACAATATGAAAGATTAGACATAAATCCCTCTGAAGATCTTTTCAATCAATATCGATCATTGATTAGAATGGCCTGGAAGCAAGGCATTTTAAACAAAAAAGAATTTAAATATTTGAATATTGTAAAGTATAGAACACCACATTTTTATTTTTTGCCAAAAGTGCATAAAGATAAAATTGATCCACCCGGGCGCCCTATAATCTCAGGTGTTAATTCTATGACAAGTAATTTATCACATTATGTTGATTAATTTTTGCAAAGATTTAACCTAAATTTAGAGTCATATTTAAGAGATTCATCGCAACTGATTAGTATGATTATGAAAATTCCTCCTAAACCGGGTGCTTTTTTAATAACTTTGGATGTACATTCCCTCTATTCTAGCATACCACACAGATTGGGAATTAAGATATCGTATATACTCGCGTATAAGCCGAGTTTTTCAGCCCAAAAATTGGGCTGAAAAGTCCCCCCCTCGGCTTATATGCGAGTCACTCTGTATGCTGTGGGGTGGGGGGCTGCACCGGTGGCTGGAGGAGGCAGGAGGGGGCCGCGGTGACCGCAGGCGGTCACGTGGGGCCACCTCATTAGTGCAATGAATATGCACGGCATCCCCCCGTCCATCAACGTGGGGGATGCCGTGCAATTGCACTACACAGGCCCCCACCAGTAACACACAGCCCCCCCTCCTTAGTATGTCCCCCCTCCTTAGTATGTCCCTCCCAGGGTGCGCACCTGTTAAAATAACAAACTTTCATACATCCCTTTCCGGCGCAGCTCCTCCGCTCCTCGGTCCGGCTTCTTCTTCTTGCTTCTGGTGTCATGTGACCGGGCGCAGGAGATGACGTCATCTCCTGCGCCCGGTCACATGACACCAGAAGCAAAAAGAAGAAGACGGGACCGGAGGAGCGGAGGAGCTGCGCCGGAAAGGTGATGTATGAAAGTTTGTTATTTTAACAGGTGCCGCAGCCTGGGGGGGCCATACTAAGGAGGGGGGCTGTGTGTTACTGGTGGGGGCCAGTATACCACCACTGGGGGCCTGTATAGTACTATTGGGCTGTATATACCTCCTCTGGGCTGCTGTATACTACCTCTGGGGCTGCTTTATACTACCACTGGGGCTGCTGTATACTACCACTGGGGCTGTATATACCTCTGGGGCTGCTGTATACTACCACTGGGGCTGTATATACCTCTGGGGCTGCTGTATACTACCAATGGGCTGTATATACCTCTGGGGCTGCTGTATACTACCACTGGGGCTGTATATACCTCTGGGGCTGCTGTATGCTACCACTGGGGCTGTATATACCTCTGGGGCTGCTGCATACTACCACTGGGGCTGTATATACCTCTGGGGCTGCTGTATACTACCACTGGGGTTGTATATACCTCTGGGGCTGCTGTATACTACCACTGGGGCTGTATATACCTCTGGGGCTGCTGTATACTACCTCTGGGGCTGCTGTATACTACCTCTGGGGCTGCTGTATACTACCACTGGGGCTGCTGTATATACCTTTGGGGCTGCTGTATACTACCTCTGGGGCTGCTGTATATACCTTTGGCTGCTGTATACTACCTCTGGGATGCTGTATACTACCACTGGGGCTGCTGTATATACCTCTGGGGCTGCTGTTTACTAACTACTGGGGCTGCTGCTGTATATACCACTGGGGCTGCTGCTGTATACTACCACTGGGGCTGCTGCTGTATACTACCACTGGGCTGCTGCTGTATACTACCACTGGGGCTGCTGCTGTATACTACCACTGGGCTGCTGTATATACCTCTGGGGCTGCTGTATACCACACTGCTGGGGGCTGTATACCTGTGCTGGGGTCCACCCTCGGCTTATACACGAGTTAATAGGTTTTCCCAGGTTTTGGGGGCAAAAGTAGGGGGTCGACTTATACACGGGTTGGCTTATACACGAGTATGTACGGTAATTGAGCATTTTCTATCAAAAGATCCTGAGATTTTGGAGCCCCAAAAAGAGTTTATTAAATCAGGGATATAATTTATTTTAAATAATAATGTGTTCACATTTCAAAAAATCTTCTATAGACAAATAAGGGGCTGCGCGATGGGCACGAGATTCGGCCCAAATTATGCTGGGTTATACATGGGAGCTTTTGAGTCTCGGTTCATCGCACAGTCCCCATTGGGAATACAAAATATCCATTTCTATAAACGTTTTATAGACGATTTAGTTATAGTATGGACAGGCACTAAGGAAGAGGCCTTTACATTTGCGCAACATCTTAATGAAAATAATTGGGGATTGAAATTCACCATGAATATCTCCGAAACAAATGTGCAATATCTTGACCTTATGATAAATATAGATACAAAAGGTCAATTAAGTACGTCCACACATTTTAAAAGTGTGGACGTCAATAGTTATTTAAAATTTGACAGCTGCCATTTACCGATTTGGATTAGAAATATTCCCTATGGCCAATATCTAAGAATATGCAAGAATTGCACGAATGATAAAGACTTTAAAAAATAGGCTATTTTGTTGAAAAAGAGATTTAGAGAGAAAGGATATCCCAGTCAGCTATTGTCAGATGCTTTTAAAAAATGCAAGAAATATAATCAAAGCAGTTTTATAAGAAAATTGGAGGAAAATAGCATCATTAAAAATAAAAATAATGATCAACAAAAAAATATGGGGAATTATAGTTGCAACCTGATTACCACTTATAACCAATCATATCAAAATATTTACATATTATTAAGGAAATATTGGTTTATATTGCAAGGTGACCCGATTCTCTCAAAAAATTTATTTCAAAAGATCCAAAAATAATTTTTAGGAGATGTAGAAATCTACAGAATATAGTGGCTCCAAGTAGATTAAGGCACGCACAAATAACAACAAAATATGGAAATTACAATAAAGAAAAAGGATGCTATAATGGAGTCATCAAAATGCAAATGTAAAATTATAGTGCACGGACGTAAAACCTTTATTTCTAATACAACAAAGGAATCTTTTTGTATTAAAGAAAGATTAGATTGTCGTTCCCAATTTATTATATACATGCTAGAATGTCCGTGCCGATACCAATATATTGGTAGAACAACGGAAAGTATGCAAAAAAGACTTAATACACATCGTTTTAACATTAAAAATGGGTTTCTTAAGCATAGTGTGTCTAGACACTACGCACAGACACATAATAGAGATCCTTCCAGCTTGCAACTAACTATAATTGATCATGTTCAGGCAGAGACTGAGGATAGGGTTAATAAACTTAATAGGAAAGAATCGTTTTGGATTTTTAAGATGGGCACATTATTCCCTGAAGGGTTAAATCTCGCTTTAGAGAATAATTTTTGAAGGAAATCTAGCTGCGTCAGCATATATTTTTTATAATTTTTATATTTTTAATATATTTTTAAAATATTTTTATAGTTTTTAATAGTTTGTTTGTAATTTTATACATTGCTGCATATAATAGATATGGTATATGTATGTTTTCATGTTCTGGTAGATATAATGTATGTATATTGCTTTTAAGTACGTATTTTTCGGACTATAAGATGCACTTTTGTTCCCTCAAACTGTGGGGGAAAGTGGGGGGTGCGTCTTATAGCCCGAATGTATGGAGTGTGGGGGCAGGGGAGGTGGGGGCAGCTCTGGAGCGGTGGCGGGGGGGGCTGGAGCGGGCTGCAAACAGAGCGGGAGATCCCTGCTCCCACTCATTTAATATGCACTGCCGCTGTCCATCACTGTGGTGCTCTTACTGCACAAGGGTGATGGACTGGGGGAGCAGCACATATTAAACTGTCTGCGCCCCCCTGTGATGGCACATGCTCCCCCCCATGTTAAATATGGCCCCCCATGCTGCTGCCAATAATAAAATAACAACCACATTACTCACCTTTTCAGCGATGTCCTGGCTCCCTCTATGCAGCTGCACTCTCCACTTCCTGGTTCTTCTCTCTGTGAAGCCGGTCATGTGATCGGCTCAGCAGTCTCATCATCTCTGTGCACCCATCATATTACTGGCATTACAGAGAAGTGGAGGAGTGCAGCTGCATGGAGGGAGCCAGGACATCGCTGGAAAAGGTGAGTAATGTGATTGTTATTTTATTATAGGCAGCAGCATGGGGGGCCATATTTAACATGGGGGGGGCATGTGCCAGCCCTGGGGGACTTGTGCTAGCCCTGTGGCATGTGTGCCAGCCCTGGGGGGCATGTGTCAGCCCTGGGGGACTTGTGCAGCCCTGGGGGGCGTGTGCCAGTCCTTGGGGACATGTAATGGCTCTGGGGGACGTGTGCCAGCCCTGGGGAATGGGTGCCAGCCCTGGGGAACGTGTGCCAGCCCTGGGGGATTTGTGCCAGCCCTGGGTGGCATGTGCCAGCCCTGGGGAACAAGTGCCAGCCCTGGTGGATTTGTGCCAGCCCTGGGTGGCATGTACCAGCCCTGGGGGACGTGTGCCAGCGCTGGGGGGCATGTGCCAGCACTGGAGGGCATGTGCCAGCCCTGAGGGACGTGTGCCAGCCCTGGGGGCATGTGCCAGCCTGGAGGGCATGTGCCAGCCCTGGGGGACGTGTGGCCAGCGCTGGGGGGCATGTGCCAGCGCTGGAAGGCATGTGCCAGCCCTGGGGGACGTGTGCCAGCCCTGGGGCATGTGCCAGCCTGGAGGGCATGTGCCAGCCCTGGGGGATGTGTACCAGCATTGGTAGGCATGTACCAGACCTGGGGGACATGTGCCAGCCCTGAGGGATGTGTGCCAGCTCTGGGGGACGTGTGCCAGCCCTGGGGGGCATGTGCCAGCCCGGGGGACTTGTGCCAGCCCTGGGGAGCATGTGCCAGCCCTTGGGGATGTGTGCAAGCCCTTGGGGACGTGTGATGGCCCTGGACATGTGTGATGGCCCTGGGGAATGTGTGCCAGCCCTGGGGAATGTGAGCCAGCACCGGGAAGCATGTGGCAGCCCTGAGGGACGTGTGCCAGTCCTGGGGCATGTGTGCCAGCCCTGGGGGACTTGTGCCAGCCCTGAGGGACGTGTGCCAGCCCTGGGGGATGTGTGCCAGCCCTGGGGAACGTGTGCCAGCCCTGGGAGGCATGTGGCAGCCCTGGGGGATGTGTGCCAGCCCTGGAGGATGTGTGCTAGCCCTGGGGGGCGTGTGCCAACCTGGGGGGGGTGTACCATCACTTGGGGACGTGTGCCAGCTGTAACCAGAATAAGGGGGCCATATCTAGGATGTGGGGCTATATCCAAGGATGAGGGACCATTTACCAGGATGAGGGGGCTATGAGGGACATATACCCTATATGATTTGTAAGACGGACATTGACATTATAAGACGGACCCCATTTAACATAAAAATTATTTTTTCCCTTTTCCTTCACCAAATTTGGGGGTGCGTCTTATAATCAGGTGCGTCTTATAAAGCGAAAAATACGGTAGTTGAATTTGCAGATAGGAGTGTGTAGCACACCTCTATTTCATTAGTGATTAGTGGGGGTTGAGAATAAAAGGGGAATTTTACTATGGGTCTGACATCCACTTGAGAAAGACACCTTCAGTGTCGAAACATGTTGTGGCGAGGAGACCCATAACTTCTGCTGTTCACAATAAATTTGAAAGGTAATAATCGATAAGAGCCCAGTGCCTGATTCTGTCCCTAGCGCTCATTATATCATACCTTTTTTACCTCGTATCGTGCTCAATTCCTCCCTTTGGGGAGTGTGGGTTGAGAGCAGCTCTGGGACGGGACTTGGTCAGCACAGAGGATCTGCCCTTCTTGGACTCGAGATCTCTGGGAGAGACGTTATAGTTCCATAAGGAAAGGCTTCTCTTTAGTAGCAACGGATTTAAGCCTGCTGTGAAATATTAATATAACCCCTTGCTTTGGCTAATTTGCACAGTGTGGCGCAACAATTTTCTTGTTTTTTTCCTGTTAAAGAAAAGAAACAAGAAAACATAATGCTGCCACCATCTTGTTTGTTGGTAGGTAAGGTGTTTTCAGGGTGATGTGCAGTGTTAGTCCTCAACCACACATTGTGTTTTGCATGTAGCCAAAAATGTTCTACTTTGATCTTATTTGACTTGAGCACCTTCTTCTACATGCTCTGTCCCCTTCATGGCTTTTTGCGAATGCGACTTCTTCTTATTAGGTTTCAAAAATGGCTTTCTTCTTACAACTCTTCCATAAAAGCAAAATTTGTGGAATATATGACTAAGGCTGTGTGCTCACAGTCCGGAGGAGCTGCGTGTTGGACACAGCTCCTCCGGACCTGATTGAAGCCGCGGGTGCCCGCAGGGAGACCGCAGTCGCCCTGCACTCACCATGTGCGGCGGGTGCAGGGCGTCTTCTCCCTGCAGTCACCCGATGGGAGCCGCTTCCGACTCCGAAGCATGAAATGAATATGCTGTGGAGGAGCGGAATGGCGGCAACCGCACTGCAGCTGTCAGATCGGGTTAAGCTTAGTGAGGATGGGATTTCTTGAAATCCCATCCACTATGCTTATACTGTACTATGCAACATTTTGGATGCAGCGGCAAAACGCTGCGTCCAAAACGCTGCGTATACTGATCGTGAGTATGCAGCCTAATAGTTATCCCATGGACAAATTCTGCCATCTGAGATGTTGATCTTTTCAGCTCCTCCAGAGTGACCTTGGGCCTCTTGGCTGCTTCTCTAATTAGTGCTCTCATTTATGTGTGATATCAGTTTAGGTTGACGACCATGTCATAGCAGGTGTGCAGTTGTGCCATACTCTTTTTATTTTTGGATGATAGATTGAACAGTGCTCAGTGGGATGTTCAAAATTTTGGCTATTTTTATAACCTAACCCTACCGTTCTCCTCCACAACTTTTTTCTGACATGTCTGGGGTGTTATTTGTTTTTCATTATGCTGGTTTATCCCTAATAATCTCAACAAAACTCTGAGGCCTTCACGGAACAGCTATTGTTATACTATGAATAAATGATACACATGTGGGTTCAATTTACAAATTAAGTGACTTCTGGAGGTAACTAGCCACTTACGATTTTATTAAGATACATCAGGCTACAGGAGGATGAACACAAATATATGTCACAATTTCAGATTTACATTTCTAAAATATTTAGAAAACCATATACCATATGTACAGTTGTGGCCAAAAGTATTGATACCCCTGCAATTCTGTCAGATAATACTCAGTGTCTTCCTGAAAATGATTGCAATCACAAATTCTTTGGTATTATTATCTTCATTTAATTTGTCTTCAATGAAAAAACACAAAAGAGAATGAAGCAAAAAGCAAAACATTGATCATTTCACACAAAACTCCAAAAATGGGCCAGACAAAAGTATTGGCACCCTCAGCCTAATACCTCTTCCAGTAACCATCAATGAGTTTCTTACAATGCTCTGCTGGAATTTTAGACCATTCATCTTTGGCAAACTGCTCCAGGTCCCTGATATTTGAAGGGTGCCTTCTCCAAACTGCCATTTTTAGATCTCTCCACAGGTGTTCTATGGGATTCAGGTCTGGGCTCATTGCTGGCCACCTTAGATGTCTCCAGTGCTTTCTCTCAAACCATTTTCTAGTGCTTTTTGAAGTGTGTTTTGGGTCATTGTCCTGCTGGAAGACCCATGACCTCTGAGGGAGACCCAGCTTTCTCACACTGGGCCCTACATTATGCTGCAAAATTTGTTGGTAGTCTTCAGACTTCATAATGCCATGCACACGGTAAAGCAGTCCAGTGCAAGAGGCAGCAAAGCAACCCCAAAACAGCAGGGAACCTCCGCCATGTTTGACTGTAGGGACCGTGTTCTTTTCTTTGAATGCCTCTTTTTTTCTCCTGTAAACTCTATGTGGATGCCTTTGCCCAAAAAGCTCTACTTTTGTCTCATCTGACCAGAGAACATTCTTATAAAACGCTTTAGGCTTTCTCAGGTAAGTTTTGGCAAACTCAAGCCTGGCTTTTTTTATGTCTTGGGGTAAGAAGTGGGGTCTTCCTGGGTATCCTACCATACAGTCCCTTTTCATTCAGACTCCGACGGATCGTACGGGTTGACACTGTTGTGTTGTACCCTCGGACTGCAGGGCAGCTTGAACTTGTTTGGATGTTAGTTGAGGTTCTTTATCCACCATCCGCACAATGTGCGTTGAACTCTCTCGTCAATTTTTTTTTCCGTCCACATCTAGGGAGGTTAGCCACAGTGCCATGGGCTTTAAACTTCTTGATGACACTGCGCACCGTAGACACAGAAATATTCACGTCAATTTTTTTTTCCGTCCACATCTAGGGAGGTTAGCCACAGTGCCATGGGCTTTAAACTTCTTGATGACACTGCGCACCGTAGACACAGAAATATTCAGGTCTTTGGAGATGGACTTGTAGCCTTGGGTTTGCTCATGCTTCCTCACAATTTGGTTTCTCAAGTTCTCAGACAGTACTTTGGTCTTCTTTCTTCTCTCCATGCTCAATGTGGTACACACAAGGACACAGGACAGAGGTTGAGTCAACTTTAATCCATGTCGACTGGCTGCAAGTGTGATTTAGTTATTACCAACACCTGTTAGGTGCCACAGGTAAGTTACAGGTGCTGTTAATTGCACAAATTAGAGAAGCATCACATGATTTTTCTAGCACTGCCAATACTTTTGTCCACCCCTTTTTTATGTTTGGTGGGGAATTATATCCAATTTGGCTTTAGGGCAATTCTTTTTGTGTTTTTTCATTGAAGACAAATTAAATGAAGATAATAATACCAAAGAATTTGTGATTTCAATCATTTTCAGGAAGAAACTGAGTATTATCTGACAGAATTGCAGGGGTGTCAATACTTTTGGCCACAACCCGGTATAATTTCCTCCAAACTTCACTTCACAACTAGTGTTGTTTTCTATTTCACACTAGCTGTAGTACCCGGCTACGCCCGGGTTAATAAATAACTGATGTTAACTATAACAAAACAGAATTTAAATATGTCATATTAATGACCTGTAAGAAAATAGAAGCTGAGCTGTGATTGATTGCTGTAGGCAGCCTAATAAATCTCCAGCCAACAGTAAACCCTCCACCCGGCCGGGCAGTATATGTTACCTCACACATACACATAATAGACAGCTCATGTGACTGACATCTGCCTTAATTCCCTATATGGCATATGTGTTGCACATTTGCTGTTTTTAATCAGATGTTTATGTTTGGAAATTAAAGATAGCACACGTATGAGGTGAGTTGTGTGAGGTGATTTGTGCACATCTGTGTCTGTCTGTGTGGTGTGTGTGTCCCTGGGGTGTGTGTATATGTGTGTCCCTGTGGGGTGAGTGTATGTGTACCTATAGGGTGTGTATGTGTGTGTGTCCCTGTGAGGGGGGGTCTGTGTGGTGGGTGTCTCTGTTGTGTGTGTCTCTTTGTGGTGTGTGTGTCCCTGTAGGGTGAGTGCATGTGTCCTCATAGGGTGTGTATGTGTGTGTGTCCCTATGGGGGGGTCTGTGTGGTGTGTGTGTGTATCTGTGTTGTGTGTGTCTCTTTGTGGTGTGTGTGTGTCCCTGTGGAGTGGGTGCATGTGTACCTATAGGGTGTGCATGTGTGTGTGTCCCTGTGAGGGGGGGTCTGTGTGGTGGGTGTCTCTGTTGTGTGTGTCTCTTTGTGGTGTGTGTGTCCCTGTGGGGTGAGTGCATGTGTCCCTATAGGGTGTGCATGTGTGTGTGTCCCTGTGGGGGGGTGTCTGTGTGGGGTGTGTGTGTCTCTGTGTTGTGTGTGTCTCTTTGTGGTGTGTGTGTGTCCCTGTGGGGTGAGTGCATGTGTCCCTATAGGGTGGCTATGTGTGTGTGTCCCTGTGGGGGTCTGTGTGGTGTGTGTGTCTCTTTGTGGTGTGTGTGTCCCTGTGGGGTAACTGCATGTGTCCCTATAGGGTGGCTATGTGTGTGTGCCCCTGTGGGGGGGTTTGTGTGGTGTGTGTGTCTGTGTTGTGTGTGTCTCTTTGTGGTGTGTGCGTACCTGTGAGGTGAGTGCATGTGTCGCTATGGGGTGTGTGTGTGTCCCTGTGGGGGTGTGGGGGGTGTCTCTGTGTCGTGTGTGTCTCTTTGTGGTGTGTGTGTGTGTTTGTTCGGGTGCGTGGTGAGTATCCAATATTGGGGCAGCACCTTAGCGACTATCAGGCCCGGCGTCAGCACCCGGCGCACCCGGGCAAGTGCCAGTGCCGAATGCTTGGAGGGGGCCCACCGGGCCCCTTAGGGCTAGGGTCACACTTGCATTGTGACCCTAGCCTGATGCAAGTATTGTCCACTATAGCGCATAGCGTTTAATGCTATGCGCTTCCAGCAACGGAGCCCATAGAAACCCGATGTTTACATTGTCAACCAGTGGTTGGCAAGGTAAACATCGTGTTTCTATGGGCTCCAGCGACCAGCGCATAGCATTAAACTGCAGCCGAAAATACTTGCATCAGGCTAGGGTCACAATGCAAGTGTGACCCTAGCCTCAGGGGCCCCTGAGCACTGCCCCCACAGCCAGGGCCATTTCCAGGGGGCAGCTGGGGGGTAATTTACAGGGAAGTAATTTTCAGCCTCCTGCAGCTCCGGAGATCTTCCTCCTCCTCCCTCCGTGGGAGCCGACAGAGCCGCACACTCTGTGCTGACAGGACCTGTGATGATGTCAATGGAGGTGGAGTCAGGGGTCACATGATCAGGTCCTCAGTGTATGCAGGACTCTGCTGTGCTGACCATCATGAGGCTCAATTAGGTGAAGTTTATGTGTGGGGTCGTCTGGATGGATTTACAGTGTGAATGTAGCAGAGGCGAGTGTGTACTAAGTGTATGGCAATTAGGTGAAGTTTATGTGTGGGGTGAGGAGGGATTTACAGTGTGAATGTAGCAGAGGCGAGTGTGTACTAGGTGTACGGAGCAGAGCCGAGTGTGTACGAGGTGTATGGAGCAGAGCCGAGTGTGTACGAGGTGTACGGAGCAGAGCCAAGTGTGCACGAGGTGTACGGAGCAGAGCCGAGTGTGTACGAGGTGTACGGAGCAGAGCCGAGTGCGTACGAGGTATGTGTACCAGTGGTAGCCCCCTGCGGATTCCGCTCCCGCTCCTATAGTCCCAGCCGCCTTTGCCAGCAGCAGTCTTCTCCAGAGTCTCTTCTGCCGCTGTCTGCATTTTGCAGCTCAGCATGGAGGGGCACGATGTTGTCATCACTGTGCTGATATGTGCAGAGCGACCGGAGGAGACTGGAGCAGCGAGAAGACAGGTGAGGAGAAAGAGAGATCCGGATGGCCAGACACTCCGCTTGGCTGTGGTGCCACCCATATGGCAGTGCGGCTCCATTGAGCTGCTTGCATTATTTGTGCGCTTCAGGATGCTTGTGTATATACCAAGAATCCTCAGATGCACAAAAATGCAACATTTTGCATTTGAAGGGTATTTTTAAAAAGCGCAAGGGAATGCAAACGCATTTTAGCCCTAACAATGTGTAATATACTCACTGTTAGAAACAGCTCTTGCTGGTTTCGGCAGTCACTGTTCCTGTAAGGCTGATTTCACATAGGCGTTTTTTTTTTAAAACGTGGCAGTTGCGGTAAAAAAAAAACCCGCATCTGCCGCATTTTCCGCCTAGTGGCTGCACTTGCTGCTCATTTCCGGCAAGCCCCATGCATTGTCTATGGGGCTTGCGGTAAGTGTGCGGCAATATATATATTATAGTCCGCGATATGTACTAAAGGGGGCCCACTGAGACTTTTTCGCCCGGGGCCCACAGAAACCTGGAGCCGGCCCTGGCGTCTATACACTTGCTGTTACTCTTTGTGTGCGTGTGGTGTGTATACATGACTCTGTGCGTGATGAATATCTCATGTTGGGGTCCCACCTTAGTGACTATATGCTGGTATGTGCTGTTAGTCTTTGGCGCTATTATTAAGCCCCTCTCATTCACAACTGTCAACTGGTAACTGTCACTTTTTCCCCATTATGTAGATAGGGGCAAAATTGTTTGGTGAATTGGAATGCGCAGGGTTAAAATTTCACGTCACAACATAGCCTATGACGCTCCCGGGGTCCAGAAGTGTGACTGTGCAAAATTTTGTGGCTATAGCTGACAGCTGTCGATTTTCCTCCAACACTTTTCCATTCATTTTCTCCCCATTATGTAGATAGGGGCAAAATTGTTTGGTGAACTGGAACGTGCAGGGTTAAAATTTCGCCGCACAACATAGCCTATGACGCTCTCAGGGTCCAGATGTATAACTGTGCAAAATTTGTGGCTGTAGTTGCGACTGTGTAGATGCCAATCCCGGATATACACACACACACACACATACACACACACACATTCAGATTTATATATTAGACTAGCTGTGAGCCCGATGCAAATGCATCGGGTGTCTAGAATACTATACTTTGTATGAGGATTACCGCAAGCGCGCCACAAGTGTAACGACTCGCTGGCGCCAACCAATTAGAAGCGCGGCTCAGGCAGCGACTCGCAATGGCCTCGCGGCCATTGCTCGCACTACCTGACCGGTAAATCGTTAACTTTGAGGCCGAGCCTCTGGTTCGATTTTCGGCCAGCGACTCGCAATGGCCGCTTCGCGGCCATTACTCGTACTCAGCCTGCGCGAGCAATGGCCTCGCGGCCATTGCTCGCGCAAGCCAGCGACTCGCATTGCTCGTCCTCAGCCTGCGCGAGCAATGGCCTCGCGGCCATTGCTCGCGCAG
This sequence comes from Allobates femoralis, assembly GCA_033576535.1. NCBI lineage: Eukaryota > Metazoa > Chordata > Amphibia > Anura > Aromobatidae > Allobates > Allobates femoralis. The sequence continues at coordinate 299,998,322 of JARQOC010000001.1, read as the reverse complement.
GCCAGCGACTCGCATTGGCCGCTACGCGGCCAATGCTTCGCTGTGCTGACGTCACAGAGTGACATAGCCACGGTCTTTTCGGGGACCGACACGAAAGTGCCTACGGCAATTATATAGTAGATACTGTACATTGCATATGGAGGGGTGAGGAGAGCGGAGGCTGGAGGGGAGAGTGGAGGCTGGAGGGGAGGGCAGAGGCTAGAGGGCAGAGCAGAGGCTGGAGGGCAGAGGCTGGAGGGGAGGGCAGAGGCTGGAGGGGAGAGCGGAGGCTGGAAGGGAGAGCAGAGGCTGGAAGGGAGAGCGGAGGCTGGAGGGGATTGGCTGGAGGCTGGAGGGGATTGGCTGGAGGCTGGAAAGGAGAGGCTGGAGGGGAAAGGCTGGAGGGGAGAGGCTGGAGGGCAGAGGCTTTAGGGCAGAGGCTGGAGGGGAGAGCGGAGGCTGGAGAGGAGAGCGGAGGCTGGAGGGGAGAGCGGAGGCTGGAGGGGAGAGCGGAGGCTGGAGGGGAGAGTGGAGGCTGGAGGGGAGAGGCTGGAGGGGAGAGCGGAGGCTGGAAGGCAGAGCGGAGGCTGGAAGGCAGAGCAGAGGCTGGAGGGCAGAGCAGAGGCTGGAGGGGAGAGCGGAGGCTGGAGGGGATTGGCTGGAGGCTGGAGGGGATTGGCTGGAGGCTGGAAAGGAGAGGCTGGAGGGGAAAGGCTGGAGGGGAGAGGCTGGAGGGCAGAGGCTTTAGGGCAGAGGCTGGAGGGGAGAACGGAGGCTGGAGAGGAGAGCGGAGGCTGGAGGGGAGAGCGGAGGCTGGAGGGGAGAGCGGAGGCTGGAGGGGATTGGCTGGAGGCTGGAGGGGATTGGCTGGAGGCTGGAAAGGAGAGGCTGGAGGGGAAAGGCTGGAGGGGAGAGGCTGGAGGGCAGAGGCTTTAGGGCAGAGGCTGGAGGGGAGAACGGAGGCTGGAGAGGAGAGCGGAGGCTGGAGGGGAGAGCGGAGGCTGGAGGGGAGAGCGGAGGCTGGAGGGAAGAGGCTGGAGGGGAGAGCGGAGGCTGGAAGGCAGAGCGGAGGCTGGAAGGCAGAGCAGAGGCTGGAGGGCAGAGCAGAGGCTGGAGGGAAGAGCAGAGGCTGGAGGGCAGAGCAGAGGCTGGAGAGGATAGCGGAGGCTGGAGGGGAGAGCGGAGGCTGGAGGGGAGAGCGGAGGCTGGAGGGGAGAGGCTGGAGGGGAGAGCAGAGGCTGGAGGGGAGAGCGGAGGCTGGAGGGCAGAGCGGAGGCTGGAGGGGAGAGCGGAGGCTGGAGGGGATAGGCTGGAGGGGAGAGGCTGGAGGGGAGAGCGGAGGCTGGATGGCAGAGGCTGGAGGGCATAAGGGAGGCTGGAGAGGAGAACGGAGGCTGGAGGGGAGAGCGGAGGCTGGAGGGGAGAGCGGAGGCTGGAGGGCAGAGCGGAGGCTGGAAGGGAGTGCGGAGGCTGGAGGAGAGGGCAGAGGCTGGAGGGTAGAGCGGAGGCTGGAAGTGAGAGCAGAGGCTGGAGGGGAGAGCGGAGGCTGGAGGGGATTGGCTGGAGGCTGGAGGGGATTGGCTGGAGGCTGGAAAGGAGAGGCTGGAGGGGAAAGGCTGGAGGGGAGAGGCTGGAGGGCAGAGGCTTTAGGGCAGAGGCTGGAGGGGAGAACGGAGGCTGGAGAGGAGAGCGGAGGCTGGAGGGGAGAGCGGAGGCTGGAGGGAGAGCGGAGGCTGGAGGGGATTGGCTGGAGGCTGGAGGGGATTGGCTGGAGGCTGGAAAGGAGAGGCTGGAGGGGAAAGGCTGGAGGGGAGAGGCTGGAGGGCAGAGGCTTTAGGGCAGAGGCTGGAGGGGAGAACGGAGGCTGGAGAGGAGAGCGGAGGCTGGAGGGGAGAGCGGAGGCTGGAGGGGAGAGCGGCGGCTGGAGGGAAGAGGCTGGAGGGGAGAGCGGAGGCTGGAAGGCAGAGCGGAGGCTGGAAGGCAGAGCAGAGGCTGGAGGGCAGAGCAGAGGCTGGAGGGCAGAGCAGAGGCTGGAGGGCAGAGCAGAGGCTGGAGAGGAGAGCGGAGGCTGGAGGGGAGAACGGAGGCTGGAGGGGAGAGCGGAGGCTGGAGGGGAGAGGCTGGAGGGGAGAGCAGAGGCTGGAGGGCAGAGCGGAGGCTGGAGGGCAGAGCGGAGGCTGGAGGGCAGAGCGGAGGCTGGAGGGGAGAGCGGAGGCTGGAGGGGATAGGCTGGAGGGGAGAGGCTGGAGGGGAGAGCGGAGGCTGGATGGCAGAGGCTGGAGGGCATAAGGGAGGCTGGAGGGGAGAGCGGAGGCTGGAGGGGAGAGCGGAGGCTGGAGGGGAGAGCGGAGGCTGGAGGGGAGAGCGGAGGCTGGAGGGCAGAGCGGAGGCTGGAGGGGAGAGCGGAGGCTGGAAGGGAGTGCGGAGGCTGGAGGAGAGGGCAGAGGCTGGAGGGTAGAGCGGAGGCTGGAAGTGAGAGCAGAGGCTGGAGGGGAGAGCGGAGGCTGGAGGGGATTGGCTGGAGGCTGGAGGGGATTGGCTGGAGGCTGGAAAGGAGAGGCTGGGGGGGAAAGGCTGGAGGGGAGAGGCTGGAGGGCAGAGGCTTTAGGGCAGAGGCTGGAGGGGAGAACGGAGGCTGGATAGGAGAGCGGAGGCTGGAGGGGAGAGCGGAGGCTGGAGAGGAGAGCGGAGGCTGGAGGGGATTGGCTGGAGGCTGGAGGGGATTGGCTGGAGGCTGGAAAGGAGAGGCTGGAGGGGAAAGGCTGGAGGGCAGAGGCTGGAGGGGAGAGCGGAGGCTGGAGAGGAGAGCGGAGGCTGGAGGGGAGAGCGGAGGCTGGAGGGGAGAGCGGAGGCTGGAGGGAAGAGGCTGGAGGGGAGAGCGGAGGCTGGAAGGCAGAGCGGAGGCTGGAAGGCAGAGCAGAGGCTGGAGGGCAGAGCAGAGGCTGGAGGGCAGAGCAGAGGCTGGAGGGCAGAGCAGAGGCTGGAGAGGAGAGCGGAGGCTGGAGGGGAGAGCGGAGGCTGGAGGGGAGAGCGGAGGCTGGAGGGGAGAGGCTGGAGGGGAGAGCAGAGGCTGGAGGGGAGAGCGGAGGCTGGAGGGGAGAGCGGAGGCTGGAGGGCAGAGCGGAGGCTGGAGGGCAGAGCGGAGGCTGGGGGGATAGGCTGGAGGGGAGAGGCTGGAGGGGAGAGCGGAGGCTGGATGGCAGAGGCTGGAGGGCATAAGGGAGGCTGGAGAGGAGAACGGAGGCTGGAGGGGAGAGCGGAGGCTGGAGGGGGGGGGTGCTGTCAGACAGATGGCCGGGGGGAGTGCAGACTCACCGCCACCGGCGTGCGTGTGCTGTAGGAGGAGAGGAGGGGCGGGCAGAGCTGCCGGACAGGAAGTTCCGTCCTCCCTCCTCTCCGGGCGCACGGCGGGCGGCTGGTGTCAGCACGGGGCCCCCCAGGGGGTGGAGGCAATGGGCCCCTCATGCCGAGTGGCGGGATGACAGCGGCGGTCGCAATGCCCGCTACGCGGGCAATGCCTCGCACGGCGTGGTGACGTCACATAGTGACAAAGCCACGGCGTGCCGGGGTCCGACAGAAACGTGCCTTCGGCAATTATAGAGTAGATAAAATTTCACTGAAACACATTTAAGTTTGTGGATGTAATTTGAGATGAAGCTGAAAAGCTCATGGATATGAATACTTTTTCAAGGCACTATATATAACAGAAAATCCCACATTTATCTAAGCTGGTGAAAAACGTTATGGCTTCTAGAAAAATTTGCAAAAATGATAATTGACTTACAGTGGGCTAAGGTTAAATAGAATAAATTCCATACAATTACCAGAATGAGTAATTTATTAGAGAGGAATTAATTTCTTTTTGATTTTTCCAAAACGTCTTATTTTTCAGAATATATTTGTTTTGGAACACACTCTTAGGTAGTTTGGCAACCAGATTCGACCACAATTTTGTTGAACTGAAGAGTGTCAGGCAAACTGTTAAAGAAATACTACCATACCTCTTACATATTCCACCACCCCTGCATCTCTTCATCCAGTCCTCTTTACCTTTTATTTTCCTCTTTGGCTAGGGTCACATATGCGGTTCTATTTTGGAAACCTGATCCGGTTTTGAACTTTCAAAAAGCTCAAAACTGGAGCAGGAACCGCTCCCCATAGGAGCCCATTATGGTAACCGGATTGCACTACATGCAATCCGGTTACCGGCTCCGGATCTGCAGCCTGCACTAAAAATCATGCAGGCGGCAGTTTTTGGAGCGGTTCTGTAACCCGCAATGCGGTAACTGGATTGCTCAGGATGTGTAATTCTGAGCAATGCGGTTACCATATACTTTGCTCATCCTTGCTACCGCAGGGATAAGCAAAGTGATAAATGTGTATTAACACATTACATATGAATATTAGCTGTGGGCAACATGTCTCTAGGGGGTGCCCACCCCCCTAGAGACATGCTGTCCACTCCAATCAGGCTATAGTTGGCTTTGTAGAAATGTATGAATGAAGGCGCGGCCCCCTGACAGTAGAGCAGAAACTGTACGTAATGTACGTATAGTATCTGCCGCTGTCTGAGGTCCTGTAAGGCATTTACATTAGATCTATGGGCAGCACACCGCCATAGATCTAATGTAAATGCCTACAGGACCTCAGACAGCGGCAAATATTATACGTACATTACGTACAGTTTCTGCTCTACTGTCACTAGAGCCGCGGCTTCATTCATACATTTCTACAAAGCCGACAATAGCTGGCTTAGTGTACATGCCTTATTAACCCCTAACATGCTGAGTGGAGTGGACAGCATGTCTCTAGGGGGGGTGGGCACCCCCTAGAAACATATTGCCCACAGCTAATATTCATATTCAATGTGTTACTATACGTTTAACACTTTGCTTATCCCTGCTACCGCAGGGATGAGCAAAGTATATGGTAACCGCATTGCTCAGGATTACACATCCTGAGCAATCCAGTTACCGCATTGCGGGTCACAGATATTAATGTGTTAATATACGTTTAACACTTTGCTTATCCCTGTGGTAGCAGGGATGAGCAAAGTATATGGTAACCGCATTGCTCCGGATTACACATCCGGAGCAATCAGGTTACCGCATTGCGGTTGCCACAACACATTTTTCCTAAAAAATGTGTGTGAAGGCAATTGCGGTTACCGCATCCAGATCTGGATGCGGTCACCACAATTGCCTTAACAAGTGTGACCCCAGCCTTTCTTCATCAAGTACCTCCTCTTCAATCCAGGCCAATACTTGTACTGTGACCAGTGCCTTGATGTTAGGAAAAAGAAGAGCTATGCATGGCGGGCTACAGAGTTGTAGTACAAGTGAAAGGTGAGTTAAGTATTAATTTTAATTTTCTTTGCATCCAACATTTATTATGCCCTGTGGTCTAGAGTAACCACGGAGCATTGTAAGAAACATGCAATTTGCAGTAAATATGTTTGCTCAAATAAAACTTCATTGTAAAAATTGCTGAGTTCAAATCTCACCAGATTAGCTCATTTCATCAGATAACACATCCTGATTGTGTTTTTAAAAATATGTCTCTGTCTTGGGAAAAATACATATATCAGTTTATGAAGATTACCAATATTTTTGAAGCACAGACATTAATTTTCTATAATGGCATGATCAAGGCACCTGTTAGCTAATTATAGATTTTTTTTAAATAAAAGAAAAAATATTCTACTCAAAGAGAACAATTACTTGGATTGTCCTTTATTATTTTTATATTGTTAATATATTTGAACTTTTTTTGTAAACCAAATTTATACTGAGACCGCTCCATGATACAGATCATCAACAAACCCTATTTGTTACCTAATTTTATAGTACAGTTCCACCATAATCAAAGTGGGTTAATGTTAGGCTGGCTTCACACTACGGTTTTGTTCCTGTCAGTGGGATCCTGTTTTTCGCAGGACCCCACGGATAGGAATGGACAGGCCCGGATTGTAAACTCTGCATGCCATTTCTGTGTTCAGATCTGTCATTTTGAGGGATCCGGACACAGAAAGGGGAGCCAATCCTGCAAAGCGCAGACAAGTGGTGCAGGCGCTGTTCTCTTTCACTTTAGAAGTGTATCTAAATACACTGCTAAAGTGAAATTACATAAAGTAATGGTTAAAAATAAAAAAAATAAATTTTCACCTGTCCACCATGTGTCTCGTGATGCATTCACCTCCGATGGCTAAAGGACCTTAATTAGCTGACCAGGAAAGGGCGGGGCAATCCAATAGGTTGATGGGTCACATGACCATCAGCGCAGATTAAAAATTTAAATTCCGCTTATGTGGTTATACAACCCATCAGCTGATCGGGTTACCCCTCCCCTTTCCAATTAGCTGATTAAGGTCCTTTAGCCATTGGGAGGTGAATGCATCGCAGGACACACGGCGGATAGGTGAAAAATTATTTTTTAATTTTTAACCATTCCTTTATTTAATTTCACTTTAGCATAGTATGTAAATACACTGCTAAAGGGAAATTATGGGAACAGAGCAGTTTTAGTGTACTGAGCATGCTCAGTACACTAAAACCGGATCCGGGAAGTGATCTGGTTTTTTCCCAGATCCAGCGCCCTTACACTCCAATGCTATGTGTGCCAGATAGCCCCGGATTTGTTTCTGTCTGGTTTGGTCAGTTTTTTTCACTGGAACCCAAAATCAGAGTAGTCTCAGAAATGAATCTGGGTCTGAATTCACAAACCCAGATGGCCATTTATGACCCATCCGGCAGCATAGGGCTACATGGGAAGCTAAAAACGATCCTGTTCTGTTCTTTTAAAAACGAACAGAACAAGATGGCAAAAACCATAGTGTGAAGCCAGCCTTAATCAAATACTTTATAACAAGGATTTGCTAAGTTAAATTAATTCTAGTCCACCATAATGCATTTTGGTGCACTAAAAATGAGTGTACGGTGAGCCAATCAAGTGGTGACATAACATGTGTGAGCCACGGTGGCTCAGTGGTTAGCACTACAGCCTTGCAGCGCTGGGGTCCTGGGTTCCAATCCCAATAAGAACAACATCTACAAGAAGTTTGTATGTTTTCCACATCTTGGCATGGGATTCCTCCAGGCACTCCAGTTTCCTCTCACACTAGAAAGATGTACCAATAGGATATTTAGATTATGAGCCCCAATTGGGACAGTGTTGCAAATGTGTGTAAAGTGTTATGGAATTAATAGTACTATATAAAAGAGTAAACATTATTATATGATATTGTTATTAAAGATGCCTCCAACAACTTGCTGAACTTTTTAGCTTAGTCATGAAACAGGCACACCAACAAATTTTGATTTAGTTTGCATCTATTATGCAATGGATCTAATCTCCACATGAATTCCATTCTTTTGTTTCTACTGCTTCTAACTTCCTTTTCCACTTGCTTGCTCCTTAAAAATCCCACATAAATTGACTTACTTGCAGTCTGCATCAGTAATGATGATTGCTGTGCACATGCAGTACTAAGATGCTGTTGAAATGCTGAGCACATCTGGAAAGAAAGAGGGACACATAGAATGTTGCTATGTTATCAATTAAATGAGGACTGATGGGTGAAGCAGTAGTCTTCGCTCAACTGCTCATGGACTAGAGATGAGCGAACCCGCTTATTTCGGGTTCGAGTGTGGAGCCGGACTTATAAAGACAGACTGCTTGGGGTCAAAACATGACCCGAACCTCATTTGAAGACACTGATTGGGCAGTTTGGATCTCTGCCCATGTACATATGAAATTGAAATAAAGGATGCTTAACTGATTATCTGATGCCTGGAAGTAAAATAAATGCAATAATCAAAATGAATAAACTTTGCCACACAAAGGGAAGTATAAAACAAAGGTATCATTAATGATTGTCCAAATTCATACAGAGATGTTAAACCAATGTTTTGGCCATAGTAGTCCTTTATCAAGGTTTTATCTGTCTTAATAATAAATCCTATGTATAGTAGTACAAGAAATAGAAGACGAGTATCTGGGGCTTGAGCAGGAGGATGCTTGTAGTTCTGTAGAATATCTGAAAGAGGTACCATAGGTATTGAAGAAATTGTCTGTGGAATCTTTATCAGAAAAGTATTGGGGTTTATGCTGGGTACATACTGTATATCGACCACAGGGCTAAGATGCCGGCATGCACTCGCTCCCTCTGACCCAGAGTTTACTTGTCATTTATGCTGTAATGTCTTTATACTCCTGTGTTCAGGAGATGTGGCTTGAGCTTACCATGTCCCTATATGACTAGACCCAGCCATTACCCAGTACACCCCAAAGGAACATTATCTCAGCACAGGAACATATTTTTTAAACACTTCCCAGATCTTCTGATTAAAATTTACTTTAAAATTATTGTTGCTCATGTGAGAACCCCTATAATAGTACCCTTAAAAAGTTCCATTTGTCCAAAAGGTAGCTGACATGACAGAAATAGAGTGGATGTCCAATACAGACTTTGGGGAATTGTCACTTGTTTGCAATCCCTATGAGATAGAAATAATTCCCATTTATTGCACATATACCAACTATTTATAATACTGCAAAATAGAAGGAAATCCAGAGATGAAAAACATGGGTCAAAGGCGCAAATACACACTTAATGTTTATGTGAAAGATATATGTGTATGGAGAACGTGATATAGATTGTAGCAGACTTTATTATTTTCCCAAATGCAAGACGCACATATCGTGTGACAAACTGGACTCTTGACAGTGTGGATTTTGAGAAAATATGTATCTTGTCATGTTTTATTTTTGTCACAAGACCAGCTGGTTGGTGTTGTCATTTTGCCTCAAGTGTGCTACAGGCTTTCTACCAAATTACACATGGGGATATTTAATTGTCCTCCAGAAAAGTCTATTATAAACAGTTTCTAAGATGCAGATGCTGGGAACTATTTTAAGCACAAGATACAATGATATATCATACAGGACTCATATTTATCTATAATTTTTAACATTTATTGCACATGCCTTATAAAAGCAATATTCAAAAAAAACTTATTTTTTTCACCACAAAAATAATATTTTACAAGAGAAGTTTTTAGGGTTAAAATCATATTTATTAATACCATTTTAAGCAAACAGATTTTGCCATCAACTAAACTTTTCTGTGAAGGTTTGCATTACTATATTGGAACTAGTATTGTCAATAATGGTACATTTTCCACTAATGTGCATAGAAATGAGGGCTACTACTAAAACTATCTGCAACATGTGTGCAACTGAAAGGCATGTTAGAGAAGAATGGAAAGGTGTCAGGGAAGATAAATAGTATGAGCAATTTAAGGTATTACTAACATAACAGTTTACGCCATCAATATCAGCTATGAGTGGCTGTACACAATATACAAAGCTGAAATAAAACAGCTTCATAGTTACTAGACTGTTTTGGTTGAGCTACAGCACCCATCAATGAACACTGCACACTGTTCTGTCTTCATACACCATGTACATTAGTTGCAATAGGAGATGCAACAGATTATTTATTTTGGGTGTTAAGAGTCAGACTCTCCATAACCTGATATTGATGACCTACCCTAACTAAAGAAAAGAGCAAAACATATGAGCCTAATGTCAAGCATAGCAATTAAGGATGGGCGAGTCCTAAATTACTCGGAATCGCTTGACTCTAGCGAGTCCGAGCCCGGGACTCGCTACTCGTTGCGAGTCTAGCGAGTCCAATGTTAATGAATGGGGAAGCGAGTAATAGCGAGTAATGTGCGATTTACAAATTGCAGATGTGTCTCGGAAGCTTCAGGCTCTATCTGCTAGGACTCGTTACTCTGCGAGCTTTCCAGCGTTTACTCGCACAGTAACCAGCCCAATGCAAATCAATGGCAATCCTAGTTTTGTCAAAGACTCTGACAAAACTAGGATTGCCATTGTCTTGCATTGGACTCGCTATTGTGCCAGTGATAGCAGGGAAACTCGCAGAGTAAGAGCTGTCTGCTCTGTGCAGCTCCAGGGTCCTAGAGCCCGCCTGCTGCCTGATGTAGCAGAGCTGAGATTGTTCTCAGTCTGCTCATTCCCTGTGCATAGACATCTATATCTATGCACAGGGGATGTAGCAGAGAGGACATCGCGTTTTGGACTACGTCGGACGGAAGAGGACATTTTTAATTAAAGATGGAGTCCCTAATGGCTTTTTTTTTTATTTCTAATAAAAAATATTCTGTGTTTTTTTTTAACCCTTTATTGGAGACTCTTAGTGGCCGGGTCAAACCTGGCCTGACATTAAGAATCTCGGGCTTAATACCAGCTTGTATAACAAAGCTGGTATTAACCCCTTTATTACCCAGCGTGCCACCGCCGCCAGGGCCGCTGGAAGAGCGGGGTTCAGCGCCACAGGATGGCGCTTCAATGAACGCGCCATCTTCTGGGGCGGCTGCGGGCTGCAATTTGCAGCGGGGGTTGCCCAGAAAGCTTGGGCCTCCCTGCGCTGCGGATTCCAGCCCCCAGCTGCTTAGCTGTACCTGGCTAGACATAGAAATTGCGCGGAGCCTCAGGCATTTTTTTTTTATTTTTTCACGAAATTCATGAAATAATAAAAAAAGAGGGCTCGCCTATATTCTTGTGTCCGGCCAGGTACAAATAGGCACCTGGGGGTTGGGGGCAGCCCGTCGCTGCCTGCTGGATCTGGCTGGTTCCAGAAATACGGTGAAGCCTACGTCATTTTTTTTCTGAAAAATCAATAAAACAATCCTAAAAAAGGGACTGCATCTTTATTAACCCCTCGCCCATGGTCCAGGGGTTAATAAAGATGCAGTCCCTTTTATTTACATTGTTTTATGTATTTGTCAGAAAAAAATTTGACGTGGGCTTCGCCGTATTTCTGGAACCAGCCGGATCCAGCAGGCAGCGACGGGCTGCCCCCAACCCCCAGGTGCCTATTTGTACCTGGCCAGACACAAGAATATATGGGAGCCCTTTTTTTTTAATATTTCATGAATTAAATAAAAAAAAATGCGTGGTGCTCCGCGAAATTTCTATGTCTAGCCAGGTACAGCTAAGCAGCTGGGGGCTGGAATCCGCAGCGCAGGGAGGCCCAAGCTTTCTGGGCAACCCCCGCTGCAAATTGCAGCCCGCAGCCGCCCCAGAAGATGGTGCGTTCATTGAAGCGCCATCCTCTGGCGCTGAACCCCGCTCTTCCAGCGGCCCTGGTGGCGGTGGCACGCTGGGTAATAAAGGGGTTAATACCAGCTTTGTTATACAAGCTCGTATTAAGCCCAGGATTCTTAATGTCAGGCCAGGTTTGACCCGGCCACTAAGAATCTCCAATATAGGGTTAAAAAAAACACCACACAGAGAATTTTTTATTAGAAATAAAAAAAAGCCATTAGGGACTCCATCTTTAATTAAAAAAATCCTCTTCCGTCCGACGTAGTCCAAAACGGAATGTCCTCTCTGCTACATCCCCTGTGCATAGATATAGATGTCTATGCACTGGGAATGAGCAGACTGAGAACAATCTCAGCTCTGCTACATCAGGCAGCAGGCGGGCTCTAGGACCCTGGAGCTGCACAGAGCAGACAGCTCTTACTCTGCGAGTTTCCCTGCTATCACTGGCACAGTAGCAAGTCCAATGCAAGACAATGGCAATCCTAGTTTTGTCAGAGTCTCTGACAAAACTAGGATTGCCATCGATTTGCATTGGACTCGTTACTGTGCGAGTAAACGCTGGGAAACTCGCAGAGTACCGAGTCCTGCGAGTCCCTTACTACTCGCAGAGTAACGAGTCCTAGCGAGTAAATTCGCCCATCCCTAATAGCAATCAGTATATAATTGCAAGATTTCAGATTTTTCTTTTTGTGTTATTATAGATATGTAAAATTGCATAGAAGTTGATGGAAAAAAAAATAATTAAATAAAAGAATGTGTAGAAAGCAATGAGGATTATCCAGGTATTACCATTTTGATCCAAAGAATATGCCATTTTCTAAAGACACTTTCCGTCTAGGAGCTCCAATGTTTTTTTCTCATTTAATAAGGTAAAATATGTTTGTACCATGTTAGCCAGTAGATAGAACAATATTATAATATGAGAGTCCTCAATGGTTGATACTATTTAATGGCTAACTGAAAAGATGGTAAGGAAAAGCAAAGCAAGCTTTCGTGACTCTATGGCCTCTTCATCAGGCTAATAATGACACAAATGGTCAAAGTGGTGAAATGGTCAGTGGTGGAGCTCACAAAATTCATCCTCATGCCCAACTATTTTACATTTGACGACAACATATATTTACAGGAGACTGGCACCGAAATGGGAAGCAAAATGGCACTACAATACGCAAATCTTTCCATGGCAAAACTTGAAAGTGACTTTTTATCCTCTTGTCCTATCAGGCCTCTGGCCTATTACCATTATATTGATGACATTTTAATCATCTGGATGGAGTCTGAGCAACAGTTGAAGACGTTCCATGAACACTTTAATCAGTTTCATCCCACCATCAACTTAACACTCAATTACTCCTGTAGTGAAATCAGTTTTCTGGACACCATCATCAAGCTACGGAACAATGAAGTAGAGACATCCCTGTACTGGAAGCCAATTGACCCGTCCAACATATCTTCGATGGGACAGTTTTCATTCAAAACACATAAAAAGCTGTATTGTATACAGCCAGGCCATCAGATACAATCGGACATGTTCAAACCCTATAGATAGAGACCTTGAGAGCCTCAGAAAGACCTTTTTGAACCAGGGCTACCATCTAAGAGCAATTGAAAACCAGATTACAAGAGCCACCAGAATATCAAGGAATCATCTCCTACACTACAAAACTAGAGAAGAAAACAACTGGGTCCCTCTCGTAGTCACCTACAATCCAAATCTGGAGGTGTTAAGAGGATCTGCACGGAAACTACAACCATTACTACAAAAGGATGCCCAACTAAAATCTATACTTCTAGACCCCCCACTTCCGTGTTTTAGGCAACCCCAAATCTAAAAAGCATCATTGTCAGAAGCTCACTGTCCTCCCCAACAGCAACAGGAATATTTCCCTGCAAACAGAACAGGCGCAAAACCTGTCCATTTATAATGACAACAGATAAGATAAGGATTTCTGGCACAGATCAGGACTACAAGATCCCAGGTAACTTCAGCTGCACCACAAGCAATGTGGTGTACTTAATTATATGTACTAAATGTGTGAGCTGGAATCTATATGTAGATGTGACAGGGCAATAATTCGGAACTAGCAGGAACTCTCATCGCCATACAATAAAGTAAAGAAGGACAGAATTATCTGTGCCTAGACATTTCTGTAGGCCTGATCACACAATATTGGATATCAAAATATTTATTCTAAAAGGTAACTTCAGATCTCAGCGAGACAGAAAGTGTGGGAATATAAACTGATAGTGAACTTTGACACACTTAAAGAAGGAATGAATGTCTCACATTGATTTATGTCTTTCTACATTGATTAAACTAATCATAGAACAATAATACGATCTGTGTCTCTTATCTCGGAACTTTGATTTTATCTCCTCAGCTCCTCTCCCCTTCCCAAGACTGAGTGCTATTTTCTGCTTTACGTCACCTGTTCTATTTACTGCATCATCCTACCATGAATATATATATGTGTGTGTCTTCAGAATTTGTGTCATAATTAGCCTGATGTAGAGGTCATAAAGTCTCGAAAGCTTGCTTTTCTTTTTCTTACCATCTTTTCAGTTAGCCGTTAAAAGGTATCAACCAATGAGGATTCTCAGATTCTAATATTTTTCTCATTTGGATATTCAATTACATTTTGCTTCTTGTTTTCCTGATGACTAAATATTAATGTCACTTTTCTGTTGAGGTGCCCATAATTTTGCACCTGTCAATTTTTTAAATAATGCATATTTCACATTTTCGGTTAGTACAATAAACCTCATTTCAATCCTGAAATGTTACTGTGTCCATCATTTATTATATATATCACACTGAAATAGCTGTTGTAAAAAAACAATTTTTTTTTTTAAAAAGAGTAAGATGAAGAGGGGTGCCCAAACTTTTTCATATGACTGTAGATCAGCAATTTTTTTATAAATTTTGAATCATTTATAGAGATGAGCAAACTTTCACTGAATATGTTCGCCGATTTAAAATATGGCAAGAACTTTGCAAATTCTGTTCGCCATCAGAAAGCCAAACTTATTTTAAAAAAAATCGCCGAATGCGGCTTTATTTGCAAAAAAAGTACAATACTTAAAATGGCCCTAAAACTTTCCCTGTTTGTTTGGTGCCAAACTACTCACCAGAAAACTCATTTGATGGTAACAACACCTAAGCTTACATTTAGGAGTGTTCTCGCCATGGGGTCTATTGGGTTGTTTGACGCTGTAGAATTTCTTTGAGCTTTACATGAATTTTTTTTTAGGTTTCCTGGAGTTTGCAGGTGTTTTCACACCTGCAGAGAGTGAATTTTGGAAACAGTGCCAGATGTGTCAGCAGCTGTAAAATCCAAACAGCTTGCAATGTCCTTAAAACATCCATTTAAGAGAGCTTGATATCTGTTTGAAATCTTTTTAGAATATTCCTTTTTATTTTTTATTATTATTTTTTTTTTTGGAGAGCAAACCTTTATTATTGCAGAGGGTAAGCAGCATGTGAGGCCATCTCTTCTACAGTTATGTGATAGCAATTAATATAAACATAGCATATTCCCATTATATGCCTCACATACATGCTCGTATAGGTCTGTTCACACTCATGAAACAGCATATTACAGATATTACTTCATAAAAATTTGCAGCCATTATTTCATTTCATTTCAGAAGTTGTCCTTGAATTGCTGCCTACATGCATTATTAAGAATTCAGATGAATTTGTGAATGGTGACTTGAACAAACTTATTTGCTTTCACCATTATTTCTCTTCCAAATATGTCAGGCTTCAATACTGCACCTAACTGCAACCCAGGTGTTAACTTGTAGCATGGGGAATTGAATTTGTGAGTGATGTTAATTCTGCAGCCCACCCCATGGAGGAGTTAATGTGGAGCAACAAAATTGCATGAAATAATATCCTGTAGTGATTGTTTGTGTCTGATTCCTGGCACTGGAAGATGCCCCTAGGCAAAGCAAAAAGGTTTTACCGCAGAGCTCAGTGAGTCAGTGCCATTGTAGCAGTACAGTACAATGCAGCTAGTCAGTCAGTTACATTCTGCTACAGTTGCTGTGCTGTTTGCTACCGAGTGCCTGCAGTACACAGTTTGGCGATGAATCCCCTGCAAGACATGACTGATCCTCACCACTCCAGGTGGCATAGGGTTCTTCATCAACACCAAAATCGGAGCAGCCTGCTGAGGAGATGGACACTTATGTCCTTCATGCGGCCCTCATAGGGTCTCATCTGCAGCTAGGTGTGGATACAGTGTTGGACTCCAATACCAGAGGAGGATCTGAGCTCTCAGTCAGCAGGTTATCTTTTTCCTTATGCTACCCAGGACCGGGAGCCCCAGATGTCAGACTGCAAAGCATCTTACAGCATGCCTGGCTGTATTTAACCTGCAGTCTGTGTTGTAGCTACTCAATGACCAATTCCCACAGGACCAGGAGCATGAGGAGGAGGACGAGAAAGATGGGGAGGTAGAAGAGGCAGAAATTCCTGTTTTCCAGCCGTGTTTATCACCCCACCAGAGGCCTTCATCTGGTGAAGTGCTATGTGGGGACTCCTACCCTCTCCAAAAACTGACACTGCATGAACCACCCATCCTTTCTGATTTATTAAACAGATTTGGTTTGTGAATAACATCGCTTGAGAGTGGTTGCATGGACCTAAGGCCAATCACTTCCACAACTAGTGTACCCGAGGCAAGGTGGTGGCATTTGCCCATCAGAAGGGGTTTGGCTACATAGCAGAACAAGGTACTGTACATTGGTGCTATGTAAACTTGTCTACCCTGCTACATGACCATCTTTCCAAAGAATATGCACCATCTTTGAAAGGGAGGAGGTCATCTTCATGAAGGTGATTGTCAGCAAGTGGTGGTTTGCAGGTGGCGTTACTCAGTTTGCCACCATCGACGACTTTTAGAAGTGGCAGGAGAAGGCTGACCAGGAGAGAATGTGGCATTGGGTGTAGGCCAGGCCTCTCTTAGTTAGCCATCCAGCTGCAACCAAACTCACAGGGCCTTTTGGTGTTCCACAAGATTTTCCTGTCTTTCCTAGAGGGTGTGGTTGTCTAGTTCCTCCATTGTCTTCTTCGGTGGTGGCCATGATGGAGTGTGCGGGGGGGCAGATGGTAGTGGAGAATACTCATACAGGAGTAGCCCCTGTGGCCCCCTAGACCGTCCTGCAGTGGAGTACCATGACCAATGGCGACCTTCAGCCCAGGAACACTGAGAATGCTGGCAGACAGTATTAACACCAAGTACAGTGGACTTGCCTAAAAAAAGGCATCTTGTTTGGTTGATGACCCATCCCTTAGTTGGCATTTTATCTAGAGAATGACTTTTTTAAGTTTTTAAGTTGTTTTTCATTTCTCTCTTGACTGAGGCATGTTTTTTTGTTAATGTTAGATTTCCCCTCCCCATGTTTTGCACTGTTTGCACCTCTCTCTGCAGGATTGGGGGCATGTATGCAGCCTTTGAAGTACAAATCAAAGATCTTCCCACCATTTTAAGAGTATGCTGATACCTGTGGGACTTCTGTTAAATATATATACTGTGTATACTCGAGTATAAGCCGAGTTTTCAGCACACTTTTTGTGCTAAAAAGTGGCCCCCTCGGCTTATACTCGAGTCACTCTGTATTTGCTATGGGGGGGCGGTGACTGGGGGCTGGAGGAGGTGGGAGGGGGCTGCAGAAGGAGCAGGAGGTCACATGGTCCCCTTAATTAGTGTTATGTAATATACACTGCATCCGCCTGTCCATCAGCGACAGGGGGAGCGGAGCATATTGCATTACAGTAAGTGTACTCACTGACCCCATCAAACTATCTGGCCCCCATGCAGCGTCACACATTAAAAGAACAAACCATTTACATTACCTTTCTGGCGCATCCCTGCAGGAAACCACTCCAATCTTCCTGCTTGTGCCGGCATCATGTGACCGATGCAGCAGTGATGTCATCGCTGCGTCGGTCACATGATGCCAGCACAAGCAGGAAGACCAGAGGATGTGGCAGTGCCTGAAGCGATGCACTGGAGAGGTCATGTCAATGGTTTATTGTTTTAATGTGTGAGAGTATAATCGCAAGTGTTTGCTACTTGGCGAGTAATGCAATACTTGCGGTACTTTAAACATAGCGAGCATTTCACTACTCACCTCGCAATATTCAGACCTCCTGCCCAGCATTAGCCAGTCACAGTAATGCCACAGCCTTCTTGGTTGTGGCATTACTATGATTGGCTGACTGCCCAGCGTCATACATGAGTCATAGCCTATGACTCATAGGCTCTATAAAAGACCTGCTGCTACCATTTTCTGCACATTGCATGCAGAACACAGCTAGTGTAGGGAAAGTGTGAGGAGCTAATAGGGAGAATTGTGCTTGTGCAAATCGTTCAGAAATCCCCTGTAAAACCCAAAAGCTCTTGTGAGAGCTACTAGTATTGTAGTACTAGGTGACTGTAGTGTAGGGAGACAGGCAAGACCGTTACAGTGCCACAAAGTACAGTCAGTAATATTTCATCTCTGCAGTAAAAGGTAGAAGTCCCAGGCACTAGTGGCTGTCTTTCTTGGAAGGACTCTAACCAGCATAGAGACAAAGGGGTGTTGCTCAAGTCATGTATACGTTAGTATAAACCGTTTAAATAGAAGAAATGATGGCAATCACCCCAAGATGTCTGTTCAAGTACGAATCTTTATTTCAGTTTGGAACGAGGGTTAAGGTGTACAGGGAGGGAGGGTGGTGCGGAGGGGGCACCACCCTCCCTCCCTGTACTTCTGTAACCCTTGTTCCAACCTGGAATAAAGACTCGCACTTGAACAGACATCTTGGGGTGAGTGCCGTCATTTCTTCTATTTAAAAGGAATATTTCAGCTCTTCTCAGAGCTTAAAGTATAAGGTCAGGGAGTAGTTGTGGTGCTCCTGTTGGTCCAGTCACCACAGGGGTACTGCATCCCTGTTAGGGTGTAGTATCCCACTCACTGGTAAGGGAAGTACAGACTGGTGACAGGACACCCAAACAACACTAGGAACTATTGTAGGGGGGTTGTTGTGGTGAAGGAGTTAGTTAGAGGGAGCAATTTGGGAGGCGTGAGGTCAGAGAAAAACACACGTAGATGATGTGGAACATATGACAGAGTGAGAAACATCTGAAATGTAGGAGACGACAGTGAGAAGAAAGACAGAGTAACTAGCTGAGGAGAGGTGGTAGAATAGCCGAGGAGACACTGTTGAACACCAAGGTCGACTTGGAGGGCAGCTAAAGAATATACATCTGAGAAGTGGCCAGAGGACGGAGCAAGTAAGGAGTTCATCCAAAGGCCGAACCTTAGAGCAGAACATCACCCAAGTGGCTTCGGGAGAAAGAGAGAGTCCCAGAGGCACAGGAAGTGAGCAATCCACCTTTGGGACTCACATCCCTTTTAAAGCACAGGCAAGAGGAGGGACTAGACTGTAAAGCCCCCGTCACACCAGGTGACGGGGCTGGGGATGTCGGCGGCGACTGGTGGGGGCGCAGCACGGTTTTGGTGCACCGCCAGCGTTGCCGTCCCCCGTTTACATGGGGCGACACCTCCAGCCCCGTGCCGGCGAACTGTCAGGTGGCATCGCCGCCGGGGTGTCTGGAAACCCCAGCGGCGATGCAGGACAATGGGAACCTATGGCTCCATTCGCCTGACAAGTCGCTGGCGCCTGATGTTGTACACATCGCCCCATGATGGTCACATGGTTTCAGAGCACTGCTCTGAAACCAGGCGATCGCCCGGCACCGCCGACATCACCCCTTTACATGAGGGGACGTAGGGCGATGACGCTGGTGATAGGCCATGCCCCCACATCGCCTCTGTAATGGGCGGCATGTCGCCCCGTGTGACGGGGGCTTAAGGGACACTGGGACCCAAAAGACTAGTGAAGAAGTATCAAATACTGTACTTCGGGGACACTGGAGCTGTCCTTTATTTATGCACTAGGGATCTTTGCCTCTTTCCCTGTGCACCAGTTGCTGCTGTTTGTCCCGGAGGCAACAGTTACTTGCACAGTTGTGTGACTTACATTTAGTAACAAGCTGTGAGAATCTGGCAGATGGTAAAAAGATAGTGGTTAAGGGTAATTTATCCTGCCACACATCTAGCATGATATACGCTATTATATGCCCATGCAGGAAAGTATACATAGGAAGAACCTCCAGAACATCAAAAAAACGTAAGGCAGAACATGTAAGGAAAATTAAAAAGTGTAATGAAGGGCATCCACTAAGCAAACATTGCAAAGATACCCACAAACAATCATGCAAAACCTCACAATTTCTTGACCCTCCAACAAATTATTATTTATTTATTATTATTATTTATTATTATTAATTTATATAGCGCCATTATATTCCATGGCGCTTTACATGTTAAAAAGGACAGACTAGGACAAGTATACAGTAGTAGCAATACAAGTAACAATAAATGTTGACAATTCAGTTGTACAGAAACAAGAGGGGAGAAATCCTGTCCACAAAGGCTCACAGTCTACGAGGGGCGGGGGGGGATACAGTAGGAGGGGGAAATTCCAGTCATGAGGCGGTGTGGTGGACCGGGTCTTATTGCAGGTGGTAGGCTTGGTGGAACAGGTGGGTCTTCAGGCTTCTTTTGAAGGTTCCCAGGGTAGGAGAATGTCTGATGTGTTGGGGCAGTGAGTTCCAGAGTCTGGGTGAAGCACGGGAGAAATCCTGTATGCGGTTGTGCGAAGAGGAGATAGGGGGAGTAGAGGAGAAGCTCTTGGGAGGATCGCAGGTTGCGTGAGGGTAGGTAACGGGAGACCATGTCAGAGATGTATGGAGGGGACAGGTTGTGAATGGCTTTGTATGTCATGGTTAATGTTTTAAACCGGGATCTCTGGGAAGCAGGGAGCCAATGAAGGGCTTGGCAGAGGGGGGAGACAGGGGAGTAGCGGGGAGACAGATGGATTAGGCGGGCAGCGGAGTTCAAGATAGATTGGAGAGGTGCAAGGGAGGTATTAGGGAGACTGGTGAGAAGGAGGTTGCAGTAATCGAGGCGGGAGATGATGAGAGCGTGAATAAGGGTCTTAGCAGTGTCGTGGTCAAGGAAAGTGGGGATCCTATAGATGTTTTTGAGCTGAAGTGGCAGGAGGTGGCGAGGCCTGGATGTGGGGCTTAAAGGAGAGGGAATAGTCAAGGATAACCCGAGGCACTTGGCATGGGGAACTGGAGAGAAGAGCAGTCGTTGACGACGAAGGATAGGTCAGGTAGTGAGGGGGAGCATCTTGGGGGGAAGACTATGAACTCGGTTTTGTCCATGTTCAGCTTAAGGAAGCGAGCAGAGAAGAAGGATGAGATGGCGGACAGGCAGTGTGGAATTTTGGATAGAAGGGAGGCGATGTTAGGACCAGACAGGTAGATTTGGGTGTCGTCGGCGTAGAGGTGATATTAGAGGCCATGGGACTCAATGAGTTCACCTAGGCCGAGAGTGTAGATTGAGAACAGTAATGGTCCAAGAACCGAGCCCTGGGGACCCGACAGATGGGGGTAGGGCGAGGAGGATGTGTGGGAGTGGGTGACGCTGAAGGTGCGGTCCGTTAAGTATGAGGAGATCCAAGAGAGGGCAAGGTCCGTGATGCCAAGAGATTCCAGGATCTGTAGTAGAAGGGTGTGGTCAATAGTGTCGAAGGCGGCTGACAGGTCGAGCAGGAGGAGAAACAGAGTAGTGGCGCTTGCTTTTGGCAGTCAGTAGGTCATTTGTGACTTTGGTCAGGGCTGTTTCAGTGGAGTGGAGGGGTCGGAAGCCAGATTGCAGGCGGTCAAAAGGAGCAGGAGGAGAGGTGAGAGGACAGCTCAGAGTGGACATGCTGTTCAAGTAGTTTAGAGGCGAAAGGGAGGAGAGATATGGGGCGGTAGTTGGAGACAGTTGTGGGATCGAGGGAGGGTTTTTTGAGGATGAGTGTGATCAAGGCGTGTTTGAAGGCTGAGGGGAAGGTGCCAGTGGTAAGTGATAGGTTGAAAAGATGAGTTAGGGCTGGGATGATTACGGAGGTGGGGATTGGGAATGAGGTGGGATGGGAGTGGGTCATGGGCGCTGGTGGTGAGGTGTGATTTTGACAGGAGGGAGGAGAGCTGGTCTTCAGTTATAGGGGGGAAGCAGTTGATGGAAGTAGAGGGCAGTATAGGTGAAAGGGGAGGCTGTGGGGACAGTGGATCAAAGCTGTCTCTGATTCTGTCAATCTTTTCTTTGAAGAAGGAGGCAAAGTCTTCTGCAGAGATAAGGGGAGAGGGAGGGGGAGCAGGCGGGCGGAGTAAGGAATTGAAGGTTTTGAAAAGTTGCTTGGGATTGTGGGACAGGGAGGTTATTAGGGATAAGAAGAAGGGATAAGAAGAAGAAATAAGTAAAGAATGGAGAGGGGGCAATCACATACAAAAAATGTCCTGTACAGAGACTAAGATGATATATGAATGTGATAGCACCTAATGGTCTTAACCAAGAAGCAGAATACTTTGGTTTTAAATAAAAAATAAATAATAAAAAAATATACTTTAATTCCAGAAACAAATAATAAACAAATGGAGATTTTAATAACAACAACAAAAGGCATCATGAAACAAGACAAGTAAGTAATTAAAAAAGGACACACAGATATAAGACATGCACTCAGTCCAATATATCACTAAACAGACAAGACTGGGAGGGTAGGGGTTAAACAATGGAAGAGCGACACAGAGGGAAAGGATATGAGACATGTAACCAGGACAATACAACAACAATTGGTGTTATTGGTTGTGGCATGTTAGGTGATTAGGAGGTGTATGTATAAAGAGAAAAGTTAGATGG
The DNA here is from genome assembly GCA_033576535.1 of Allobates femoralis. Classification (NCBI taxonomy): domain Eukaryota; kingdom Metazoa; phylum Chordata; class Amphibia; order Anura; family Aromobatidae; genus Allobates; species Allobates femoralis. Next base: position 299,976,398 of record JARQOC010000001.1, on the reverse strand, counting down.
CCAATGAACATTTTCCTGAGGAAGAAGGGCGTGCATTCCCTTGAAATGCGTAGAATGACAGACAGAGGCCAATCACAGCGTGGCAATACCTGACTCCCCCCCACCCACCTAAACACATGATGCATGACACTAGCTCTGACGTAGGAGGCACATGAGCGCAGCTCCCAGCTGTAACCCGAGAAAACGTCAGCACTGAGCTGCAGCACATGTGGAGACTGGAGTGGAGGAGTGAGGGAGAGATGCAGACAACTATCTGATTGTCAATTGTTTGTCCCAGCCAAATGTCCAGTTGTCCGTGCCCCAGATCTATGAAAGGAGGCATAAATACCAAGCCATGCACCCACAAGCACAAATACTAAATGCGCACATTGCCAAGTTACTAGCCATGGAGATGTTGTCGTTTAGGCTTCTGGGGACACAGTCTTTCTGTGATCTGTTGACTGTGGCTGCCCCATGATACTCGGTTCCCAGCTGGAACTATTTTTTCCAGTGTGCCGTCCCCGCGTTACACCAGTACGTCTTAAAGAATCTAAAGCGTACTCTCACCAACACCGTAACCGAGAAGGTTTACTTTACAACAGACACGTGGACAAGTACTTGTGGACAGGGATGATACATCTCTGTCATGGCACACTGGCTCAACCTGGGGAGGGAGGGACAAAGTTTCAAACTGGACCATCAATATCCTACCCACACCACGAATAGCAGGCCCAACCTTAATCAGGTTTTCCGCCGCATCATATAAGTCCTGTCTCCCCTCTTCCTCCTCCTCCACCTCGTCATCCTATGCTGAATTACCCTCCACATCACTCCCCAAGTTGGGAGCTGTGCAGCAGCGCATCGGCAAAGCGGCAACACACTTTGTGAAGCTCATCTGCTTAGGTTTAACACCACACACTGCAGCAGAGCTGTGGCAAGGAATAATACAACAGATCGATCAGTGGCTCTCCCCACTGCAACTCCAACCCGGTCTGGTTGTCTGCGATAATGGACATAACCTGGTGCTTTAAAGCTCGGGAAGCTGGTACACATTCCATGCATGGCTCACATGCTGAACCTAGAGATTCAGAAATGTATAAAAACATTCCCTGACTTACCGTACCTACTTGAGAAGGTGCATCATATTTACACCCATTTCCACCATTCCTCAAACTCTGTTACCAGTCTTGCAGCGCTTCAAACGCAATTTGCCAAACCACCGACTCATTTGCGACCTGCAAACACAGTGGAACTCAACATATCATATGTTGGCAAGGACAAGTGAGCAGCAGAGGGCACTTGCTGAGTACCACTTTAAACAAGCCCATCAGACTGAGACTCAGCTAAGACACATAACAACTGTCAAGTGGGTGTGGATCGCTGACATTTGTGATGTGCTTGAGAACTTTGAGTACTGCACAAAGCTTGTGAGTGGTGATCAGGCTATTATTAGCATAACCATCCCTGTGCCATGTCTGCTGAAAGAATCGCTGCATAATCTAAAAATTGAATCTTTGAGTGCACAGCAGCTTGGTATAGAGCAAGATTTCACAATGAATGATATTACCTAGCCCAGCCAATCTTATCAGGCAAGATTGGGGGATGAAGATGACGAGGAAGATGAGGAGGGAGAGGAGTTCATTTTCAGTGGTACCGAGGGGAACCCTAATGCTACAGAGGGGACTCTCAACCCCAGCTTCATGTTTGTCCAGCATGGGTGGGCTGGAGAGGAGGAGGTGGAGGAGGAGAATCAGTGTGAGGAGAGCATGGGCATTGTTCCTCCTTGTGAGGTCACAGAACATTTGCCTCTTTGAAGCTTGGCACACATGGCACACTTCATATCTAACTGTCTGTGTCAAGACCCTTGCGTTATCCACATTTCAACAGCAACCTACACTGGTTGGCCACCTTTCTAGACCCACGGTAAAAGAATACATTTCCTTCGCTACTGTTGAAGTCATCAAGGGGTTTCACAATTGAATCCTTCAAGAGGGCTGTTGTTGATTATTTGATGGCAACATCACCCTTAGAGACTGTTGCTAGCAGAGATTCCAGCTCTGTGCAACAGCATGCATTAATGGGGAGAAACACGCCCAGCAGGTCCAAAAGACGTGATGGTAAAATGTCTACAAACTGGGCCATCTTCAATAAACCGGCTCATCAGCAATGGCTAGTTTGACCGGTAACAATATCAAGGAGGGAGAAGTTGTACAAGACGGTCAACGACTATCTAAGTAAACATACCTGCATTCTTCCTGACGCTCCTGTTCCATTTAATTACTGGGTATCCAAGCTGCATAGTTGGCCAGACCCTTTTTACATGCCTTGGAGGTGCTGGCCTGCCCTGCTGCTAGTGTGATGTCAGAGCGTGTTTTTTATTATTATTATTATTATTATTTATTTATATAGCGCCATTGGTTCCATGGCGCTTTACATAAGCAGTGGGGGTAACAAGGACAGGTACAGTACATATGAGCAGTACATATGACAATGCTTGCTGATACACGACGGGAGAGGTTCCTGTCCACGAGGGCTCACAGTCTACGGGGGTGGGGGAGGACACAATAGGGGGGGGTAAGCGCCAAGCGGTTGGTGGAGCGGCGCTGGGTCTCATCATGGGTTATAGGCTTGTTGGAATAGATGAGTTTTCAGGTTCTTTTTGAAGCTCTTGAGGGTAGGCGAGTGTCTGACGTGCTGGGGGAGGGAGTTCCAGAGTCTAGGGGAGGCGCGGGAGAAGTCTTGTATGCGGTTGTGGGAGGATGAGATGAGGGGGGAGGAGAGGAGGAGTTCTTGTGAGGAGCGTAGGTTGCGTGCAGGTTGGTATTGGGAGACCATGTCGGAGATGTAAGGGGGGGACAGGTTGTGGATGGCTTTGTAAGTCAGTGTTAAGATTTTAAATTTAGATCTTTGGGGGGTGGGGAGCCAGTGGAGTGCCATGCGGAGAGGGGAGCTAGGGGAGTAGCGGGGAGACAGGTGGATTAGACGGGCAGCTGAGTTCAGGATAGAGTGGAGAGGTGCAAGGGAGGAGGCAGGGAGACCGGTGAGCAGTAGGTTGCAGTAGTCCAGGCGGGAGATGATGAGGGCGTGGACGAGAGTTTTGGTGGTGTCGTGGTTAAGAAACGGGCGGATGCGTGAGATGTTCTTGAGTTGGAGTCGGCAGGAGGTGGCAAGGGCTTGGATGTGGGGCTTGAAGGAGAGGGAGGAGTCGAGGGTGACCCCGAGGCACTTTGCGTGGGGGACTGTGGAGAGAGAGCAGTCGTTGACTCGGATTGACAGGTCTGGCAGAGGGGGAGGGCGGCTCGGGGGAAGACGATGAACTCTGTTTTGTCCATGTTCAACTTGAGGAAGCGAGCAGAGAAGAAAGATGAGATGGCGGACAGGCATTGGGGGATTTTAGACAGAAGGGAGGTGATGTCGGGCCCGGAGAGGTAGATCTGGGTGTCGTCGGCGTAGAGATGGTACTGGAGGCCATGGGACTCAATGAGTTGACCTAGGCCGAGGGTGTAGATGGAGAAAAGTAGCGGTCCAAGTACCGATCCCTGGGGGACGCCGACAGTAAGGGGGTAGGACGAGGAAGAGGTGTCGGCGTGGGTGACGCTGAAAGTGCGGTCCGTAAGGTATGAGGAGATCCAGGAGAGGGCGAGGTCGGTGATGCCAAGGGATTCTAGGATTTGGAGTAGGAGGGAGTGGTCGACTGTGTCAAAGGCGGCGGATAGGTCGAGGAGGAGGAGGACGGAGTAGTGTTTTTTCCTCTTAGCGGTCAGGAGGTCATTGGTGACTTTAGTAAGGGCAGTTTCGGTGGAGTGATGAGGTCGGAAACCAGATTGCAGGCGGTCGAAGAGGGAGCGGGAGGATAGGTAGGACGACAGTTCAGAGTGGACGTGTTGTTCGAGTAGTTTGGAAGCGAAAGGGAGAAGGGATATTGGGCGGTAGTTGGCGACGGATGATGGGTCGAGGAGGGTTTTTTGAGGATGGGTGAGATCAAGGCGTGTTTGAAGGAGGAGGGAAAAACGCCAGTAGTGAGTGACAGGTTGAAGAGTTGGGTTAGGGCAGGGATGAGGGCGGTGGTGAGGTTTGGGATGAGATGGGTAGGGAGAGGGTCGAGGGCGCAGGTGGTGAGGTGAGATCGTGACAGGAGGGTGGAGAGCTGGGCTTCAGTCACGTTGGAGAAGCTTCCTTTGGTCGAGGAGGGTTGGGCGGTAATGGTGGTGGGTTGGGTGGACGTTGGGCCAAAGCTTTCTCTAATTTTATCAATCTTGTGTTTGAAGAAGGTGGCGAAGTCGTCAGCGGAGATGAGGGGGGAAGGAGGAGGTGCTGGGGGACGGAGAAGGGAGTTGAAGGTTCTGAATAGTTGTTTGGGGTTTCGGGACAGTGTGTTGATTAAAGAAGAGAAGTAGGTTTGTTTTGCGGCAGTGAGTGCGTCCTTGAAGTTGGAGAGGGATTGCTTGTAGATTGTGAGGTGGGCCGTGGAGTGGGATTTCTTCCATCTCCGTTCAGCGACCCTGGACGTTCGGCGAAGCTCTTTTGTGAGAGGGGTGAGCCAGGGTTGTCTGTTTGTGCGGGTTTTGGTGTGTGTGAGGGGGGCAGCCTGGTCAAGAGCCGCAGTTAGTGTGGAGTTGTAGAGGGTGGCGGCAGTGTTAACGTCGGGTGAGGAGGCAAGGTCCGTGAGAGGGAGGAGGGAGTGGGAGAGTGAGTTGAAATCGATGGCTTTTAGGTCTCTGCGTGGGTGACTGAGTTTTCGGAGAGGGGGGGGTGAGGAGGGGGGAAAGAGGGAGGAGAAGGTCAACAGGTTGTGGTCAGATTGGAAGAGGGGTGAGTTTGAGAGGTCGGTGAGGGAACAGAGGCGGGAGAAGATGAGGTCAAGCGTGTGCCGTCTTTTGTGAGTGGCTGAGGAGGACCATTGGGAGAGGCCGAAGGAGGTGGTCAAAGATAGGAGTCGGGAGGTAGGCGGATCGGGGGTGTCGATGGGGATGTTGAAGTCGCCCATGATGATGGTGGGGATGTCGGAGGAGAGGAAGTGGAGAAGCCAAGTGTTGAAGTGGTCAAGGAAGGAGGTAGTGGATCCCGGGGGTCGGTAGATGACCGCGAGTTGGAGGTTGCAGGGGGAGAAAATGCGAATAGAGTGCAGTTCGAAGGAGGGAAAGGAGGCGGAGGGAGGAGGTGTAGTAGGGATGAAGGAGCAGCTGTCGGACAAGAGTATACCCACACCGCCCCCGCGGGTGCTATTAGGGCGAGGTGTGTGGGAAAGCGTGAGTCCGCCGTAGGAGAGGGCAGCAGGGGAGGCTGTGTCGGCGGGGGTGAGCCAAGTTTCGGTGATGCCGAGGAATTTGAATTTGTTGGAGATGAAGAGGTCATGGATGTAGGAGAGTTTGTTGCACACTGAGCGGGCATTCCAGAGTGCTCCAGGCAGGGGGACTGGGGTTGGGTGAATGGGTATGAGGTTGCGGGGGTTGCGAGAGTTTGTGATGGGGGATGGGCGAAGATTGGAGGTGAGTGGAGGGATGCGGTGGGGGGGTCCAGGGTTGGGGGATATGTCACCTGCAAGTAGGAGAAGTAGCGAGAGGGTTAGGAGGTGGGAGCAGGAGAGTTTGCGTGGGGGCCGTGCGTGTGTGGAGAAGAGTGATTGGGTATGGAGGAACAGTTCGGAGGAGGTGAGATGGGTGGGTAGGAAGGATGGAGAGATCGCTATGGCCTTGGTGGGTGGAGGGATGTGCGGGGTTAGGAGGAAGTGGAGCAGGATGGGGGTGAGGGTGAAGAGGAGGGGAAACATTGTGGGCAGCTGGTTTTTGGCGGTGAGAAGTGACAGGGGTGGGGTGTGGCAGGTGAGGTGCGTGGATGGAGAAGGGGTGTGGGTAGAGCTAGGGGGTGGCGGAGGACGGGGTGGAGTCGGGGGTGGCGCGCGGTGTGGTGTGGCCAGGGGTAGGGTGCAGTCAGGTGGTGGGGTGCAGCCTGGGGTGGGGTGGAGTCAGGGATTGTAATAGGAGGGGTGGGGTGTAGCTGGGGGTGGAAGACAACTGGGGAAGTGGTACAGCCGGGGATGCAGGAATAGCCCAGGATGCGTAAAAGCCAGGGATGGGGTACAGCAAGGGGGTACAGTCGTGTTCACAAGTGGGGTGCAGTCCGTGGATGGCGTGGTGCAGCTGGAGACGAGATGATGGAGCCGGAGACGAGATGATAGAGCCGCAGACGAGATGACGGAGCCGGAGGCAAGATGACGGGGCCGGGTGGTGCTGTCGGATGACGGGATGGTGCCGTCGGATGATGCAGCCGGGGACGAGATGATGGAGCCGGAGACGAGATGATGGAGCCGGAGACGAGATGATGGAGCCGGAGACGAGATGATGGAGCCGGGTGGAGCTGTCGGATGATGGGATGGTGCCGTCGGATGATGCCGCCGGAGACAAGATGATGGAGCCGGAGACGAGATGATGGAGCCGGAGACGAGATGGCGGAGCCGGGTGATGCTGTCGGATGATGGGATGGTGCAGCCGTGGACGGGGTGGTGGAGCCAGGGGCCCAGGGTAGCAGGAGAGATTGACAGCAGGCAGGTGGTCGATGGTAGCCAGGAGCCGGGCGTAGGCAGGGGGGTCAAGCGTAGCCAGGAGGGTCAAGTGTAACCAGGGGTGGGGGGGTCAAGCACAGCCAGGAGGGTCAAGCGCAGCCAGGAGGGTCAAGCGCGGCCTGGAGGGTCAAGCGCAGCCTGGAGGGTCAAGCGCAGCCTGGAGGGTCAAGCGCAGCCAGGAGGGTCAAGTGTAGCCAGGGGTGGGGGGGTCAAGCGCAGCCAGGAGGGTCAAGCGCAGCCAGGAGGGTCAAGCGCAGCCTGGAGGGTCAAGCGCAGCCTGGAGGGTCAAGCGCAGCCAGGAGGGGGTCAGACACGGCCAGGAGGGCAGGTTGTAACTGCAGGGCTGGGTGCGGACTGGAGCCAGATGGAGAAAGGCTAAAAGCAGCAGGGGCCCAGGTGCAGTGGACAGGGGTCAGGAGCGGGGGCCAGGGGTAGCCTGGGGCCCTGGTTGTGTCTGGGGGCTGGTGCAGCCGGTGGATGGGGGGCCCCTCTGTTTCCTCACCTGACTGGCTATGGTGTCGTGGGAGCGCTGGTGCTCCTGTCCTGGCTGTGGCTGGTCGGTACTGGCAGGGCGGGCGGCCCCTCAGGGCGTCAGGCGCGGTGCTGCTGCTGCGGGCCGGGGATCCGGCCGGGAGTGTGGGGCCCGCCGGCGGGGTGCACAATCGCCGCTGCGCACGTGCGAGGTCCCGGAGCGGTGCGGGTGTCTCGCTGCTGTGGAGGGCAGGAGGGACGAGCCGCCTCCTAGGTGGCCGCGGGGCCTATAGTTCAGAGTGGCGCCGGGCGCCGCTGGAGGAGGCCAGCATCCACAGTGATGGTGCCTCCTGGTGGAGCGGGACCCGCCGGGCACGGAGAGCGGGGACTCCGGGGAGGGAGCGGTGCCGGTGTAAGCACCTAGGTGCCGGTGCAGCTGGGGCCGCAGGTCAGAGTGCGGGGTCGCGGCCTGAGTGAGGTCCGCAGGCCTGAGTGGGGGCCGCAGGGCACGGCCGGCCACAGGATGGGGTGCGTGGCCCAGATGGTCGGTGGAGTGCACGGGGGTGACGGCAGTGGAGCTGGTAGTGTGTAGGGAGGACAGGCGAGCTTGGATGCGGTGGATAGTGTCCAAGATCCTGGAGCCTCCTTACATGCGTCCATCACCCCCGGCGGCCATCTTGGACAAACAGTTTTCAGTACTGCTGGGGCAATCATCACAGATGCACGCACACAGCTGACTACAGAGAATGCAAACAGGCTGACTCTTATAAAATTTAACAAGGGCTGGATTTTGCAAGAGTATTTAAGCCCTCCTGATGACAGCATCCCAAACTAATGTGACCCAAAATGTGATTGTAGGCAACTGGTGATCACATCCATCCCTTCCCATAAAAACCCCTTTTTCTTCTTACACATGTTTTCAATTCCTGCTTCTGCCACATGTACTTCATGGTCAATAAGCTAAAAACAATGTTCCATTAATGATTATATTTCCTATCGGAGGCACTTGTGATGAGACCCTCCTTTCTTCATCAACCATAATACAGCCCCTTGGGCTAATTTGTGCAGACACTATGGCTATGTCTGGACATTGGGCACTGCAAGAACTATGCTAGTAGTCCTATTAGTCCTATTTTCATAATTTTTTGGCCCTTGGGGCCTGCTTCTTTCATCAACGATGGTACAGACCCTTGGGTGAATTTTTGGGGACACTATGGCTATGCCTCAACATTGGGCACTACAACTACTGTGCTAGTAGTCCTAGCTTCATAATGTTTTGGCCCTTGAGGCCTGCTTCCTTCATTAACCATAATACAGCCCTTTGGGCTACTTTTTGGAGACACTATGGCTTTGCCTGGACATTGGGCACTGCAACTTCTGTGCTAGTAGTCCTAGGCTAGCTTCATAATTGTTTGGCCCTTGAGGCCTGCTTCCTTCATCAAAAATGATACAGGCCCTTGGGCTAATTTTTGGAGACATTATGGCAATGCCTGCACATTGGGCACTGCATAAACTTTTCTAGTAGTCCTAGTAGTCCTAGCTTCATAATTGTTAGCCCTTGAGGCCTGCTTGCTTTATCAACCATACTGCAGCCCCTTTGGCTACTTTTTGGAGAAACTATGGCTATGCCTCGACATTGGACACTGCAAGAAGTATGCTAGTAGTCCTAGCTTCATAATTGTTGGCCCTTGAGGCCTGCTTCCTTCATCAACCATGATACAGCCTTTTGGCCAAATTTTTGGAGACACTATGCCTTCACATTGTGCAGTGGAACAGCAATGCCAGTAGTTATTATTGTGAAGCCCTTGTGATTATGATGATAATGGGTGGCTTCTTCCCACAGTAACCATCACACAGCCCCTAGGACTTTACACCACTTACACTCTGAGCGATCAGAAGATCGCCTCCATCATAATTCGCTCTTATGGCAGTCATGCACCCATTTCAGCCTTCTCCTCAGCCCTCAGACCAATTTTTTGGGCCCAGCAGATAATTACTCACATTTCCCATTGACTAACATTGGACTCGCTACTCGCACAGAATACCCGAGTATTACGATCTACTCGGCACGAGTATTGCGAGTCTGAGTATTTGACTTCTTGCTCATCCCTAAAAGCCATTTTACTGTGTAATTACAAGAGGGTGGGGGAAAAATAGTGCCCTATCACTAGCGACACTAAAGTGTAAAGGTGGTGCTATGGATCCACTCACCTGATTCAGTGGTGTTACTCACAACTAGTTTAAAGGCATCAACAAGTAAGCTGCTGCAGGACCTCCACTGACCACTCGCACGTGGAAAAACGTCCAGAGAAAAGTTGGGATTGAAGAGGTGATCTTCAATCCCAACTTTTCTCTAAAAGCCATTTTACCACTTTTACCACACAGTAATGAAAAACATTTTTAAAAAATCTCCCTAAAAACAATTTCTGAACTGTTGGCTGTTGTACATTCTGCATCCTAAAAATTGTAATTGAAAGTGATTAAAAATATGTGCTTGAAAATTGTTGCAATAAAAAATGTCATCTCATCCCGAAATAAAGAAACCCTTAAATGAATCTGTCGACAGAAAGCTAGAAGATTATACCTCGCAAAAAAGGTGATGCAAAAACTGCTTTTGTAAAAACAAAAAACAAGTTTTTTAGTGAGTGGTCATAACCAAACATGAAAAATATATATAAATCTGGTATCACTGCAATCACACTGACTTAAACCATCCAAATGCTTACACCGCACAGTGAAGGTCATAAAAAATAATTGTTTATTCTGCCTCCCAAAGATTACAGTAAGACTTGTCGGAAATTTAATATCTGCTCCACTCTAAGCGCTTAAATTGGGTTTTCAGTGTAAATCTCTGACATACATGATTCAGATGGAACTCCAAATATAAGAATACGGGAGGAAGATGGGGACATTTTGGTCTCTCTTTCCTATAATCTGGCCTTGCCCATCTATTTAGGCATGCATAAAATTACGGTGGATCACCTGCTTTGTGCATATCTTAAAAGCCAAATACCACTCAACCGAAGCGTAAAGTACAGGATAAATGTGAACTGATCCAAAATGTTCTGTATCCAAAATGTCACCTAAAATGCTTCTACTTAACCCATAAAAAACAAGTCCCATCTCAGGATCGTCATCTGTTAGCAAAAATATATGGATTTCCACATTACTGGGGGCGCAAAGGCTCTGGTAAAATGCTAAGTCTACTTGCTCTGCCAAAAGGAATCCAGCAAAAGCTAAGTGCCCAAATCCAAAAATACCCTGCTTTCTGAGCCTCACAGTGTGTCTAAAGTGCAGTTATGTAAACATATTTAGCATTTTTTTTAGTAATCAGAGCCCACTTAATTTACGTGGTGCAGGTCTCCAGGTGCTCAAGATGGGCACAATGTACGGGATCAGCAATGTACTGGGCACTGCAATGGCAGATTTCAAAATTCATTCGGCAAAATCCATTGCTACTTGCATCTGGAAAATAGAGTCAAAATCATCAACTTCTCATAGATGAATTCCCAAAGTGGTGCAATTTACAAATTTGGTACACTTAAGGGAGATTTCTGGCACTTACAGCCTTTTATATGGAGTACATAAACTATTCTAGGAAACTATGCGCTCCAAATGTCAAATAGCGCTCCTTCAATCTCAAATCTTATCTTGTGGCCAAACAGTACTGAATTGTCACACATAGGGTATTGTCACGTTCACAAGGTATTTTGGAACAATTATGAGATCAAATTTTTACATATGTCCCTTTGTATAACTTTAAAATCTGGGTCTAAAACAACATTTTTCACCACATAATGGTGTAATATTTTGTGAAACATATGTACTGTCAATATGTTCACTGCACCACTAGATGATTTTATTAAGATGTGTAGTTTGCAAACAGGGGGTTTTGGCTGTTGGGGATTATGTTTTTCTGACTCTTAAGAGGCTCTGCCAAGGTAACATGTCACCTGAACCCAATCCAGCCAAATCTGCACTCCAATATAGTGATCCTTCCTTCTGAGCTTTGCACTGTGCTTGAAAAGTAACTTCCAAACATATATTACTATTATTATTTATTAATATGGCACCATTTATTCCATGGTGTTTTACATGTGAAAGGGGCATACATAGTTAAGAACAATATTCATGAACAATACAAGGCATGGACAGGTACAGAAGGGGAGAGGGCCCTGCCCACGAGGGGTCAAGTCTACAAGTGTTGGGTGAGGATAAAATAAGTGAGGGGAAAGGACTCTGCCATGAGGGCTCATAGCTTACAAGGAATGGGTGAGGATACAGTAGGTGAGGGTAGAGCTGGTCGTGCGGCAGTTTGGTTGACTGAGGCTCACTGCAGGTTGTAGGCTTGTTGGAAGATGTGGGTCTTCAGATTCTTTTGAAGGTTTCCATGATAGGCAAGAGTCTGATGTGTTTGGGCACAGAGTTCCAGAGTTTGGGGATGCACAGGAGAGGTCTTGTGTATGATTGTGGAAAGAAATATGAGGAAAGCAGAGAAGGCTATATGGGGTATTGCTGTAGTCAGGTCCAATATTAGAAAATTCTATGAAGCGCGAATGGGTTCAAGATGCTCGCCACAGTCATAGATAAGTTTATTGAGGGTCATAGTAGTTTCCATAATAGTGTCTATTTTGGGGAGGTTTTGCTGTTTTGGAACCTTTGTGACATAGTGTCAATTTGACATACATCTGCAACCTGTTCCAGACAATTATGAACTTATACAAACAAATAGGGCTCATTCCCTTCTGAGCCCTGCTGTGTGCCCAAGCATAAGATTGTGACTGGATATGGGGTATCCCTGTAGTTATGAAAAATTGCACAACAAATCATGTGTCTATTTACTTGTTACTTCTGAGAAAATTGGGACTAAAGCAACAGTTTTGTTCAAAAAAATGTGTTTTTACATTTTCACAGCTCAACATTATAATAATCTGTGAAGGATCTGGGAGTTCAAGGTGCTCACTACACATCTAGATAAGTTCCATAGAGGGTCTTGTTTCCAAAGTGATGTCCCTTGTGTGAGGTTTACATTGTTTAGGCACATCAAGGGATCTGCAAATGCCACATGGCACCCTATAATGATTCCATGGAATTTTGTGTTTCAAAAGTCAAATGGTGTTCCCTCCCTTCTGAGCCCTGCCATGTGACCAAACAATAGTTTTCCAGCATATATGGGAGTAGCTGTGTACTCAGGAGATATTGCACAAAAAGGTATATGGGATATTTTTTTCCTTCCGCATTGCTTTATTTTTTGTGAAGCACATAAAGGGTTAATAAACTTGCTAAATGTGGTTTTGAGCACTTTTTTAGAGGTGCAGCTTTTAAAATGTGTCACTTTGGTTATTTTCTGTCACGTAGTCTGCTCGAAGTCATTTCAATTGTGATGTGGTCCCTGAAAAAATAGTTTTTGTAAATTTTGTTGAAAAAATTAGAAATTGCTGATAAACTTTTGATCCTTTTAAAAAAAAAATTGAAAAATGGTACATGTGGCAAATGTTATTTATCAACTATATAGTGTGGTATGACTATCTCTTCTAAGGGCATAAAAATTCAGAGTTTGAAAACTGAAATTTTCACTTTTTTTTGCCAATTTTTTGATATTTTGATACATAAATTAAATTATAGTTATTTAACATAGAAAATGTCACTTGTCAGATATGTAAAATGAGGCTCAGAATGTGGCTCAGTCCTTAAGGGGTTAAATAAAATTTTCCTAATAAATATCCTATATAATGCCAATCAAAATCATTAAAGGGGTTGTCCCACAAAGTACGTTTTAATCCCTAGATCTTGGAATAATAAACATTTCCACAATGGATGTGTTAAAAATTTTCCTGGGGTGAGATAATATTATAAATATGCATTTGCTATTGCTTTTTTTATGCAGCAGATGTGTTGAGTATCTAAGGCTGCTTTCACATCAGCGGTTTTTGCCGATCGCGGCAGATGCAGTGAAAAAAATGCATCTGCCGCGATTACCGCATAACCGCTGCACTTGCGGCACAGTTGCGGCAAGCCCCATGCAATGTCTATGCGGGCTTGCGGCAGGTGCGGCAAGTGCGGTATCTGCACTTGCCGCAGCTGCGGCCGCAAAAAAAAAACTCGTTTTTTTTCGCGGCCGTACCTGCCGCAAGTGCCGAAACCACACTTGCCGCACCCGCCGCACACTTACCGCAAGCCCCATAGACATTGCATGGGGCTTGCCGCAACTGTGCCGCAAGTGCAGCTGTTATGCTGTAATCGCGGCAGATGCGGTTTTTTCACCGCATCTGCCGCGAACAGCAAAAACCGCTGATGTGAAAGTACCCTTAGTGCGTGAAAATCTGCAGGATGTCCATTTCTTGCTGCAGGTTTTCCCGCACTAAATACACCAATTCCCCATCTCTATGTCAGTCAGGGCGAAACCCGAGCCTCAGAACCAGGGCTTATTCCCTATGGCTAAGTTGTCATCTGAGAAGGTTGCCCTAGCGTTTCTATGCATTTTTGCACTGCAAAACGCATAGAAACTCAATGAAACACATACAAAAACGCACTTGTTGATTTAAATGGAAAACACATTGAAAATGCAAGTAAAAACGCACGTCATTTTCTGCAAACGTAAAACGCATGCATTTTTGCAAACAGAACCCAAAATGTTGCAGGACACGTTTTGGGCTGCATCTTCAAAAACATATACGTTTTGGGTTTGCAGACAAGGACATGCATTTTTACTTGCATTTTCAATGCGTTTTCCATAGAAATTATGGGGAGTGTTTTTGCATGCGTTTGCAATACGTTTTTGGCACACATGCTTTCAAAAGCGGATTGCGATCCAAACAGAATAGAAATGTGAAAGGGCCCAATGTTAATAAGGGTAAATGTGATTAAAATTTATTGGGAGTATGTATATAATACATGGGGACCTGATGAGGGACTCCATGATTGTTTAAAAACTACTACTTTATTAGAAACATTGTTTGAAGTCGCGTCGTCTTTTACAACCAGAGGGGGGATTTCACTGCCTTTTCTATGCAATTGGCGTAGGAGCACAAACTATGCCTATTCTGAAAGTTCTATGTGCACTGAACTGTCAAAAACAGTGTAGATTATTATTATTTTTACAGCGCCATTAGATTCCATGGCGCTTTACATATGGAAAGGACAGACGAGAACAAGTAAAATATATACAGGAGAGAGAGGACCCTCTCAGGAACCGGTAAGGATACAGTAGGAGGGGGGAAGTGCCCAGCGTGGGATGGTGCAGTGGACCGGGTCTCATTGTAGGTTGTAGGCTTGTTGGAAGAGGTGAGTCTTTAGGTTTCTTTTGAAGGTCCCCAGGGTAGGCGAGTGTCTGATACAGTCCCTGACAAAAGTTATGTCGCTTATCCATGTTATGTAAATAAAAGCTTATAACCTGACATTAATTTCATCCATTGGTTTTATAAATTAGTCTTTTGAAAGCTGAAACCCTCCCAAATGTGGTTTAGGTTAAGAAAATAAATTGGCATCAATGCTGAAATATTGATCATTTAATGAACACAGAATGGTCAGATTTTGGCAAGACAAAAGTATTGTCGCACACAGTTGCATAACATTGGTGAATTAAGTTGTGGTGCTACTAGAGTCATATTTAATATTTTATGTGACTTCCATGAGCTTGAAGGACTGCATCCATGCGGTTCAACAATGATTCATACAATTTATCAATGAAGTCATCAGGAATACCAAAGAATGCAGTCTTACATGCCTTCCAGAGTTCATCTAGATTCTTTGGTTTTGTTTTCCAAGCCTCCGCTTTCATCCTACCCAAACATGCTCAATAATGTTCATGTCTGGTGACTGGGCTGGCCAGTCCTTGAGCACCTTGATCCTTTTTGCCTGGAGGAACTTTGTTGTAGAGATGGATGTATGAGATGGAGCACCATCCTGCTGCAGAATTTGATCCCTTTTATGATTTGGAATGAAAGAGGTAGCTAATACTTCTTGATATTTTAGGCTATTGATATTGCCTTCCACCTTGAAATGTTTTGCACACCCCCATACTGAATGTAACCCCAGATCTCTCCACCTCCCAATTTGGATTCATATGGGCTCCAGTAGGTCTCCTGCAGTATTTGCGGCGGCTGTGGTGTAATTCTACTGAAGATTCATCAGAGAAATCAACTTTCTGCCACTTATCCAGTGTCCATCTGTTTAGCAGGCTGTGGGACTTTGCAAATGCCACACTTTTTTTTATGTATTTTGTTTAGTGCTGGCTTCTGGGCACAGATTTTACCATGGAGGCCATTTCGAGACAGAATCCTACAAACTGTTCTAGTTGACGCAGGAACTTGAGGTTCCTCTTGAGTAGTTGTCTTGAGGGGTCTGCCGGACCTGGGCTCATCAAACACATCTCCAGTCTCTTCAAATCTATTTTAAATTTTTTGTACTTGACGCGGAGACACATTAAAGGTGCCATGTCAATCAAATAACCTCAGCACTCAGACAGATTGCTTCAAAAAGTATCTTTTATTCGTTCAAAATGATGATATTCTTTTAACTTCAACGTTTTGGTCTAAACACAGACCTTTTTCACAGAAAGAATATCTATATACAGAAGTAGAAAAAAAAAACTCATGTCAATGTACTTAAAGTTTACATCTTGTACTTATAGAATTTGAGTTTATACAGAAACCAAAATATCCGTGTTACAGTATGCTTTATCAGGAAAAATTACAAAAAATTTCAATAGAAGGGTACCTTCACATGTGGCAATATTTCAAGGCAATTTCACTGGCAATTTGCTATAGTTGCAGTGAAATCATGGACACATTGTTCTATTTTGTTGCTGTGTACAAATGTAACAATGTGTCCATGATTTCACTGCAACCAGCAAATTGCCAGTAAAATTGCCTTGAAATATTGCCGTGTGTGAAGATACCCTAACAGTTCAACAGTTCAGTCCCTTTATATACCACCATCCCCATCCGAAAAAAATGAGATATAAGAATTACCTCTGAAATTGAGTCTTTAGCAAAATTAACTCTTAATGACAATGTTCTCATCATGCTATTTGGTGACTTTAAATAGAATATTAATTTAGGCTGCTTTCACATCAGCGTTTTTTTTAAATCGCGGCAGATGCGGTGAAAAAAAACGCATCTGCCGCGATTACCTCATAACCGCTGCACTTGAGGCACACTTGCGGCAAGCCCCATGCAATGTCTTTGGGGCTTGCGGTAAGTGTGCGGCAGGTGCGGCAAGTGATATCCCTGATGAAGGTGCCAGGCTAGGCGCCGAAACGCGTAGGAGAAGGAGAATAAAGGATGGAAATCTGACTGACTCTTTGGTGAGTTTTTTAAGCCCTGGAGCAGCGCGGACCGTGATACACCTATACTCCCATCATCTTTCTGGATTATAACCACTGTTCAGTGGTCGGTGGAGGTCCTGCAGCAGCTTGGAATAATATTTCCTAAACGCCTTCAAACCAGTTGTGGGGATCACAACTGCATCAGGTGAGTGGCTTCTCAGCACCACCCCATTACGATTAGTTTCACTAGTGATAGGGCACTATTACGCCTCTTGTCCCCCACCCTTTTATATTTTACAGAGAGCATCATTGGCTCACATGACCGCAGTTACCATGGTAACTGCGGTCATGTGACCTGATGACGCTCTGTGACATCATCACAGGTCCTGTAAGCACAACGGACCTTGCTGGGAGGCAGCGCTGGATAGAGAATAGGTGAGCATAATGATTTTTTTTATTTTTAACTCTTTATATTTCAATTCTGCAATGTATATTATACATTGCAGAAGTGAAAAGTGCCCTGCTGTGTCCGGATCCGTGATAATCACGGACCCGGACACAGAAAAAACATCCGGAGGTCACCTCCGATGCTTTCCTTTCCTGTCCATGGGATCCCACAAAAAGTAGGATCCCACAGACAGGGAAAAAATCGTAATGTGAAAGCAGCCTAAATATGTGTGTTGGATAGCCCCGTTCCCTAAATCTCTGTACCATTTCTTCCCGTCTAACGGTGCATGCTGAATCAGATGTGACTATGCGATCTATTCTTTCCTTTTGTGAGTGAGGTAATGATACCTTGATGTGTCTAGGATGACTGCTTTGGTAATGTAATAAACTATTACGGTCAGTGGGTTTTCTATATAAATCCGTACTGATTTTACCTTCCCCTGATAATTGTACCAAAGTGTCCAAAAAACTGATCTCATGTCTATGCCAACTTAATGTGAACTTAAGGCGTGAAAGATAACCATTCAGATCAACTACAAATGCAAGCAATGTTTCTTGATCACCCTTCCAAACTAGAAAAATGTCGTCGATAAAACGATTCCAGGTGATAATGTTTGAAGAAAACGCTGAATGTGTATAAACTTATTTTTCTTCAAACTCCGCCATAAAAATGTTGGCATAAGGGGGAACTACGTTTGACCCCATCGCGGTACCCTGTCTTTGTATATAGAATTGATCCTGAAATAGGAAAAAGTTGTTATATAGAACCAGTTTTAAGATATCAATACAAAATACTTGTTCCAAATCCCTAAGTGTCGAATTTTTCAGTAAAAAATTCTTAATGGCTTCAATACCCTCTTAATGCTCGATGCTCGTATACAGGGAAGTCACATCTAAAGTAGCTACAATCCAATTAGTCAAATTGGGTAGTTCATGTAATTTGCTCAGGAAATCAGTAGTGTCATGTAGGTAAGACCTAGTTTTAATGACTAATGGGGTTAATATTTTCTCAAGAGTTATGGCCAGGGGTGACAGGAATGACTCAGTGGAGGCAACTATGGGTCTACCCGGTGGATCGACAAGGCTCTTATGAATTTTGGGTAAGCTATAGAACACTGGAATTATGGGATCCAGTTTTATCATGTATTAAGCTAGTTTGCCATCTATAATGCCATCCCCTTCCTGACCCATGTCTCACCGTTTGAGACATGAAATCCAGTGCGTTCCCGACCCATGTCTCAGCATCTGAGACATCTGGGGAACGCACTCCTGCAGCTCCAGTGAGGGTCATACTGACCTGTCACTGGAGCTGCAGGTACATGGGGACATGTACTATAGCCCAGGGGGGGTCACTTTGCCCCCCTGAGACTACAATCACGGTAATTGGGGGTTAAAAATGTCCCTTCCTGTCCCTTCCTGTTTCTCCCCCCCCTCATCTGCCCTGTCCCCTGCTGTCTCCGGCCCCCCTGCTCATCCTCCCTGTCCCCCTGCTGTCTCTGGCTTCCCCACGCTGTCTCTGGCCCCCCCGCTCATCCTCCCTGTCGCCCTGCTGTCTCTGGCTTCCCCCCTCGCTCATCCCCCTGTCCTCTGCCACCGCTGGTGACCGGGGGGAGGAGGTGATTACCGACCCAGTGATCCCCTCCTCCCGCCGCTTCCTCCTGCTCACCTCCTCCAGCTGCTGCCGCCGCCTCCTCCTCCCGCTGTGCTCCAGTCCCCGCCGCTGGTTTTCCTCCTCCTTCAGTCCCTGCCGCTGTCACTGCCAACCTCCGGTAAGTCCCCCTGCCTGTTCCACCTGCAGGGCGATCCCTGATCCCCATCCCCCTGCAGGGGGATCCTTGATCCTCATCCCCTCGCAGGGGGATTCCTGTTCCCCATCCCCCTGCAGGGGGATACCCCTGCAAGGAAATCGAGCTGCAGAAAGAGATCTGACAGCTCTGGTGCAGTGATCAAGTGGATCACTGCACCCAAGCTGTCAGATCACTTTCTACATCTTGATCCCCATGCAGAGGGATTCCCCTGCATGTGGATTGAGCTGCAGAAAGCAATCTGACAGTTTGGGAGCAGTGATCCAAACTGCACAGTGATCCACTGCACAGTGATCCGGGCTTACAGACCACTGCGCCCGGGCTGTCAGATTGCTTTCTGCAGCTTGATCCCCATGCAGGGTGATCAGGCGCTGTGATCCACTATGTGGATGCAGGGGGATCATGCTGCAGTGAACTAATCTGACAGTCCTGGTGCAGTGATCCATTATGGGGCTGTCAGATCACTTCACTGCAACGTCGGGTCACCTGACCCAAGCCTCAGAGATCATGTGATCTCTGAGACTTGGGTTTGCACAGTGATGCTGCACTGTATGGCAATGATCTGTCATACAGTGCATTATCACTATGACACCAGAGACTGCAACAAGAGGACACTTGATTCCTTTGCTGCACTCTCTGGATGTAGCAGGGGCGATCGAGCGTCGTGGGACCTTCGTTGTGGACTACGTCGGAGGTGATCGAGCGTCGTGGGACCTTCGTTGTGGACTACGTCGGATCTTTTTATAATAAAGATGATGGGAGTACAGGTGTGACACAGTCCGCGCTGCTCCAATGTAAAAACTCACCAAAAGAGTCACAAAGTCATCAGTAGGTTTTATCTTTTTAATCCTCCTTCCTCCTACGCGTTTCGGCGCCCCACCTGGCACCTTCCTCAGGGATATTACCTGAGGAAGGTGCCAGGTGGGGCGCCGAAACGCGTAGGAGGAAGGAGGATTAAAAAGATAAAACCTACTGATGACTTTGTGACTCTTTTGGTGAGTTTTTACATTGGAGCAGCGCGGCCCGTGTCACACCTGTACTCCCATCATCTCCTTGAATTTCACTACTGGTCAGTAGTTTGTGGAGGTCCTGCAGCAGCTGAGAGATTCTTCTCAAAACGCCTTCAAACCAGTTGTGGGGCCCACAACTGAATCAGGTGAGTGGCTTCTCAGCATCACTCTTTCTAGTGTCACTAGTGATAGGGAACTATTGCGCCTCTTGTCCCCCACCCTCTTATTTTTTATAATAAAGATGGAGGCTGAATTTTCTTTGATTTGTTTTTTCTAATAAAAAGATTTTTCTCTGTGTGGTATTTTCTGACTACTTACTAGAGATTCCTAATGGCCGGGTCTAACATTGGCCCGACATTATGAATCTCGAGCGTAGTGCCAGCTGCCAATAAAAAAGCTGGCATTAATCCCTTTATTACCCAGTTTGCCACCGGCACCAGGGCAACTGGAAGAGTCTGGGTACAGCAACAGAAAATGGCGCTTCAATGAATGCGCCATTTTCTGGGGTGGCTGCGGGCTGCAATTCACAGCATGGGGAACCCAGAATGCTTGGACCTCTCCATGCTGAGGATTCCAGCCCCCAGCTGCCTAGTTGTACCTGGCTGGATTAAAAATATGGCGGAGCCCCACATAATTTTTTTTCTAGAATTAGTTCTAGAAATAAAAAAATTGAGCTTCACTGTATTTTTGTTTGCCAGGCAGGTACAACGAGGCAGCTGGGGTTGCTGGCAGTCTGTAGCTGCCAAGTTGTATCTGGCTGACCAAAAATATGGCGGAGCCCCACGTCATTAGTTCTAGAAATAAAAAAAAGGCCTTCGCTGTATTTTTGGCAGCCAGTCAGGTACAACTTGGCAGCTGACGGCCTGGAATCCTCAGCGTGGAGAGACCCAAATGATGAGGGCTCCCCACGCTGCAAATTGCAACCCACAGCCACCCAAGAAAATAGCACATTCATTAGAGGCAGCATTCTCTGGTGCTGTACCCCAACTCTTCCAGTTGCCCTTGTGCTGGTGGCACACGGGTTCTCCATATGCAACATGGTGCTAACTATTTCAATGGAAAATGAGCTCCAATTGTTAGCGGAAACCATGTCTCGTATGGAGAGCCCCTCCCTGTGTGCCTGAACATTGGAGCTCCCTCACAAGTGACCCCATTTTGGAAACTAGACCCCCAAGGAACTTATCTGGATACATAGTGAGCACTTTGAACACACATGTGCTTCACAAATTAGTCCGTAAAAGGGAAAAAGAAGATTTTTTGTGAAAAAAAAGTAATTTTTCATTTTACGGATCAAGTTGTGAAGCACCAAGGGATCAAAGTGCTCTCTATGCATCTAGATAAGTTCTCTGGGGGGTCTTGTTTCCAAAATGGGGTCACTTGTGGAGGAGCTCCAATGTTTAGGCGCACAGAGGCTCTTTATATGCAACATGGTGTCCACTAATAATTCCAATTGTTAGCGGACACCATGTTGCGTATGGAGAGCCCCTGTGTGCCTAAACATTGGAGCTCCCCCATAAGTGACCCCATTTTGGAAACAAGACCCCCCAGGGAACTTATCTAGATGCATAGTTAGCACTTTGATGCCCCAGGTGCTTCACAAATTGAACCGTAGTAAGGAATAAGTACTTTTTTTTCACAAAAAATTTCTTTTTTCATTTTTACGGATCAATTTGTGAAGCACCTGGGACTTCAAAGTGCTCACTATGCATCTAGATACATTCCTTGGGGGGTCTTGTATCCAAAATGGGGTCACTTGTGGGGGAGCTCCAATGTTTAGGCACACAGGGGTTCTTTATATGCGACATGGTGTCCACTAATAATTCCAATTGTTAGAGCCCCTGTGTGCCTAAACATTGGAGCTCCCCCACAATTGACCATATTTTGAAAACAAAACCCCCCAGGGAACTTACTTAGATGCATAGTGAGCACTTTGATCCCCCAGGTGCTTCACAAATTGATCCGCAATAAGGAATAAGAACTTTTTTTTTTCACAAAAATTGTCTTTTTTCATTTTTACGGATCAATTTGTGAAGCACTTGGGGCTTCAAATTGCTCAATATGCATCTAAATACGTTCCTTGGGGGGTCTAGTTTCCAAAATGGGGTCACTTGTGTGGGAGCTCCAATGTTTAGGCACACAGGGACTCTTTATATGCGACATGGTGTCCACTAATAATTCCAATTGTTAGCGGACACCATGTTGCGTATGGAGAGCCCCTGTGTGCGTAAACATTGGAGCTTCCCCACAAGTGACCCCATTTTGGAAACTAAACCCCCCAGGGAACTTATATAGATACATAGTGTGCACTTTGAACCCCCAGGTGCTTCACAAATTAATACGTAAAAATTAAAAAAGAAACTTTTTGTGGAAAAAAAAAGTACTTTTTCATATTTACGGATCAATTTGTGAAGCACCTTGGGGTTCAAAGTGCTCACCACCCATCTAGATATGTTCCCTGGGGGTCTAGTTTCCAAAATGGGGTCACTTGTGAGGGAGCTCCAATGTTTAGGCATACAGGGGCTCTCCAAACGCGACATGGTGTCCGCTAACAATTTGAATGGAAAATTTGCTCAAATTGTTAGCGGACACCATATTGCGTTTGGAGAGCCCCTGTGTGCCTAAACATTGGAGCTCTCCAACAAGTGACCCAATTTTGAAAACTAGACCCCCCCACAGGAACGTATCTAGATGCATAGTGAACACTTTGAATCCCCAGGTGCTTCACAAAGTGATCCGCAAAAATGAAAAAAGAAAATTTTTGTGGAAAAAAAAGACTTTTTCATTTTTACAGATCAATTTGTGAAGCACCTGAGGGTTCAAAGTGCTTTCTATGCATCTAGATAAGTTCTTTGGGGGGTCCAGTTTTCAAAATGGGGTCACTTGTGGGAGAGCTCCAATGTTTAGACACACAGGAGCTCTCCAAATGCGACATGGTGTCCGCTAACAATTTGTCTGAAAAATCAGCTCAAATTGTTAGCGGATACTATGTCGCGTTTGGAGAGCCCCTGTGTGCCTAAACATTGGATCTTCCCCACAAGTGACCCAATTTTGGAAACGAGACCCCCCAGGAAACATATCTAGATGGGTGGGGAGCATTTTGAACCCCCAGGTGCTTCACAAATTCATCCATAAAAATGAAAATATTTGTGGAAAAAAAAGTACTTTTTATATTTACGGATCAAGTTGTGAAACATCTGGGGGTTAAAAGTGCTCACCACCCATCTACATGTTCCCTGGGGGAGTCTAGTTTCCAAAATGGGGTCACTTGTGAGGGAGCTCCAATGTTTAGGCACACAGGGGCTCTCCAAACGCGACATGGTGTCAGCTAACAATTTGACTGAAAAATCAGCTCAAATTGTTTGCGAACACCATGTTGCGTTTGGAGAGCCCCTGTGTGCCTAAACATTGGAGCTCCCCCACAAGTGACCCAATTTTGGAAACTAGAGCCCCCAGGGAACGTATCTAGATGGGTGGGGAGCATTTTGAACCCCCAGGTGCTTCACAAATTCATCCGTAAAAATGAAAAAGTACTTTTATTTTCTCACAAAAAGTTTCTTTAGCCTAAATTTTTTCATTTTCACATGGGGAAAAGGATAAAACGAATCATAAAAATTGTTGGGCAATTTTTCCTGAGTACACCAATACCTTATATGTGGTCATAAACCACTGTTTGGGCGCACGGCAGGGCTCAAAAGTGAAAGAGAGCCATTTGACTTTTTGAATGGAGAATTAGCTCCAAAAGTCAAATTGCGCTTCTTCCCTTCTGAGCCCTGCCGTGCGCCCAAACAGTGGTTTATGACCACATATGAGGTATCGGTGTACTCAGGAAAAATTGCCCAACAAATTGTATGATGCATTTTATCCTGTTGCCCATGTGAAAATGAAAGAATTGAGACTAAAAGAAAATTTTTGTTGGAAAAATTAAAATGTCCATTTTTTCCTTCCATGTTGCTTTAGTTCCTGTGAAGCACCTGAAGGGTTAATAATCTTCTTGAATGTAGTTTTGAGTAACTTGAGGGGTGCAGTCTTTGGAATGGTGCCACTTTTGGGTGTTTTCTGTCATGTACACCCCTCGAAGGGACTTCAAATCTGATGTGGTCACTAAAAAAAATGGTTTTGTAAATTTTGCTGGAAAAATGAAAAATTGCTGATGAACTTTGAACCCTTATAACTTCCTACCAAAAAAATTTTTTTTTTCTAAAATTGTTATTACAAAAACTCCAACCAGTACACATACACATGATGGGTATATACAATAATACCATTCACATTGATATATGGTTCCCATTCATGTACTTGGATACACAATATTCGGTGGTCGCTATTCCCATAACAACATTAACAACAAAAACTTTTGCGACACAACTCCTGAATACTTTTTTTACAATTCAGCTTTATTAAAGTGCATGATAAGGTGCAGCAGTGCATTAACTGTCACGGTTCTACAGGGTTAATAGGACTGTACACAATTATATTACAAAGGTCACATTGTTGTATAAACATATACATGTCATATACATCAAATCATTATATCTGTGAAATCTGTCAACTTATATATGGTAACAGTCTTTCATATAAAGAGGTTACACAGTACAGTGACCTTAACAGTCCTAGATTGTACTGGACTCTCCGTTTATTTATTTACCGCCCTCCATTATCACAATATTTTAACCCTCTACATACTCATATCATTTCACTTATCATGTGGTAAGGATTACTAGCTCCTTGTATGTTATAAACAAGGGCTACCTTGGTAATGGGTTAAAGTGTGCAATGCATTGGTTTATTTACCTTGGAGGTGGATAGAGAGATACCAGTGTCCAAATTCTAGCACCCTTGGCCATGCGCATTATACAACAATGTGACCTTTGTAATATAATTGTGTACAGTCCTATTAATCCTGTAGAACCGTGACTGTAAATGCACTGTTGCACCTTGTCTTGCACTTTAATAAAGCTGAATTGTAAAAAAAGTATTCAGGAGTTGTGTCGCAAACGTTTTTGTTGTTAATGTTTCTAAAATTGTGCTGATGTAAAGTATACATGTGGGAAATCTTATTTATTAACTATTTTGTGTCACATAAGTCTCTGGTTTAGTAGAATAAAACTTCATAATTTGAAAATTGGAAAATGTTCAACATTTTTGCCACATTTTTTATTTTTTCACCAATAATAGCAAAAATTATCAACCTAAATTTACTACTAACATGAAGCCCAATATGTCACGAAAAAACAATCTCAGAATCACTAGGATCCATTGAAGCGTTCCAGAGTTATAACCTCATAAAGGGACACTGGTCAGAATTGCAAAAAATGGCAAGGTCTTTAGGGTCAAAATAGGCTGGGTCCTGAAGGGGTTAATGTTCTATATATATATTTATATGATCACAAATTTTTTGCATAATCTCTGTGGTAGGATTATGTGATATAGGCATATATGTTTCAATATCGTTTAATTGTCGCTGAATTTCAGCTATATAAGATGTCTTGTCCATCACCACAATAGAACCCCCCTGCAGGTTTTATAGTTACATTTTTCTTTTTCTTTACGTCATTGAGGGCCCTAGATTCCTCTAAAGTAAGATTATTTTTAAGATGATATTCACCGCGTTTTATCCTCCCCAGAGTTGTATCCATATCTCTCTGCACTAATGAGACAAATGTCTCCACTGGGTGGTAATTACGTGGTGGTTTAAACATACTTTTAGTACATAAGGATAAATTTTGTGATGTAAAAGTTGGTATACTTGTTGTAACATTAGGAGTTATTATAGCTGATAGTGTGGAAAAGTGGGCCTTTAACCTCAATGTTCTAAAGAAATTCTGTAATTCCTGTTCAATCATAAATGTATTTAATATGGGTGTTGGACAAAAGGATAGTCCTTTTTGTAATACAGCAATTTCTGGTGGGGATAAGGTGTATAAGGAAATGTATATAATATTTTCCCCCCTACCTGTTATCTGGTCACCATACGACTCGGGTATCCATAGCCACCTCTGACCCCTCCTCGTCTTCTACTGGCCCTTTAGACCTGACGTAGATCTAAAAAAACTGGTCTGGGTTGTTCCGCCTCTGAACTGGATGGGGTCGAGTAGCCCGAATTTGGGTCCCTTCTTTGGAAACTCTGTCCCTGTGGTGGTTGTTGCTGTTCAGGGATCTGCCAACGATATATTATCTTATTATTGTAATCTTCTCGATCTCTAATGAACTTGGACTTTTTCTTTAGTTGTAAGTTTTTTCCAAATTTCTTAATGATGTCATCAGTCCATTTTTTGTTTTTGAGAAATTCCTCTTTTGGAAAAATATTAGTTAATTGGTCTTCCGCAGACTGTATCTTAGCTTCAAGGTCCACCATTTCTTGTTCGATAAATTCTATAGTCAAGAACATTATATCGAACGAGCGTTTATTGAGAATTCTCTCAAATTTGGCTTTATAATCTATGTTATTTGAAAATGAAGTTGGCTGTAAGAATATGCTTAGAACCCTGGGTATTCTCTGGACCCGATGGTACTCTGCCAGAGTGGTCCTGTGTAAGTCCAATGCTTTAGCATGTCATCTGTCCGTTTCATAGTCCTTGAATCGCACTTCTCCTGTTGGAATTGATAGAAATTCATTTGAAGCTGTAACTCTTGCCTGGATGTCTGTCGTTTTTTGTTGATTATAGGAAAATGGAGTAACCATTTTTCTGTTAAGCAAAATCTCTTGAGAGGTGCAAGACCAAAAATTAATCAAAGTCCAATAGATAGGGTTTGCTACTCTGTGGACTGGTGCTCAGAAGAAGAATAACATCTATGTCAATCAAAAACCCTCGGCACTAAGACATAGATTGCTTCAAAAAGTATCCTTTATTTGTTCAAAACGATGATATTCTTTTAACTTCAATGTTTCGGTCTAAACACAGACCTTTTTCACAGAAAGAATATCTATATATAGAAGTAGAAAAAAAACTCATATCAATGTATATAAAGTTTACATCCTGTACTTATAGAACTTGAGTTTATACAGAAACCAAAACATATATCCCTGTTACAGTATGCTTTTCCACCTCTGCAGTGGATCTGGTCTTCAGCCTCTTGATAATCAAGGCTTTGGTCGCAGGGTCGATTTTTGGCATGTTGTTAGAGCTCAAGTTACAGTTCAAGTGAAGGTCTGGTGTGCTGGGTTTCTTTTTATACAGCCCACTAATTAACCGATCATTTACAGCGCACAGGTGAGGATGTAAACTAGGATTGGGTGCATTATTTGACCAGGCGACAAAACGTTTGTCTTGCTAAAATCTGACAATTCTATGTTCATTAAATGATCACTATTTCAGCATTGATGCCAATTTATTTTCTTAACCTAAACCACGTTTGGGAGGGTTTCAGCTTTCAAAAGAGTAATTTATAAAACCAATGGATGAATTTAACGTCAGGTTATAAGCTTTTATTTACATAACATGGATAAGCGACATAACTTTTGTCAGGGTCTGTATGATGGGAAAGAGTTCCAGAGTATAGCAGATGCACAGGAGAAATTTTTTATGCGGTTGTGAGAGGAGGAAATGAGTGGGGAGTAGAGAAGGAGTTCTTGGGAGGATCACAGGTTAGTGAGGGTAGGTCTCAAGAGGCCATGTTTGAAATGTATGGAGGGGACAAGTTGTGGATGCTTTGTATGTCATGGTTAGGGTTTTGAAATGGGATCTCTCAGATGTGGGGAGCCAAAGAAGGGCTTGGCAGAGGGGGAAGACGGGTGAGTAGCAGGGAGAAAGATGGATTAGTTGGGCAGCAGAGTTTAGGATAGATTGGAGAAGTGCGAGGGAGTAAGCAGGGAGGCGGGTGAGCAGAAGGTTGCAGTAGTCAAGGCAGGAGTTGATGAGAGCGAGAACAAGTGTTTTAACAGTGTCGTGGTAGAAGAAAGTGCAGATCTAGGAAATGTTTTTGAGCTGGAGTCTGCAGGAGGTGACGAGGGCTTGGATGTGAGTATTGAAGGAGAGGGAAGAGTCCATGATTACCCCAAGGCCCTTGGTGTGGAGGACTGGGGAGAGTGAGCAGTCATCGACAGTGATGGATAGGTCTGATAGAGGGGGGAAGCGATTTGGGGGGAAGATGATGAACTCGGTTTTGTCCATGTTCAATTTGAAGAAATGAGCCAAGAAGAAGGATGAGTTGGCATACAGCCATTGTGGGATTTTGGATAGTAGGGAGGTGATGTCAGTTCCAACAGATAAATCTGGGTGTCGTCGGCATAGAGGTACAACATCACAAAGTATTCACTGATCCAGGGAGACCAGTCCAAGAAAACACTGCGGGTAGCTGGCTAAAGCGCTCAACACAGTGAATTCCTAGGCACATTGCCTCCTGGGAATTATGAATATGCAAATAAGTCTGTGGAGCCTCGGGTAGGAGTCTCAAACACAGGACTAGCCAGACATCCTTCCAGGGACGGACCCAGTCAAGGGGTGGCTCCTTGCGGAGAACACCATAACCACCATGTTAAGTGGCCCTTTTAGTCAATACCCAGCTCTTTTACAAGCTTAGAGATATGACAAGGGAATACCAAGGCCAGAGGTGGTACTGGAGGCAGTGGGACTGTCAAACAGGGAGCTGCCTTCTAGTCCTGGCATGTAATCTGCAGTGATTTGAGTGTCAATATAGTGTTATATAAAAGATTTATTGGGACATCATCAATATCTATAATA
This sequence comes from Allobates femoralis, assembly GCA_033576535.1. Taxonomy (NCBI): domain Eukaryota; kingdom Metazoa; phylum Chordata; class Amphibia; order Anura; family Aromobatidae; genus Allobates; species Allobates femoralis. The sequence goes on along the minus strand of JARQOC010000001.1, from coordinate 299,948,175 downwards.
ATGAAGGTAATACTGCTACTGACTTTCTTGATTCGATAGGGAATAACATCTGGGGGATAGAGTTGACACCTTCACTTAATAAAAGAATGATGACCTTTTTAGATCTGAGTATTTACATAGATGAGACTGGTAAAATCATGACAAAAAAAATCAATTCAAAATAGTTGCTGCAAATTGGCATGTTCACTTCAGTAGTGGCCATTATAAACCCTGGCTAAAGAATATTACACAAAACCAATATTTTAGAATCAGGAAAAATTGTACATCGGATAAAGGTTTTAGAGAACAGAGTAAAGGAGAGATTCCTGGAGAAAATGTATCCCCAAGCATTAGTCAGAAAAGCATATAGAACTGCAAAAAATTTATCTCAAAATGATCTCACTAAAATAAAAAAGGATGGTAAAAAATTGGAAACTTTTGATATTAATATTATTACCACTTTTTCTGTTCAAAATAATCAGATACGTGACATTCTGGAAAAGCATTGGAAAATAATACTAACCGACCCTGTTCTTAGTAAGATTGTATCTTTAAAACTAGGGGTCACATCTAAAAGTGCTCCGACAATTAAGAATCTCCTTGCACCTAGTGTGTTGAGGACTAGGGCTCAGAAAGATGTATCAGCATCCACTAATATATATAGTGAACAAAAAGGTTCCTTCCGATGCAACAGAAGGGGTTGTCCATAAGGAACAATGTGGACAGTTTCCATGCATTCAATAATTCGAATAGAGAATATAAAATCAGATACAGATTGACATGTCTGACCAGCTACGTGATTTACTTGATCCAGTGTAACTGCGGTAGACAGTATGTAGGCAATACAACCACTCCATAAGAGGATAAACTCACACAGATACAACATCTGAAAGGGGTTTATCTAACACGAATTGTCACGTCATTGCACGGAGGTGAATTATGGAATGTATCTCTGACAGTGACTCCATTGACCACATACCGGAGAATGTGTCTAATAGAATGGAGAACTTGAAAAAGAAGGAAACTTACTGGATTTATAAGCTTGATACATTACAGCCAATGGGGCTTAATGAAATAAGTGATTTGTTCTAAAGGATCAAATATGATATGTCATGTAGGAGTAATTAACATGATTGAACTGGTAAAGTGATGGGTAAGTTTATCTGATAATTTATGTTTTCCTTGAGATTTTTTTAGGTGAAGAGTTCTAGGTAACTGACTGAGTGCCATATGAAAGGATCAGGTCAGCTGTCACTATTTCTGAGGAAATTGGTGAGGAACTGCTGTATGGGAGTTTGCAGGAGAGGTGCCTACGAGACACATATACAGGCTGTTGGTCCTGGGATGAAAAGCGAATGGATAGGTTCTAGCCCCTAGTGGATGTTTACTTACCTGAGTGGATGAGATTTGAATGCCTCAGAGCTATTTATCAGTCACCTTCTTTCATAGAAGGGGCTTATTAATGGATTATTGAGAGCTTGTTAAGGGCTTTAAATAATTGTAGATTATTCTTTCAAATAGAGAGCTTTTCAGCTAAGTCTTATATATATTAATTGACATGAGATTTCTCAGCAGAACCCATGGCTGGGTGGATTAATGCTGTCAATTGTTGTAGAAATATCTTTGGTCTCTTTTATTTTATGAGCTTGAGTCCAAGGGTACATTTTATAATATTGAGCTTATTATTTTATATTTTCAATAAAAAGTAGATGTAGCTTGTAATATTGATGTTTTATGTTAATTTATAGCATTTATTGGTCTGCTTTTAGGTTTTAATGTGTCAGGTGGGTGTTTCCACCGAAACTACCGTCAGAGAGGGTGTTAACTATTATTAAAATGGTGTGTATATATATGTGTACGGATTGAAATTTACTTAATAGCCCTGATGAAGTGGCAGTTTTTTGGCCTCGAAACATCTAGGCAAATAATGAAGATCTTGTGACCATTCTTCTGTTTGATGACTTTTCATGGTCTGCGCGGTTGACAAGCCTAGCTTCATTTTTTCCTTTTGGATTCCTAAAGAGGGAGCAAAACAAAGTATTCACTGATCTCAGGGAGACCAGTTCAAGAAGACCTGGTCTTGGTATTCCCTTGTCATATCTTTAAGCTTGTAAAGAGCTGGATATTGACTCAAAGGGCCACTTAATATGGTGGTTATCATGGCTAGGTCCTTCACTAGAGGAAGATCTGGCTAGTCCTGTGTTGAGACTCCTAAACGAGGCTCCACAGACTTTATTTGCATATTTTAAATTCCCAGGGGGCAATGGACCTAGGAATTCACTGTGTTGAGCGCTTTAGCCGGCTGCCTGCAGTGTTTTCTTGAACTGGTCTCCTGAGATCAGTGAATACTTTGTTTTGTTGGTCTACTAGGCATTGCTCCCACCTAGCCAGAATCCTACTCCACACTGATGAGGGGCAACACCCGAAACAGCTGTCTGTGGATGGATACCTGGCCTTGGTATTCCCTTGTCATATCTTTAAGCTTGTAAAGAGCTGGATATTGACTCAAAGGGCCACTTAATATGGTGGTTATCATGTCTAGGTCCTTCACTAGAGGAAGATCTGGCTAGTCCTGTGTTGAGACTCCTAAACGAGGCTCCACAGACTTTATTTGCATATTTTAAATTCCCAGGGGGCAATGGACCTAGGAATTCACTGTGTTGAGCGCTTTAGCCGGCTGCCCGCAGTGTTTTCTTGAACTGGTCTCCCTGAGATCAGTGAATACTTTGTTTTGTTGGTCTACTAGGCATTGCTCCCACCTAGCCAGAATCCTACTCCACACTGATGAGGGGCAACACCCCGAAACAGCTGTCTGTGGATGGATACCTGGCCTTGGTATTCCCTTGTCATATCTTTAAGCTTGTAAAGAGCTGGATATTGACTCAAAGGGCCACTTAATATGGTGGTTATCATGGCTAGGTCATTCACTAGAGGAAGATCTGGCTAGTCCTGTGTTGAGACTCCTAAACGAGGCTCCACAGACTTTATTTGCATATTTTAAATTCCCAGGGGGCAATGGACCTAGGAATTCACTGTGTTGAGCGCTTTAGCCGGCTGCCCGCAGTGTTTTCTTGAACTGGTCTCCCTGAGATCAGTGAATACTTTGTTTTGTTGGTCTACTAGGCATTGCTCCCACCTAGCCAGAATCCTACTCCACACTGATGCGTGGCAACACCCGAATCAGCTGTCTGTAGATGGATACCTGGCCTTGGTATTCCCTTGTCATATATTTAAGCTTGTAAAGAGCTGGATATTGACTCAAAGGGCCACTTAATATGGTGGTTATCATGGCTAGGTCCTTCACTAGAGGAAGATCTGGCTAGTCCTGTGTTGAGACTCCTAAACGAGGCTCCACAGACTTTATTTGCATATTTTAAAGAGGGAGCAGGAAGATAGGTGGGAGGACAGTCCAGAATAGACGTGTTGTTCAAGTAGTTTTGAGGCGAAGGGGAGAAGAGATATGGGGTGACAGTTAGAGACAGATGCTGGGTCGAGGGAGGTTTTTTGAGGGTGGGTGTGATCAAGACGAGTTTGGAAGATGTGGGTGGTGAGTGATAAGTTGCAGAGATGGGTTAGGGCAGGGATGAGGACTGTGGCGAAGTTTGAGATGAGGTGGGAGGGGAGTGGGTCGAGGGTGCAGGTGGTGAGGTGTGATCGTGACAGAAGAGAGGAGAGTTGTCATGGTGGAGAAGCTTCCTTTGGATGAGAAGGGTTGAGTGGTAATGGGGAAGGGCCGAGGGGATAGTGGCTCAAAGCTTTTTCTGATTTTTTTTGATCTTCTGTTTGAAGAAGGTGGCAAAGTCACCGGCAGAGATGAGGGGAGAGGGAGGAGGTGCAGGGGGATGGAGTAGAGGATTGAAAATTTTGAAGTTTTTTGGGGTTGTGGGACAGGGTGGTTTTTAAAGAAGAGAAGTAGCCTTGTTTTGCAGCACTGAGTTCTGTCTTGAAGTTAATGAGGGACTGCTTGTACATGATGAAGTGCACCGCGGAGTGAGATTTCTTCCATCTCCACTCGGCCACCTGGGATGCCAGACGCAGTTCTTTAGTGAGGGTGGTGAGCCAGGATTGCCTGTGTGCGCGGGTTTTGTTGTATGTGAGGGGGGGTGGCATGATCGAGGGCTGTAGTTAATGTAGTGTTATAGAGGGTGGCGGCAGCGGCAGCATCATGTGAGGAGGCTAGGTCTGTAAGAGGGAGAAGGGACTGAGAGAATGAGTGGAAGTCAATAAGTTTAAGATTTCTGCGGGGATGAGTGAGTATCCATAGAGGGGGGAGCGTGGTAGGAGGGGAGAGGGAGGAGAAAGTCAGCAGGTTGTGGTCAGATAAGGGGAGGGGTGAGTTTGAGAGGTTAGTGAGGGAACAGAGGCAGGTGAAGACTTGGTCAAGTGTATGGCCATCCTTATGAGTGACTAAGGAGGACCATTGGGAAAGCCCAAAGGATGTGGTCAGTGATAGGAGTTTAGAGGCAAAGGGATGGGTATGTTGAAATCGCCCATGATTATAGTGGGGGTGTCAGAAGAGAGGAAGTGGAGAAGCCAAGGGGTGAAGAGGTTGAGAAAGGTGGGATTAGATCCTGGGGGGTGGTAGATGACAGCAAGCTGGAGGTTGCAGGTGGAAAAGATGCAAACGGAGTGCTCAGGAGGGGAGGGAGGCAGAGGGTGGCGGTATAATTGGGGTGAAGGAGCATCTGTCAGACAGGAGCAAGCCGACACCTCCACCATGGTTGTAGCTAGGGTGCATGGTGTGGGAAAGAGTAAGTCCGTCATAGGAGAGTTCAGCAGAGGAGGCAGTGTCAGAGGGGATGAGCCAGGTTTTGGTGATGCCAAGGAATGAGAGCTTTTTGGAGGTGAAGAGGTCATGGATGAATGGGAGTTTGTTACATACCAAGCACGCATTCCAAAGTGCGCCAGGTATTGGGGAGTGGGTATGGGGTAGAAGTGATTGTGGGGATGTGACGGGGGACCAGGATTAAGGGAGATGATGCCAGCAAGTAGGAGGAGCAGGGAGAGGGTTAGAAGGTGGAAGCAGGGGAATTTACATGGCGGGCGTGCGTGTTTGGAAACAAAGGATTGAGTGTGGAGCACCAGTTCAGGGGAGTGGGTGAGATGACTAGACAGAATGGAGGGATAGAGCACTATTCTGTTACTAGGTGTAGGGATAGTTGGAGTTAGTAGGAAGTAGAGTAGGATGGGAGTGAGAGCAAAAACGCATGCATTTTTTTAAATACAAAAATGGCATTTCTCAAAAACGGAATCTGGTTTTGGAAATGGGAAAAAACTGATGGGCATGTATCTCCTTTCACTTTACAAATTTGCCCCCAATTTTTTCTGTGCTGTATTCATTGCCTCAGCTTTATACAGATTATGAAAGTCTACGTATATGATATATGACACGATAAATGAGAAAACAAAGTATTCACTGATCTCAGGGAGACCAGTTCAAGAAAACACTGCGGGCAGCCGGCTAAAGCGCTCAACACAGTGAATTCCTAGGCCAATTGCTCCCTGGGAATTTTGAATATGCAAACAGAGTCTGTGGAGCCTCGTTTAGGAGTCTCAACACAGGACTAGCCAGATCTTCCTCTAGTGAAGGACCTAGCCATGATAACCACCATAGCTGTCTGTGGATGGATACCTGGCCATGGTATTCCCTTGTCATATCTTTAAGCTTGTAAAGAGCTGGATATTGACGCAAAGGGCCCCTTAATATGGTGGTTATCATGGCTAGGTCCTTCACTAGAGGAAGATCTGGCTAGTCCTTTGTTGAGACTCCTAAACGAGGCTCCACAGACTCTATTTGCACGATAAATGAGAGGCATTAATGCACAGGCTGCCCGCTTGTTCTGCTGATCCACCTGATGAAGATAGCATAGGCTATCGTAACGCGTACTGACGTATGGGAGCAGCTGCAATTGTTTTTATTAAAGTAGGTTGGTATAACTTCTGTGTCCTGCTATTGATTAGTGCTCCCCTTTATACCGCAATCCTCTTTTGCACATATCACTTGTTCTGCAAGGCAGATTTAGAAATTTGCGTAAATTGAATTGCTAGTTGCTTGAATTCCCACGATCTGCTAATTTTGAAAAAGTTTAATATGAATTAGATTCACACATCTCCAGTAAATACTGAGCAGACTTAACATTGTCTACTACTTCATGTTTTTTTTTTAATTACTCAAATTTGTACGGTAGCTTTGCTTGCAAAAATATAAGAACTCTTGCAATCACGTGTTGTAGATTTTAATGTCAATTTTAATTTCAACTACATAGTGTATAGAAAGTGAGATCCAAGAAATTGTCTTTTCCACTGAATTTAGTTTTGTCATCTTGTTATATTAACCATATGATGAATGTTTTGTAACAAAATAATAATAATAATTCCATGTAATTTACCTTTCATATATAAAATATTGCAATTCTCAAATAACAGAAATAAGAAATCCTTTTCACTTGTCAGATTCAGTATTATGAACTGTAAAGTGAAGTACACTACTATAAATCATGAGGAATGGACATCACATTTCACTAAAGACTGTTAAGGCAATGGAAAATGTAATCACAAAATATAATGAGAGCTTTGAAATCAGGTTATGGAGTTAGTCTCACAATTTTGAATTCCTTGAAAAGTACAGAAAAAGCAATTTTCAAGAACAGATAGTCCATAACAAAGTGAAGTTTGAAAAAAATAATCTTTAATATGTTTAATGCTCACTCTTCTTTTCTTTTGAAATGATGAAGTAGAGATAAGAAAAAAAGGTCTAAAACTTGATTCTCTGATCACTTTATATGTGTTTTACAAAATGTTATGTTAGGCTGTGTTCACATAATCTGTTTTTGGTCAGTTTTTTACATCAGTTTTTGCAAGCCAAAACCCAGAGTAAATAAACACATGCAAGTGGTGACGCCTTTTTATTATACTTTTCCTCTAATTAATCCAGTCCTGGGATTGGCTTGTAAATACTGAGGTAAAATGCTGACCAAATACTCAATGTATTAAGTGGCCTAATAGAAAAATGTCACTACTTCTGTATTTTTAATTCACTCCTGGTTTTGGAAAAATTGACCAAAAACTGAACATGTGAACATAGCCTTAGGCTAGGGTCACACTTAAAAGGCACAATCCGGTAACCGCATCAATTACCGCATGCGGTTTTACCTGTGTGCCTTCATACTATCATTTGATAGTAAAAATCCAACCCTCATTCCGGATCCAGATGCATTAATGCATCTGGTTTTGGAATGTGGGTTTTTGTCATTTTAAAAGCTGGATCTGGATCTGGTACCACAAGGCACATTTATGTACCTTGCGGTACTGGATCCGGTTACCATAGACTCCCATTATAAAAAAAACGGATCTGGTCTTGGAACTGACGCGATAGACGTAGCCTGCATAATTTTTACCGCAGGCTCCATAACTGGATCCAATAACCGGATTGCAAATAGTGCAATCTGTTTTTTCTATTGCAGCCAAAGGCTGTGGAATCGGATCCGGTTTGAAAACAAAACCGCAAATGTGACCCTAGCCTTACTTGTGTTACTTATGTTGATTTATCTTTTTTAGTATTTGCAAACTTAGTATGGCTATCAAACCAAATGAGCAACATGAATATACAGTGCCTTGTGAAAGTATTCGGCACCCTTGAACTTTTCAACCTTTTGCCACACTTCAGGCTTTAAACATAAATATATACATTCTAATTTTTTTGTGAAGAATCAACAAGTGGGACACAATCGTGAAGTGGAACAAAATTTATTGGATATTTTAAACTTTGTTAACAAATAAAAAACTGAAAAGCGGGGTGTGCAATATTATTCGTCCCCTTTACTTTCAGTGCAGCAAACTCACTCCAGAGGTTCAGTGAGGATCTATGAATGATCCAATGTTGTCCTAAATGACAGGTAATGATAAATAGAATCGACCTCTGTGTAATCAAGTCTCCATATAAATGCACCTGCTCTGTAATAGTCTCAGGGTTCTGTTTCAAGTGCAGAGAGCATCATGAATACCAAGGAACAAACCAGGCAGGTCCGAGATACTGTTATGGCAAAGTTTAAAGCCGGATTTGGATACAAAAAGTTTTCAACATCTCAAGAAGCACTGTGCAAGCAATCATACTGAAATGGAAGGAGTATCAGACCACTGCAAATCAACCAAGACTTGGCCGTCCCTCTAAACTTTCATCTCGAACAAGGAGAAGACTGATTACAGATGCAGGCAAAAGGTCCATGATCACTCTGGATGAACTGCAGAGATCTACAGCTAAAGTGGGAGAGTCTGTACATAGGACAACAATCAGTTGTACACTGCACAAATCTGGCCTTTATGGAAGAGTGGCAAGAAGAAAGCCATTTCTCAAAGGTATCCATAAAAAGTCTTGTTTGAAGTTTGCCACAAGCCACCTGGGAGACACCAAACATGTGGAATAAGGTGCTCTGGTCAGATGAAACCAAAATCCAACTTTTGGCCATAATGCAATACAATATATTTGGCATAAAAGACCATAATGACCATCCATGTAAGCTTATCTCTATGCCCCATTTCCTCAAGATGCCTGGACCATCAGTGCAATAAGCCCCTGTACCTTGTGCAACCCCTATCCCGTCGTAGATTGTAAGCTCTTTTGAGCAGGGTCACCTTCATTTCTTGCTTTATTCATTGTATTTTCTTTTTTACATTGATTGTATGCCTATTGTTTTGTATCCAATTATTGTACTGTATTTGTTCTCTACTGTAATTACTTACTGTATTATATTTTCTGTACTCTAACCCTACATTGTAAAGCGCTGCGGAATATGTTGGCGCTATATAAATAAAGCTTTATTATTATTATTATTATTATTATAAAAGCAACTCAGCTCATCACCCTCAAAACACCATCCCCACTGTCAAACATGGTGGTGGTAGCATCATGATTTGGGCCTGCTTTTCTTCAGCAGGGACAGGGAAGATGGTTAAAATTGATGGGAAGATGGAAGGAGCCAAATACAGGATCATTCTCAAAGAAAACATGTAAGAGTCTGCAAAAGACCTGAGACTGGGGCGGAGATTTATCTTCCAACAAGACAATGATCCCAAACATAAAGCAAAATCTACAATGGAATAGTTAAAAATTAAAAATATCCAGGTGTTAGAATGGCCAAGTCAAAGTTCAGACCTGAAACCAATCGAGAATCTGTGGAAAGAGCTGAAAACTGCTGTTCACAAAAGCTCTCCATCCAACTTCACTGAGCTCAAGCTGTTTTGCAAGGAAGCATGGGCAAGAATTTCAGTCTCTCCACTGCAAAACAAGCGACTTGCAGCTGTAATCGCAGCAAAAGGTGGCACTACAAAGTATTAACTCAAGGGGGACGAATAATATTACATGCCCCACTTTTCAGTTTTTTAATTGTTAAAAAAGTTTAAAATATCCAATAAATTTCATTCCACTTCACGATTGTGTCCCACTTGTTCTTGATTTTTCACCAAAAAATTAGAATTTATATCTTTATGTTTGAAGCCTAAAATGTGGCAAAAGGTTGAAAAGCTCAAGAGGGCTAAATACTTTCACAAGGCACTGCATCTGAAGCCTTATTCACCTTACAATTTTTGTTTTGTTTACTTTTTTTATGTGCTAGTTTCCTCATAATTTTTTATACTTTTCATTTCTGATCTTACTTTTATTGGAAAAGATCATACAGGTTAAAAAAGAATCATATAAATGCATTATTTTCTTAGTGTGAAACTAGCTTAATGAAGCCTATTGCTTGGTAATTTTTGAATTCTCTAAAACAAACAATTTACTTATGATTTATTTCTGAGGCACCAGTTCAATTGGAATTGTAAGTTCTAATCCATAGGCTCATGTCAACAATTTTACCATTTTACTAAACACAAGTTAGTAAAAAAAAATCACAATTACCTAATGTTAAAATAAATGTTTTTGTTTCTTGTCATCTTAAGTCATACTTTAGAAGGTTATTATGTAATGATACAACATATTCTTCAGTTTAAATTGCTTACATATTGTTATACCCTTGCCCTAAGCAGTAAGAAAAATGAAAGAAAATCTTTTTTCTAAATTACTTTGACAATAACTTTGTCCAATAAATACTGTAGGTTATCTCTATTAAATTAAGTGTATTTTTTTTTATCTGAAAACTTTCATTTTTATGTCACGTTATGTATTTGATCAACAAGGAGATGCTAACAGATGCATTGATAAGATGAACTCAAGGTTATCATTATATAAACACTTTTTCAAGATGTAACCATTGAAATGTTTGTAATATGCTGTACAAGACTTATAAAATAAAAAGACATTCCACTATTATTTTGCGTTATACTTAATGAATGATTTCAGACTTTAGAGCATTATGAAATGATCATTTGAAATTTAACACCATTAAAGGTTATTTGCAGACAAAAATATTGAATAACCAATGAACAGCCTATACAATAAATAATGGAGTACGTGCACAAATGAACAAGAAACCACTATCGAGAAAGCCATGTGATGCCCAATAAGTACAAATCAATAATATATAATCTGCTGCCACATATTGAATAGTGTAAGCACCCTAGATGAAGGTCCACACTGCAGATTGAACTACTCAGTCTGTATGATGGAGCACAATGAAATATAGTGATAAAACAATTACTTAAAGTCCTGAATGATAAATGAAGAGTGTTGCTTCCACTGTGTACATGCCATTATGTAGAGATTACAAATGTCCAATTCTGTTTTTATAAAGCTGGAAAAATTCCTCAGAAAGTAGTAGGTGCCCCTGCTGGTAGAATACCTGATAATGACCTCAGCAGAAGTTGGAGAAGCATGTGATGTCAATAGTGTCTTCAAAGTACTTACGTGCTTCAAGGGAACGTGGTTCCTCTTTATCAGGGTCTGGCTGAGAACTTACACTGCCAGGTTGATAAACTCAGAGACCTGATTATATGTATATACAATATAAATATATATATATAGCTAGCTGTAGTACCTGGTTACGCCCGGGTTAATAAATAACTGCTGTTAGCTATAACAAAATAGAATTTGAATATGTCATATTAATGACCTATAAGAAAATAGAAGCTGAGCTGTGATTGATTGCTATAGGCAGCCTAATAAATCTCCAGCCAACAGTAAACCTCTCCCTCTGGCCGGGCAGTATATGTTACCTCACACATACATGCACATAATAGCACAGATCATGTTGAGCTGACATTGTATATTTGTCACACTGGTCGTCGGTGGTGTGTATCCACGGGGTATGTAGTGCGAGTTGTTGTGGGTGAGTGTATTTGTCATATCTGTGTTTGTTCTGTGGGGGTGTGTGTGTGTGTCCTGTGTGTGTGTTTGTGTGTGTGTGTCCATGTCGTGGGGTGAGTGCATTTGTCCCTATAGGGTGTGTATGTGGGGTGTGTCTGTGGGGTGGAGTCTGTGTGGTGTGTGTGTATCTTTTGTGTGTGTCTCTTTGTGGTGTGTGTGTGTCCCTGTGGGGTGAGTGCATGTGTCCCTATAGGGTGTGTATGTGTGTGTGTCCCTGTGGGGGGGTCTGTGTGGTGTGCGTGTGTCTCTTTGTGGTGTGTGTGTGTGTCCCTGTGGGGTGAGTGCATGTGTCCCTATAGGGTGTGTGTGTGTCCCTGTGGGGGGGTCTGTGTGGTGTTTGTGTCTGTGTTGTGTGTGTGTCCTGTGGGGTGAGTGCATGTGTCGCTATAGGGGGTGTGTGTGTCCCCATGGGTGTGTGTGTGTGTGTCCCTGTGGTGTGGTCTGTGTGGTGTGTGTGTATCTGTATTGTGTGTCTCTTTGTGGTGTGTGTGTCCTGTGGGGTGAGTGCATGTGTCCCTATAGGGTGTGTATATGTGTGTGTCCCTGTGGGGGGGGGTCTGTGTGGTGTGTGTGTCTGTGTTGGGTGTCTGTGTGTCCCTGTGGGGTGGTCTGTGTGGTGTGTGTGTATCTGTGTGGTGTGTCTTTGTGGTGTGTGTGTCCCTGTGGGGTGAGTGCATGTGTCCCTATAGGGTGTGTATGTGTGTGTGTCCCTGTGGGGGGGTTTGTGTGGTGTGTGTGTGTGTCTTTGTGGTGTGTGTTTTGTGTCCCTGTGGGTGAGTGCATGTGTCCCTATAGGGTGTGTATGTGTGTGTGTCCCTGTGGGGGGGAGGTCTGTGTTGTATGTGTGTGTGTCCCTGTGGGGTGAGTGCATGTGTTGCTATAGGGTGTGTGTGTGGCCCCGTGGGGGTGTGGGGGTGTCTCTGTGGTGTGTGTGTGTGTTTTTTCGGGTGCGTGGTGAGTATCCAATATTGGGGCTGCACCTTAGTGACTATACACTTGCTGTTACTCTTTGTGGGCGTGTGGTGTGTATACATGTCCCCGTGCGTGGTGAATATCTCATGTTGGAGCCCTACCTTAGTGACTATATGCTGGTATGTGCTGTTAGTCTTTGGCACTATCATTAAGCCCCTCTCATTCACAACTGTCAACTGGTAACTGTCACTTTTTCCCCATTATGTGGATAGGGGCAAAATTGTTTGGTGATCTTGAACGTTCAGGGTTAAAATTTCGCCTCACAACATAGCATATGACGCTCTCGGGGTCCAGACGTGTGACTGTGCAAAATTTTGTGGCTATAGCTGACAGCTGTCGATTTTCCTCCAACACTTTTCTTTCCCTTTTTCCCCATTATGTAGATAGAGGCAAAATTGTTTGGTGAATTGGAATGCGTGGGGTTAAAATTTCGCCTCACAACATAGCCTATGACGCTCTCCGGGGTCAGACATGTGATTGTGCAAAATTTTGTGGCTACAGCTGACAGCTGTCGATTTTCCTCCAACACTTTTCCATTCACTTTTTCCCCATTATGTAGATAGGGGCAAAATTTTTGGTGAACTGGAACGCGCGGGGTTAAAATTTCGCCTCACAACATAGCCTATGACACTCTCGGGGTCCAGACGTGTGACTGTGCAAAATTTTGTGGCTGTAGTTGCGACGGTGTAGATGCCAATCCCGGACATACATACACACATCCATACACACACACATTCAGCTTTATATATTAGATTAAAAAATACATATAGTAACACAGGCTGGTTTGTGGGCTGGTTTATAAAGTCTAGAAGTCTACCTGCATGCAAATAAAAAGGCAGAGGTAATGGTATCTTACAGAATTAATATATATATATATATATGTATATATATACTTTTTTTTAATTCAAAATGTAAATGTGTACTGAGGACCCACCCGTGTGCAAATAAAAACAAGGGATGAAAGTAACTGAACCCACAAGGCTGCCAAGGGAGAGTGTACGAATATAAAATAGTGGTGAACCTAACAAGTGTCATGCTACAAAAATGTATGTTGCTTACTGTAAATATAATTAAAAAATATACCGTATATACTCGCGTATAAGCCGAGTTTTTCAGCCCAAAATTCTGAATCTCGCACGAGTATACAGCAGCAGCCCCAGAGGTATACAGGCCCCCCATCAAGATCCAGGGCCCCCCCCTTGCGCGGCAAACCAGTAAAGTAAAATCATACTTATCACTGTCCTGTCGCGCTGTCCGCCGCTGCCGACATCACGATCCCGGGCTTCATTCAGCGTCTTCCCGCGCTTCCTGTAGTTGCGGGCAATGACGTTATTGCCCGCGACCACAGGAAGCCGCCGGAAGACGCTGAATGAAGCCCGGGATCGTCATGTCGGCAGCGGCGGGACAGCGCGACAGGACAGTGATAAGTATGATTTTACTTTACAGGTTTGCTGCGCAAGCGGGGGGGGCCTGGATCTTGATGAGGGGGCCTGTATACCTCTGGGCCTGTGCTGTATACACCCTGGGGCTGCTGCTGTATACACCCCTGGGGCTGCTGCTGTATACACCCCTGGGGCTGCTTATGCTGTATACTACCGCGCTTTTACTCGGGGGCTACTGCTGCTGTAACCACAGGCTCGTCCTGGGCTGCTGAATGCTGTTATACACCACTGGGGGCTGTATACTACCTAAGGGCTGCTGTATATACCTCTGTACTGGGGCTGCTGTATACTACCTTCTGAATGGGCTGCTGTATACTACAGGCCGAAACGGGGCTGCTGTATATACCTCTGGGGCTGCTGTATATTTTGACCACTGGGGCTGCTGTATACTACCACTGGGGTGCTGTATACTACCACTGGGCTGCTGTATACACCCCCTGGGGCTGCTGTATACACCCTGGGCGTGCTGTATACACCTCTGGGGCTGCTGTATACTACCACTGGGGCTGCTGCTGATAACCCTGGGGCTGCTGTATACTACTGGGCCGTATACTCTGGGGCTGCTGTATACTACCACTGGGGCTGCTGTATACACCCTGGGCTGCTGTATACTACCTAAGGGCTGCTGTATATACCTCTGGGGCTGTATATACCTCTGGGGCTGCTGTATACTACCCTGGGGCTGCTGTATACACCAGGGGCTGCTGTATACTACCTAAGGCTGCTGTATATACCTCTGGGGCTGCTGTATACTACCTCTGGGGCTGCTGGTATACTACCTGGGCTGTGTATATACCTCTGGGGCTTGTATATACCTGGGGCTGCTGTATACTACCACTGGGGCTGCTGTATACTACCACTGGGGCTGCTGTATACTACCACTGGGGCTGTATATACCTCTGGGGCTGCTGTATACTACCACTGGGCTGCTTATACACCTTGGGGCTGCTGTATACTAACCATGGGGCTGCTGCTGTATATACCACTGGGGCTGCTGCTGTATACTACCACTGGGGCTGCTGTATGTACCTCTGGGGCTGCTGTATACCACACTGCTGGGGGCTGTATACCTGTGCTGGGGTCCACCCTCGGCTTACACACGAGTCAATAGGTTTTCCCAGGTTTTGGGGGCAAAAGTAGGGGGGTCGGCATATACACGGGTCGGCTTATACACGAGTATATACGGTAACTAAAAAGTATATATATCATAAAAATGTATACCTAATGTTATTCAAAACATATACAAATACTTTAAGATTATTAAAATGTATCTGTATGATGGTGGGCAAAGACTACATGAATTAAAATATAAATAAGCAATTATGATTAATTAAGAAATGAACGAGATAGAAAAATATTCTCTGGCTAAAATTGCCATTGGTCTTATCTAAAAAAATGCAAGAAATTTTAAAAAAGGTGGATGTATGCTGAGAATGAACTAAACGGCATATAGCTCAATTTCACAATTAAGGCTGGGTTGTGAAACTCCATGTGAACCCAATAAGAGGCTATCTAATATAGCTAACTTTCCTTCATTCTATAGGGATAACATGTATACTAGTGCATCTCAATGAATTAGAATATCATCAAAAATCAATGTCATCAATGTTCGGTACCTCCACCCCCACGGCCTTTGAATTTCTGAAGTCTATTCCGCGAAAAGAAGAAGAATGGCTGGGTGAGGAGTGGGGAGATTGAGCGGTGGGCAGATGGAGCATGGAGCGGGTGAGCAGCAAGCGGGAGACCAAGTGGAGGGGGGGCCAGGAGACTAGGTGGACTGTGCCTGTTTTGCTGTAACGGAAATCACGTGTCGCTGGCCCGGCCATGACCAATCAGTGACACGGGATTTGCGTTAGAGAGAGACAGTGTGACGTGAGTGCAAGGTGAGTGTAGGGGTAAGTGTGACGTGAGTATAGGCTGAGTGTGAGGTGAGTGCAGGGTGAGTGTGACGTGAGTGCAGGTGAGTGTGACATGAGTGCAGGGCTAAGTGTGACATGAATGCAGGACAGAGTGTGACATGAATGCGTGGCAGAGTGTGACGTGAGTGCAGGGCAGAGTGTGACGTGATTGCAGGGTAGAGTGTGACGTGAGTGCAGGGTGAGTGCAGTGTGAGGGGAGTGCAGGGTGAGTGTAAGGGGAGTGCAGGGTGAGTGTGAAGTGAATGCACGGTGAATGTGAGGTGAGTGCAGGGTGAGTGTGACCTGAGTGCAGGGTGAGTGTGAGGTGAATGCAGGGTGAGCATGATCTGTGTTAGGCTGGGTGTGACGTGAGTTCAGAGTGAGTGTGATGTGAGTGCAGGGTGAGTGTGACGTGAGTGCAGGCTGAGTGTGACGTGAGTGCAGGCTGAGTGTGACGTGAGTGCAGGCTGAGTGTGATGTGAGTGAAGGCTGAGTGTGAATGAGTGCTGGGTGAGTGTGAAGTGAGTGCAGTGTGAGTGTGACGTGAGTGCAGGGTGAGTATGATCTGAGTGCATGGTGAGTGTGACGTGAGTGCAGATTGAGTGTGACATGAGTGCAGGCTGAGTGTGACGTGAGTGCAGGTTGAGTGTGACGTGAGTACAGGCTGATTACACTGTACTCAGTGTATTTGAAATATGGCTCCATGGCGCACACCGCTATTCTGATTGGTCGGTGCTGAACGCGGGTGTCCAATCAGTATAGCGGGTGCGCCACAGCTCCATGTGTAAAATCCCCCGACGACTTCAGATTTGAAATATGGCGCCGTGGCGCGCGCTGCTATTCTGATTGGTCACCGGTCAATGCAAGACAGAGATGAAGATGAAAGCCGGAGCCAGGAGCCGCGATCCACACCGGAGGGTGACAGCTGATAGCCAGGTAATGTATGTGCGCAGCGCTGCATGAGGGGGGCCATCCTGTGAAGGGGGGGCGGGCGCCGCCATACTGTGAGGGGGCACTGACTCGCATATAAGCCGAGGGGGGACTTTTCAGCCCAATTTTTGGGCTGAAAAACTCGGTTATATGCGAGTATATACGGTGTATAATAAATTGTTTACGTCACCTGTCGCATTTACTATAACATCTAAAACTGTTGGGTTTTTTTCTTTGTTTTTTTTTTTGGTTTTTTGCTTCATTTGCTTATGAATATATGTATGTGTCTTCAGAATCTGTGTCATTGTCAGCCTGACGAAGAGGCCTAAGTGTCTCAAAAGCTTGCTATGTTTACCATCTTTTCAGTTAGCATTGAAAGGTATCAACCACTGAGGACTCTCAGATTCCAATATATTTTTCTATCTACTGGCTTACACGGTACACACATTTTTTTCCTTCTGAAAATTAAGCCCTAAAAATAAGTTCTAAGGTTTGTTGAAATGACTGTACTATCCTCCATCTTGTAAAAAAAAAAACAGATTATATGATTAGAGCACTTGATATGAAGGTCTTGAAAAGGTCTATGAAAATAAACTTGCAGATATTTTAGCTTTCCCTTGAACCAAGGTAAGAAGTCCCTAGCATAAATATCAAGCCATAAAAGTTACTTTCTTCCTAGATATAACATCTGTGATTGCTATAGGTGAACTTCATGCTTTATCTTCAGTGGATACACCTTAACATGGCCCTACCTGAGCTACTGCTATGCTTTAATTTTTTTCTCCAAAGTTCCCTAATTTGCATTCTGAAAAGACGATTTCCTTATAGTGTTTACACATAAAACTTTCTATTGTGAAGAATGTTAAGTAGATATCCGTAAATTTTGAAATCTATTACCTTGGATTTGTCTACTTAGTGCAGGAATCCCTAGTTCTCAGAAAAGATGCTGTATGTGACATGTTGAAGGAAAGAGTAGGTCAGACGGAGCATCACAGGGGACTGCATCAGAAGAGGCAGCAGCAGGAAGGTCTTGGAAATGACAAAAATAATTGAGTATTAGCATTATTCTAGTCAAAGTCCAAAAATATTGACATTATTATACAGCAATTACCTTGTATTTTCACTGTCTTGTAGAGATCACTCAACAGTTCCAGCCTTCTGTGGAGTTCACCATTCCAGGTGCTCAGATGCCAATCCCGGCTGTACAATCCAATCAATATGCAGAAAAGAAAGAGGCAGCGGAACACTTTTCCAAACAATCCCTTTATTCAGCGATACTTCATATTACAAGTAATGAATAGCTAAATGAAAGTCAATGGGCTGCATTCATTGGTCTTCTGTTCAGTGCAGACTTTAATTCAATTGTGAGGGTTACATTGATTGCAGGGAAGGGGTGTGGAGGCGGACTACGGCTTCACCATTTCACACTGCTGGCGCTTCAATGGGTCTGCCAACAGCACGAAAGAGTGAAGCCGTAGCCCGCCTCCACACCCTCTCCCTGCAATCAATGTAACCCTCACAATCCAATTAAAGTCTGCACGGAACAGCAGACTGGTGAGTGCCATCTCTTGTCTATCTTTTAGCTATATGCTTTAATCCTTTTTTGGGATGTGCAATACCCGTCAGTGCTTCCTGCAGGAACCAGGGTAGTCGACCTGTTCGATCTAAAATATAGGTTTCTGTTGTGTTGGTGCCCAGATTCATTCTTATTCACTTTCATCTATTACAAGTAATGGCTGGAAGGTAGTTGCAGGAGGGGAAATTAACAGAGGGGTGCATTAAAGGAGGATGATGATTATTTAACGTACCCCACCTGTTCACCTTCCCTCCTGGTACTACATTATAGCCATTACTTCTTATATGAAGTTTCGCTGAATAAAGGTGAATTCACATATGGAAGAGTGTGTTGCTGCCTTTTTTACTTCTGCATTTTAAGAAGCATTATTCTATTGTTCTTAGTTCTTGCCTGGCCCACTTAAATCAACAAAATTGCAACCCACCACAATTTTGCTGGATTTTTCAGAAGTAAATGACCAAAAACGAATTTGGGGAAGTAATAAATTAATTTGTTTAACATCAATTTTGTCATCTCTATTACCTACCAAAATACACATCTACAAATTCATAACATCAATAGTATGAAGCTCCTCAACATCAGAAGCACTCATACAGGATCTTGTCACCACCATGGTTCCCTGTAGGCACCATACATTTTTCAAAATGTATTTTCAAATGCAAGGTTCTTCCAGTAAAACATGGGATTTCTTATGTGTTTATGAGTGCTTCTGGTTTCATGGTGCTACATTTCATTGATGGTATCATGTGTTTACAGGTGTACTGCTCTATACTGAAAGAGAAAAAGTTACCATCACTTCATACTCTTTGTAAGCATAAACTTTTCCAACATGATAATAATCTCAAAACACTCATCTGTTGTGTTCTTTAAGAGGAACATGGAGAGGGTACGCTCACACTAGTGTAATGAGGGTGATTGTTCCCTGTTATCCACCCCCACGTGGCGTGCCCAGCCAATGGAATGACCACAAACACCGGTCTTAGAGATAACAGTTGCTTTTATTGAAGCAGGAACAAGGGAATGCAACAGGGGGTAAATGTTTCACAGTCTTTTCTGGTTAGACTACAAGCAATACAGTGCGGAGTTTAATACTGACATGATATTGTGGTTCTCGAGCTTTAAGAGCATGGATTGTTTAGATGCAAAACTTGTATGTTGTTATAGGAATGTTCAGACTCTTTTGTGGCTTACATTAGAAAGTTAGATATAACAAGAAAGTTGTACAGACCGGTGAATCCTGGGGTTATTTCACAGATAGTTCCGGCACATGCTAAAGTACTTGAAGAAAATAACGAAAGGTTGCGATGGAATGGGAGACCCTCAATCATTTCCAACTGCGTGCAGTAGGTTCTTCGGCATAAACAGTATGCCCTACCATCTGGAGAAGCACTTGTAGATCCGGACAGCGAGGATCCAGGATGGAAAGTCTTTAGCATACTGTCTGTGAGAGACAGAGGCACTAAAAGAGGTTATTCTTGTAGATGAATGTTGCAATATATTACCAACTTGCTAACTTAGTGCTGTCCTTTAAAAATAAAGATTATACAAAATACTAGATGTAATATTTTTTATGTGGACTATATTCATTCTTCCATTAACTACCGTATTTTTCGGGCTATAAGACGCACGCAGGTTTTAGAGGTGAAAAATAAAGAAAATAATATTTGAAGCAAAAAATGACATTAATATGACACTCAGGTCCTGCGACCAGTCATTGCTGGCATTCAGACACAGGAGCAGCATGCGAACTGCACCACTGACATCTTGCTTCAGTGTCTGATGGCGGGGAGACAGATGTAAGCGCTGACTGGTCGCAGGGTCTGAGTGTCAAATCAATTTCACGTGGACACGGAGTATGCAACTTCTGACAATGCTGTGTTCGTTATAGACAGCACACGATCTCCCCAGCAGCTGCAGGAAGCCGGGGAGCAACCACGCGTACTGGCTATTAGAGAACTGAGCACTCTCTGCTCTCCATGCCCATCTCTCAGCGCTGTCTTCAGTGCAAAGAGGTGGGCAGGGGTGAACAAGTGAATATTCATGTCCTTAATAAGCGGACACACATGGTTGCTCCAGCCTGCAGATTATTCGGTAGGGACCCTCCCTTGCCTGTTCTGATCCCACTTCACCACCATCTCACCATTTCACCTCCTTCTTATATTTAGGCTATAAGACACACACTCCACGTTCCTCCAAAATGTGGAGGAAAAAAAGAGCTTCTTGTAGTCCGAAAAATGCCTTAATTTGAGTAAAACTGAAGATTTTGTAATTAAAGTTATATTATAAGCCTGACTATCATGTTATGGGATTAAAAATGTTCTATGAAATGTAGTCTTGTAAACATTTTGGAAATTGTTTATGTATTCTATAAGATATTGATTAAAATCTTACTTATCAAAAGGGATATACACACTTATGCTATATACTGTATAATCATTAATAAGAAATACCATATATACTCGCGTATAAGCCGAGTTTTTCAGCCCAAAAATTGGGCTGAAAAGTACCCCCCTCGGCTTATACGCGAGTCAGTGCTGTATACCGATGTATACATCGGTACATACCGATGTATACATCGGTACATACCGATGTATACATCGGTATACAGCAGCCCCCGCATCCCCAGTAATGCAGGGCCCCCCCAGCCTCGCTCCGGTCACCTGTAAAGCAAACTATACTTATCAGTGTCCCGCTGTCCGCGCCCGCTCGCCGCTGACATCCGCGATCCTCCATCTTCATGCGTCTTCTTCCTGTTTCTGTGCTCGTCGCAGGCAATGACGTCATTCCCTGCGACGAGCACAGGAAACAGGAAGAAGACGCATGAAGATGGAGGATCGTGGATGTCATCGGGCTGTATATACTACTAGGGCTGCGTCTATACTACCACTGGGGCTGTATATACCACTGGGGCTGTATATACTACTGGGGCTGCGTGTATTCTACCACTGGGGCTGCTGTATCTACCTCTGGGACTGGTGTATACCACACTGCTGGGGGCTGTATACTTGTGCTAGGGTCCACCCTCGGCTTATACACGAGTCAATAGATTTTCCCAGGTTTTGGGGGCAAAAGTAGGGGGGTCGGCTTATACACGGGTCGGCTTATACACGAGTATATACGGTACATTATATGAGTAGATATTCTTTAAAAGATCAGGTTTTATAGGAAAGAGTTACTATATGTTCAGTGTTTGTGACCAAGTTGAATACTTCTTGTTCTGTGTTGTAAACTCTTTGTAGGTATATAATTAAATATATTGATGAGATAATATTATTGTTATTATTAGTATTTTTTATGATTTATCTCATTTACTTTTTTTATTGTTGTATTCTAAAGTGTACTCTTCTGCATGTAAAAGCTAAAACAATTTTATTATATTTCAGATTTTTCTACAATTGTTGATAATACTTCTTGCTCCATCTACAAGATGGAATGATTTTAATGTAAATTAATTAAATCAACTAATTTAATACACTTAAAACTAAATTTAATTTCTACTAATATTTTCAATAGGAAACTGAATTGCCTACAAAAGTCTTTAGCCATTTTCATTGAAACACCAGAATAATTCCCCCAGACATATCCAAATTCAGAAGATGACAGGAAGGTGGATACTGACAGCAAAGATCACCCTTGAGGGTGTTTAGAAGAAAATCTATCATCTGTGAAACTGGAGTGATAACAGCCATTAGCTGCAAGGGATGTACTCCTTGTCAATTTTCCAAAAGAGAAAATGCTTTTACAGAAAAGATAAACTGTGACTGTCAAGCAAAGATGATACTCTTATCATTGACAAGATTAATCACTAAAATACTAAGGAACTGGTGTACCAGAAAAGCTTGCTGGACTGCTGTGCACTATTGTTAAACAGTCACTCATATTTTGTGTACTTTTGTAAGTCTTATGTTTTCTACGTAAACTGAATATTGTATATACACCTAACACACTGTATAAAACTTGTAAACTAAAAAAAAAAATTGCTCTCAGTTTTGTGTTCATTTTTGATATTTGATATAACTTTCAATGACTATATGGACATTTTACCACAAACCTACTTTGCATTAAAACAATTGAAATATAGCCATCGTGTCTCAACACTCCTTTATTTGTCTTGAGATTCCCTCATGTTTTTGGCTGTTTTCACATGTGTGAGCTTTGCAGCTTTTTTGATAAACAATATCGGAAGGTTTTGGAAAAGAAGGCTACTGCTCAGCAATTGTAGTAAAAAATGTCTGATAAATTCACTGGTAATTGGTCTCATACAGTTTAGAAAATCAAGGTCTGTTCAATAAAAGATTACTAGGGATGAGCGAGTAGTCAAATACTCGACACGCTATACTCGTGCTTAGCAGATTGTAATACTCGAATTTGAAGGCTGCGTCATTACTGTGATTGGCTAATTCTGGGTGGGAGATCCAATGTCAATGCTTTGTTTCAATTTAATGTGCATTCTTTGACACTCATTCAGTTAAAATGTATTGCCATGCAGAGACAAGCTTTTTGCATCGCAATGACAATTCCAGCTGCTGGCCACTCAGAGATCAGCAACTGATAATGACTTTGTTATGCTTTGCAGTGAGATCATATACTGTCATGCCATCATGTCAACTTCATCTACTGGCCTTAATTGGCTGGCAGGTGGCCTGTATCCAGATACAATCTTCAAGGTGTCTATGGTATCTGTGGCTAGTGTGAATAAAATAAGTCACTGATGTAATGGAGGACAGGTGAGAAGAATCTTGCATGCTGAAGTATTGAAAAAAGCTGGTAGACAATCTAAGGACTGGTTTTCCCCAGTACATCAGTGAGGGAGACAGTACCTATCACAGATCTATAATTACAACATCAAGTCGACATCAAATCATCAGCGTAGAAACACTAGCAGCCACAATGTAACTGTCAGAAGCAATTTCTTTAAGTATTTTGACCAATTTTTTCAACCAGCCCATCTACTGGCAGAACTAAGTACAAGTCAGACACATAGTAAATGACTAGAGAGGATGGTGCAGGAACATCATAGCTCAATATAATTGCCATCATGGGGGATTGGACCATTTTGCATTTTCAACTTAAAAAATGGAGGAGTGGCCTGTGTTCACTAGTCATGCCTTTTCTCTCAAAATGCGTCTTTGCTGGTGGTGTCCTGATGGATAAGTGCATCTGGCTGTCTCCTGAAAGTGTAGACCCTCTAACTTTCATCAAGTTGAACAAGCCATGGATCTACAAAAGACTTTTCTGCCCTAGTGGTATACAGCTCAGAGTAGGCAATGTACTTTTCAGTGTGCTGCATTCATCTTGCCATTGTACAATTTTTATTCTGGGTCAATTGATACCACTTTGGTGGTATCTGACTCTAATTTTTTTAAATGTAGAGACTCTTTTTGGGGTCTTCTTGTCTGTTCTGCTTGTTGTAAAGTTCTTATCCATGTCCTCATCGTATAGTAATAGCCCTCATCCTGTAGTACTGTCTACATCTTTGTCCCATTCATGTAATAATGTGCCCATAATGGTCCTTATCTTGTACTAACGTGTACTTCCTTGTGCCCATACTGTAGTAATGTTCCTTATTGTGCCATTCTTCACATATACATGAAAGCTTTGTATTATCTGCTGGCCCTAAGCCTGAAATTCATGGGGTCACACCAATATTAGACATGACCACAATGAATTTCTATTAAAGTGTTAAAAAAAAAACACAACACAGAGAAACATTTTTTTATTAGAAAAAACGAAACAACACTTAGAGTCACCAAAAATTAAAAATAAAAATCTTCTGTCCAACGTAGTCCAAATGGGAAGGAATCTCAGCACTGCTACATAACTCTGCATAGACAGCACATGTCTATGCAGAAGGAGAGCAGGTTGAGCACTGACTGTGACAGTCAGAGTTCACCCCAGGTCATAGCTTTTTGAATGCACTATTTTCTGGGGTGGCTGCGGACTAGAGTGACCGGATCTCATATGGGGGGGGAAAAATGTCAGAATCTTGTTAGTCTGGACCCCACAAAACGATTCCCCTTTCCAGATATTGAAATAGCCAAAATTTGAGCTCGATCAAACGACGTTAACCCGTGCCGCTCTCGCTCAAAGTTTGAAAAAATCCACATTTTTGGCCAAAAAGCTGACATATGGAGCCATAACTCCAGAACGGTAAATAATAAAAACACGCTTAATATCTCAAAAGAAAGCTAATGTTGTTCTTCAAAATTTATATTTTATACATAATTGTTATTTTAAGTCAAACTGAGTTACAACAGCTTTTAGCCCCAAGAACGTGACCTGGTACCACTAGGAGCATACTTCGTATATTTTGTTATTAAGTGATAAATTTTGTTTTTTTTTTGGTATATTTTTGAGTTTAATGTAGAAATATAATAAAAAAACAAGTAATACTGATAAGTCTAATGACATTTTTTATTTTAAAATATAAAAATGAGGTATATAATACATACAAAACAGACACAGAAAAGATACAGACGTAGTACCTACATGAGTTGATAATTTTACATAGTTATCTAATCTATTCTAGAGCTTTTGTTAAAGTAGTTTTTGAAACTTCAGAATATAATGCTCGGCATTTGCTTACAACTTGCAGGACATATTGCTTTTGTTCTTTATCTTTTGTCAGAAGGTTGTTAAAGTCGGTAATTAATTTAACACCATGCTCAGCCATATCATTAACTACTTTTAATGTTTTGACAATTTTCAATCCTTCTTGGAAGTCATTATTTTGAGGCCAGGTGTTTGGATTTTGTCTTAGGAAATCTGTTTTTACATTAAATCGGTCAAAGAATGTAAACGTTTCTTTGGTAAGTAAATTTAGCTGGGGGCTGGAATCTGCAGCGCAGGGTGGCCCAAGCTTTCTGGGACACCCGCCGATGCGAACTGCAGTCCACAGCCACCCCAGAAAATGGTGCGTTCATAGAAGCGCCATCTTCTGGCGCTGTACCCAACTAATCCAGGGCCCTGGTGCGTTGACTCACTGGGTAATAAAGGGGTTAGGGCCAGTTTCATATTATCAGCTGGCCCTAAGCCCGAAACTCATGGGGTCACGCCAATATTATACATAACTGCCATGAATTTCTAGTAAAGTGTTCAAAAAACAACACAACACAGAGAAAAAAAAGTTTTATTATAAAAACAAAACAACACTTATAGACTCCATCTTTATTAAAAAAATAATCTTCCGTCCGACGTAGTCCAATCCAGTCTTCTTCTTTAGCTCAGCTTCATCTCTGGCAGTGAACCTCTACCAGAGATATAGCTGAGCTGTGCGGCTGTAGGAAAGTTCATGTGAGTAAATGCTGCATGAACTCACATGAACCCTGACAGCACCGTGTGGCTACTTCAAATGAACAGATGATCAGCAACAGCTGTTCATTTGATATAATCAGCAGGAAGGCCGGCAGTGAGAAGACTTCACCACCGGCTTTCCCGGCGCTCCCCGCTCCCTTATGTACGCTCCCCTCTTCCTGCCGCCTCTCTATCCGATCCTAAGTTAGGACCGGGTGGGGAGTTCAGAACCAGGGAACGCGGAGGGGGCATCAGGGAGCACAGAACGGGAAAGCTGAAGGTGAAATCTTCTCATCGCTGGCTTTCCTGCCCGGGTCCTTTGCTCCCCGCTCCCTTGTGCTGTGCTTCCCAACCAGTCCTAACTCAGGATCGGGATGGGAGGCGGTTGGTGGAGGCTGCAGGGGACCATAGGATTGGGATGGGAGACACAAGATCGGGCTGAATGATCATGCAACCATTTCAGCCTTTTCCTCAGCCCCCAGATTATTGTGTAGGGTCCAGCTGAGGAATTACTCGGCTTACTCGCTTTTCCCATTGACTTACATTACACTCGCTACTCATAACGAGTACCCAAGTATCGGGACCTACTCGTTACGAGTATAGCGAGTCCGAATATTTCACTTCTCGCTCATCCCTGTTGTGTACACTTTGTGACAATTGATAAAATTATTGTAGCTAGTAATTTTGGGCTATACTCCTGTTTTTCTTTGGGTGAAACAGTTGTTCCGACTGTAGCGGATAATCAAGTAGAGGTCCAACGGCTGGACACCTGTTGAACAATACTTGCCAAGCTGATGGAGGAGGTAGAAGCAGCAGATGCATTTGATGTTGCAGTCGGTTTTTGGTGATGCCCACTAGGCAGAGTTTTACTGCAGTAATTTTCAGACTAATGCAGGGTGCTTGGCCATGTGGCGATTCTTGCTTGTAGTAGTCAAATTGTTGGATTTTTTTTCCTCTACTTAATTTTTACCTGCAAAATTAGCAAATAAAGTGAGTTTGGTAATCTTTTGCAATGGTAAAAAAAGGTCCAGGCTAGGCAACCCTTACTACCTCAGATAACTGCAGACCCATGACCACTGCTGTCCAGAGCCAGAGTTGTGGCTGAGGATACAGTGTCTGTTGTGCTTACAACCCTCAGTCTCTGTGCAGGAATACACAAACTAACCTCCTTATCTTCTTTCTCCAATGCTGAGCTACTCAGCTGTGTGATTTTGGGTTTATTCTAAGATTGATCTGGAACCTCATCATAATCATCATCTCTGTTGTCACACTCCTTGCCATGAGAGTCACCCCCTTCCCTTCCTACCCTGAATGAACAGTACAGTGTGGATGGTCCTCAGGTATCTGAGTCTAATCATCATCACCTCCACCCCCAGAGGTTAACATCTGGTGACAAGGGTCTGGATTCTGCTAGGACAATACTTCTTATTTACCCAGATCCAACTCCAAAATATTTTGGGCATTACTGCAGATGCTTTTCTCCTCTGGAGTATGTGAATCTTTGGAGCAGACATCTGATGCCAGTGAAATTGAATGCGTGAACATTCTGCAGAATCATCCATCTGTGTTTTCCTACAATCAGTTCTGTGGTTGTAGAGTTGTTGTGACATGGGGAGACACGTGGGTAATTAGGGCACCACTTCTGAGGACTATAATGGTACCTTTACACGCCGCTACCGAGAGGTAGAAACCGGCAGGTGTCGGAGACAATTGTACCTTGTACCTTCAAAACACCGCAAAGTGGCGGCGTGTAATTCAGGTTGTACCTTCCTGTCTCTGTGGATACCTGTCTTTCAGCCATGCTGAAAAAAAACAGGTATAAACCCTATGGTAACGGAGTGTAATCGGGGCACAGGCAAGGTATTTGAGTTACCTGGGGCGTGCTACAGCATCATGTATACCACGCCCCATCAACTATCATTGGTGGGGACTACTGTGTACCCATTGGCTGTCCCTGCACAGGGCGGCATATTTAACGAGATGACCAGTCACTACACATTTGCTATAGCGTCATGTATTAGCCAGCCTCCCTGCGCTGGCTGGCCAATCATGATGTTATTGCATTGTCCAATCACCGTACGAGCACCGCGTAATACACAACTCTGTCACACCTATGTAGTTACGGCGCACAATATGTACGCCCATATTCCCTTGTGGTAGGGCGTGTAAATCAGGGAAGGTGCTCCACAGAAGGTAATCTGCGGCACCCGTCGGCACTTCCAGGGATCGAAAATACCTTTTGTGGAGCACCTTGTGGCGGCATGTATTTGCGGCATCAGGTACCGTTAGCAACTGTTGAAAACGCGCACGTGCGGTGCCTACCTGTTACTACACTCGGTAGCGGCGTGTAAAGGTACCATTATGTTTATAATGGTAAGGTGGAGGAACATGAGGATAGGCCACTTGATGCAGTGCTTTCCTAGAACGGAGGCAAAGCTCGGCATCATCCACAACTCAAATCACTCCACTGCTGGCAAACAAAGAGATTGGAGTAGACTGTCCAGTAACAGAAGTTGTCACTTTGCTTGTGATACGATGACATGCCAATGTTTGGTTACCACAGCTTTCAGTAACATTAGCAGTAGCACCTACCTCATGAACACCTCGAACACCAATGCCAAGCCTTCTCCTTTTTCCAACAACCTTTTCCCCTTCCCCTTTCCATCATGACCTCAGGATTTCCCACTCATCTTTTTTGAACACAGGTTTAGAAAGTACTTGTTTGAGGCCAAACAGCGCTTTTAGGGAAAACTGAAAGATTTGAGAATCACAAGTTAGAAGCCAAACACAACCTTTTTAAGGGAAACTGAAGGATTTGGGAATCACTGGTTAGAGGCAAAACAGAGCATTTTTAGGGGAAACTGAGGAATTTGAGAATCACGGGTTACAGGCCAAAAAAATGCATTTTTAGGGGAGACTGAAGAATTGAGATTTACTGGTTAGAGGCACAACAGAGCCTTTTTTAAAAAGAAAATAAAGGATTTAAGAATCACAGGTTAGAGGCCCAACACAATCTTTTTATGGGAAACAGAAAGATTTGAGAATCACAGGTTACAGGAAAAGAAATGTTTTCAAGGGGAAACTGAAGTATTTGAGAGTCACCGGTTACAGGCAAAAATATGCCTTTTTAGGGGAAACTGAACGATTTGGCAATCCCTTCCTAAATGCAAAAAACATGGCTTTGCCAATGCACACAGATTTAGGAATCACACTCTCGCCCTTCTATGCTATCTAAAAAGTGTTTATTTATCTATCTAATTGTGTAATATGGACAGAGCATCACAGAGCAGCTCGGAGTGGGAGCAGCAGTATCCCCAGCAGTTACATACACAAAATGCAGCTAACTGCAAATGGACACTTCTTTTATTCCTAGGGACATGTGACTTTGGCAGCCAATGAAACAAGCTAGCCAATGACACAAGTCCTTATATCTTCAGCTTGTCAATGTTTAATGAACCCTGATTGGCTGCTCGCCTGGAATATGCACACAGAAAGTTCAGGAAAAAAATGGAGTCCAACGGTCCCCTGACCTCTCCCCACCCCGTACCCTCATCAAAGACATTCTGCCCGTTATCCTACACTGCCAATAGGGAGGAGCAAAGTATCACTTAAACGCAATAATGATTTTTGTAATCTGTTCACTCACTAGACAAATCTGTTTTTGCCGACTTTTTTGCAGATTGATTGGGTTTACCAAACCAGAACCGAATTTGCCATGTTCATGCCAAATTTGAAATTGGCGAACATGTTCTGAGAAAGTTTGCTCATCTCTAATAGGGTATACTATTACTATTTGGAGTAACAGATGAAGCATTATTACTGTTTAGGGACACAGAGTATATTGTGTGGAGGCATGTATGCATAGTACTAATATTATGAACTGGTTATAGCACTATATGGTTTCGGTACAAATAAGTGGAAGAGTGTTATGTATTTAAATCTGCAGAGACAAGTCACAAATAAAAGAAATGATCATGGTGGTCTAGGCCAATTGGAAAAGAAAAGAGAATATGACTGACAACAATCAGCAAGTATGTCACCAGTGTCTCTGATATAAAGACAACCAAATCTATTGAGATGGCACTTCCAAAAGGATAGAAAGTATTATGGTAGTGAGGAGAGATCATTGGTGGCAGCGTTGCTGGCACTCCTCATCAGTATCTCCACAACATTGCTTGTAACTCCTGGAGTACCTAATTTAAGGCTGATGAGGAGACTTAGAAGGGGATCCACCAAGGAGCTCCCCTCACTTTTGAAATATGTTCTATCCTCAATCCTTTTGGGAGCGTCATTTCAATAGACTGGATCATCTTTATATAATTATTTTTCCTATGAACTCCCATGCTGGGCCCACTCATTCTATCAACAGGTGTGCTGCAGACCTAATAGACAAGGATCTACAAGCATATGAACAAGTGCATGAAGGTGAGTGCATAAATATGCACATTTATGTGAAAGTGTATTAATGCTACACTAAGATTTGGCACTGCAATTATCCCTCTTGCTTTTACCCTGTCAGGAACTGATGGAACCAGTGATTCACTGGAATTATCTGTGCAGTATATACCCATATGGTCTGCAGAGCACTGTTGTAGAAATGTAATATTCAATAGCATGGTTAGTGTACAGCAGTAATATAAGTCTTAGTATAGTCATTTTTGTAATGGTTTCTCATGGTTGTACATGTCAGGCAGCGTAATATTTGTAATAAATACCCCTATCTAGGAATGTTGGTGTGAAGAAACCAGCATGGACTTTTATGTTGAGAAATCCCATGGCTGCATTTTAGTGCTAGTGTGGATATGCCTACTACTACTATTATATAATTGCAAATGGGTTTTGCGCCCGGCGTGGTCATGTGATACCGCGAAGCATTGGCGCGAAGCGCCATTGCGAGTCGCCGTGTCATGTGGATACGCTCGAAGCATGCCGCGCACGCCATTGCGAGCAGTTCTAAGGCGACTCGCTATCCTGCGCAGCGGCATGGCGATCGACTCAGCAGCGAAGCATTGGCGCGAAGGGCCATTGCGAGTAGAGACTCGCCGTTCTAGAATCCCGATGCATGTACATCGGCTCCAGCTAGTATGCCATAAAGGCAAATAATCTACACTCACACATCAGCAGTATTCAAGATGACAGAATTTTGCATAAAAACATTATTATGCTTAGCTTTTAATTTTTCATTTGTGAAAATGTCTATATTTGTTAAACAACAATTTGCACATGATTATATCAAACATAGAGATAGCCTTTATTTTTATGAGAATGTGAAGCCAATGTAAAACTTTTTTTAGATTATAAATATTTATATATAATTGCCTTCCCCTTGTAAACAGGATTTCTTTTTGCCCAAAGGGAGAGAAAACAATTTGTGTGTTAATTTTATCTCACTTGTTATGTCATGCCTCAGATGTTTTGTATATAAAAGAGATTAGATTAAAAAAATGCATGTAACCTGTGTTTGAAATATAGGAATTGTAATTAGAAGAGCTGTTAATTTAGATCTCATTTACACACCACATGTATCCCAATGAGAATATACATGAAATAGTAATAATTTATAATGTATAAGTCTTCACAAATACACTTAAATGTGAAATAATTCCTAAAACACTGCAATCAATATTCTGATACAATGTATTCTGATCCGGTCTAGCTGTTTGTTTGTTCCTCAGGGAATTTCGACAAGCAAATGTGTTTTCCAAAAACTGTTTGATGTCTACTACATAGTGAAAAAATGCTTCTAGTCTTTAGTTTGAACAGTTTAGAAATGGAAATAACAACTATGCTTAGATTAAGAGATTTCAAATATTTCAAAATATTCTTCTTATCCCAAAGCACAAGTTCAGCATTCATGAATTTGACTATAGATATATGATAAAAACAACCAAAACAGATTCACCAAATAAAAACCTTGTAAAGATTTTCATGTGATTTCTTTTATTTGCTGTTTCTCTTAAGAAAACTTGGTTATCATAAATTAAGCAGACCGTTTATGACAATTACAGGTAATTGTAAGCATTAAAATGTTTTCCAAAAAGATTCCAAAAACTTTGGGTGGATTTGCTTATATTAATGTAAGGGTGGTTTCACATCTATGAAAATCTTGCCCTATGCTGCTCTGTCTGCCTGCGCCAGCGCAAATGCAAGCGCAGGGGCATTTAGCAGCTTGGGCAGCCTAGTGCAGGGACACATAGATACCCTGCATTTGCGCTCAGCTGCGCTCGGTGCCCCCAATTATAGCCTTGGCCGAGCACAGCCGAGCGCGCGCTCTGTATAGTGAGAATCGCAAGGGAAAGTGACAGAGCGCACGGCCCATGTGCCTGTCACTTAGCACCTGGAAACGCCCAATTGTAGTGCTGCCCAAGCCCCTAAATGCCCATGCGCTTGCATTTGCGCTGGTGCAGAGCAGCCAGAGCAGCCAGGCGCAGGGACCTGATAGATGTGGAACAGGCCTATGATTACTATTATCTAATTCTCTTCATGAAACATAAAATAAATTAAAATATGACTACACCTTTTCATAATCAGTAATGTATTCCAAGAAAGCACATTTATCACATGGCTAAAATTGTATTAACAGCAAAAATATGCATACAAATTAGATAGAATATTTCCATAGATTTAAATACAGTACATTATTGTACCCCTTTATCTAAGAATTTTGGGATGTCAATATTAATTCCAAAAACATATTCAGCCTACCAGTTGACTGTTGCTTTCATGAATTAAGCTAGGGTCACACCTGAAGGGTGACCCACATTTACTGTATCCTCTAAATGCTGAGCCGGGTCTGCTGTAACGGCTAGCATTAACATTGAGTGCTGACAGGCAATGCCGCTTCATAGTAACCCAATTTTTACCTTGGATGCGGCCACAAGGAAGCCCCAGGAACTGCGCTTTAGCAAAGCGCACGGGAAAACGTTGACTGCAACAACATTAAGAAAGATTGCAATTGACTTGAGGAGTGGAACAATGGGAGGAAAAGTATAAGGCTAGGGTCACACATGTGAGGCTGCACCCATTTACTAGATGCATTAATGGATTCAGTTTTTTAAATTGCCATTTTCATGTTATTTTTGTCCTCAGTTAACACATGCGTTAACACATGGTACATATATATACCATGCGTTAATGCATGCGTTTCCCATAGGGGCCAAGGTTAAAACAGGGCGTTTTTGACAAAGCTCCCAAAAATGTTGCAGACTATGTTTATCGTGCTAGTAGTAAAAATGCAATGCACTAAACACAATGCACTTTTGCATTGCGTTTTTTGCATTGGAGTCTATGGGTGCATTAACAGATGCGTTTTTACACATTTCCACATGTCAAAATGGATCCATTAGCGGATGCATGATCAATGTGCCCTGGCCCAATAGAAACCGGCATAATTCTGGATTTATCAGCCACTCCTGATTTTGGCAACAAAAACTGACAAGCAAAACAGACCAAAAACACAAAGTGTGAATGAAGCCTTACTCTCCTGAAATTACAGTTTTTATTTTTTTATAGTGCACAGCTAGTTTCGATATAGACCCTTGCACTCTTCCCCTCTTTAACAATGGTTGTCTTCGACCATCTGTAAAAGCTGAAAACCTTAAAGACACTAATACAGGCTCTTAAAACCTTTATAAGTTTAAAACATCTAGATGAGGTAGTAGCTACTTGGTTAGAACCTGAAACCAAAGAGTCCAAGATCTTTTTAATGGCTGGGCCTGCAGAACAACACAAAAAAAACAGTAGCCCTCTGTTTATTAGGGCACAGTGCACAAAGTTCCTCACCTGGCTGGACGTAATGACCCTAAAAACAAAAGTTTTATTCTTAAACTGCAACTCACAAACATGACAACATACATTATTAAAAACTAAGGTGCACAGATAGTAGGGGGGAAGGGATAAGCCCTGCCTATTACACTCCCTCCTGACCCCTAGCTGAAAGTGGAGGTCAGCATCTTAAATAGAAGTGGCACCCCCACTCACCATTGACTATTCCTAAAGCTACCCTCAATGCTCCTGGAAGGCAAAGGCAGAAATAGTATTCAATATAACAGGTACAAATATTAAGGCAGCCATAAGATACATTTTATTAGAATAGTCAAGAAAAGATTTCACACACCAAAGTAACTTAAAAAATTGAGCCAACGGTGCCTGGGAACTGTCCAATACCTCACAGTGGAGGTTGGTGCCCTAAAGCAGCGAAATGGCGCCTCTACTCCCGTAGATTGTCACCTAGATGGCCCTTATCTCAAACACTGTAACCTGCTAAAGTGCTTGTGCAAACCAATAATGGACACGTGCTCAGATTAGGTGCAGCAAACGTAGAAGTGGCCAAATGGTGCTATGTATTCAGGGCTACTTATCCAAGAAAAATCATCATGCCCATTCTCCACGCCTCGACACATTTCTAAACATTTGCTGATACCTGTGGAGCTACACACAATAAAGATGTAGCCCAGGAACGGCGCACACAGCAAGCATAATAACATCAATGCCATGGACACAACACAAGCTCAGGGGACATTCCACTATATCACAGCAATGTTCATAAAATTTATTTGAACTCAATCTTGTAATTGTTGATGATAACATTCCACAGTTAAGACTAGGATACCAGTGATTGGTCAATATGTGGGCTAGCCTACTGAGATATTAATATACCCACAAAAGCTTTTCTTATGTCTGATGTAAGATAAACGCAGACCTTGGAAACACTATATTTGATGCACATGTAAAATTTCCCTTAGGTGGATATAATATGTACCTCTTATAAAGGAACAATAAACAAAGGGGGTGGTACGTAATTGCATTCTCTCATCTATAATATGGGTTTTTACCAATTTATTGGCAGAACAAAATGTGAAGTGAGAACTGGATTTATATTTCTGTAGG
Organism: Allobates femoralis; assembly: GCA_033576535.1. Taxonomy (NCBI): domain Eukaryota; kingdom Metazoa; phylum Chordata; class Amphibia; order Anura; family Aromobatidae; genus Allobates; species Allobates femoralis. Next base: position 299,913,897 of record JARQOC010000001.1, on the reverse strand, counting down.
AAACACATATAGGACAGCTTTTCATTGATTCCCTTAGGAACCAGGGACTCAAACCTAAAGGTCCATTCAGTCTCCATTTTGAGAATACGATGGTCATGCTTACCACCTCTTATATTCTTTTTTACTACCTCCATAAAATGAAAAGAGAGGTGCTGGGTGTCACCCCCATGAACTTGTGCCCCCTCATCCGCTAATCTCTTCCTAGGCTGGTGGGAGAAAACCATCATGTTTAAACATGGGAACTGTTGGTGGGAGCCTCATATCCTTTAATGGTGTAGATACATTATCTCAATAGTCCACCAATTATCACTGTCTCACCTTACAAAAAACCACTTCAAAATCACCCAGAGTTCCCTATCAAGGGCTCTCAGGTGAATAATGAGTACAATTTCTATTATTATTTAAGTGATCACTTTATTAGTCATAATTTATAAATCTTCCATAAAAACATATTAAAAATAGTTACATAGGAGTACCTTAATGATTACAGTATTTAATATCTGGGTCCAGGACTAAGACCACTTACATCAATGTTTATACAGTATACTTTATACCATAGCCGATAATACCAGGTGCATAAGGGTGTACTGTTTATTTATTTGTCACTCGAGGCAGCTTTGCACTCTATTGTATGATTATGGTGCTCTCATCTTCTACAATACTTGTGTACCTGTTACTAGCAATTGACCTTTTTCTGACATAGGTTACAGTATAGTAATGTAGTGCTGCCCTGATGTTTTAACTGTAGCTGCACACTCTCCTATATATCTGGAGCTCAGGACTTCTTAACATATATGCATACCTATGTGCTAGTAATGCCCCTTCTAATCCAGGTTACACTTTATGTGCTGCTGCCTCCGTGATAGATTTCTTATTTCCCTCATTGATATCGCATACCTGGTATGTATTTGTTTGTGGCCTCCGTCCTGGCACCCCCACCGCCAACGTACGTTTCGTCTCCTTCCTCAGGGAGTAACCTTGCTCCTAAGTTGCTACTTTTTATATCCCCTGTGTTAATCGCTAACTGTTTGCAGCCGCCGTCCTATCGGCGCATCACTTCCGGCTCGCACGTCACGTGTTAAACCAGACCTCCCACATCCTGCCCATGAACCGCAATCAATCGTTTCTGCGTGCCAGCGGGTCACATGACAGGTGCCGAGTCTGGGTGCGTGTCGAGCCTGTCATGCGCACTCGCGGAGGTTGCGTGGTCTTCTATTTAGGGCTGGGAACTTGATTAAATCACTTTACCTTTTCTCCTGCTGCTACGGGCTCGTGATATCATATATGCCATATTATCATCTACAGCTTAAAGAGTCATATTATGCTATTTTATTGATATTTATGTGACATGGGTACTATAATTACTTTTTCCACTGTTTATATATACTTTTGCTCTCAACTATTCACCTGATTATATTAAACGGACCAATGGTTATAAAACGTCCTTGTGACCTGGTACCATCATACATAGCATGTATCCATAATATTTTAATTAATAATTTAAAGTAACATTATATTATCTATAAAGTGTCAATTATCTCATATTTAAAGTGACAGTGCATACAATTATAAATATTAAAAATAAAAATAAAAAATATATATTAAATATATGATATAGATTACAATATATATATAATTATAAAATTATAAACATAAATAGTGAATCATATTAGTGAGAATTGATATATTAATTTCAATAGTAATTTTACAACACCATTACCTTTGTACAAAAACACACTACATTATATATAAAGTGACAGTGCATACATGATAATTAACTTATCACGATACAATACATGCTATTACCTACATGAATAATTATGAACCAAACTACAATATTATATATTGTGGAACACTCATCATCTCTCCCATTCTACACACAATTATCACTCCATTATAGCTGATTATCTGCCCACCCACCCATATATTTACCCCCTGTGTCTACCTACACATTAATCGGGTATGGGTAACTGCAGGATCTGCAGCTATCTCACATCCATCTTATGGCATTATTTATTATCTTAATTTTCCCTTCCCCCTACTAATACTAAATTAATTAACTTCATTCTCATATCCCCCTATCTTATACACATACATATATACGTTTAGATAATGTTCTTCTTCTTTGGGGGTTTGATTTTCTACTCTTGTTCGTATCCACCTGCTAACGATTCTTCCAAGGGTATAAATGTTGATTAAAATCCTCTAAAATTTAAATAAATAATAAAAAACTTATTAAAATCATTTCATGCAAGGTTTCGTATGGTTATAAACTCTATATAAGCCACTTCAACAGATTCCCATTTTTTTGTCTATATCTACTTATAACTACTTATAAAAAGGCTCCAAACCTAAAGGTCCATTCAGTCTCCATTTTGAGAATACGATGGTCATGCTTACCACCTCTTATATTCTTTTTTACTACCTCCATAAAATGAAAAGAGAGGTGCTGGGTGTCACCCCCATGAACTTGTGCCCCCTCATCCGCTAATCTCTTCCTAGGCTGGTGGTAGGAAACCATCATGTTTAAAGATGGGAACTGTTGGTGGGAGCCTCATATCCTTTAATGGTGTAGATACATGGATGATATGTTTGAGCTATCGTCTAGGCCAGAACATAGCTTCAGAGACTTCTTTGACTGCCTAAATATTAACGAAATCGGTCTTTGCTTTATATCAGAGAGTAATTCAAGAGAACTCATTTTTTTGGATGTCTTGATCAGAAAAAAGGAGAATGGTACATTGTCTACAAAAATGTATCAAAGACCATCCTCTACAAATAATTTATTGAGGTGGAAAAGTCATCTACCTGTCCCCCTTAAAAAAGGCATACCTAAGGGGCAAATTTTGCTCAACTTTGACTGATTTCAATGCTCAGGTAGATGAATTAAGAAATAATTTCCTGGATAGAGGCTACCCACGATAGATACTATATGCAGCACATGACTATGCAAAACAAAAAGACAGGGGGAATTGCTACAGAAGTGTGGTAAGAGACATAATGAGGACAAGAATATCACCAGACTCATAGGCACTTTTTAGTGCCAAAACGAGAGTTTTTGTTGTTCTCCGTAAACATTGGGACATCCCAGTGGCAGACCCGGATCTTAAGAATAGCATCTTAACTTTAAGTGTCACCTACAGAAGGGACTGTTTACTCATAGATCATTCAATGCACAGCTTCTACAGAGAACCAACCGCAGGGAGTACATGGCTTGATAGAAGGCCCTGTGTTTTTATCAGATACGGTGACTGTAGTTATTGTGGTAATATGAAACCATTTAGATCAATCAGGAGTGTGGCAAATGGTAAAGAATTCTCCATGCGAGGAACTTGCATGCATCCTTCCATCTATGCCAAATGTAACATAGTCCGAGGCAGTAGTGGTACAGTAATTCATCTTCCATACCATTGCACATTACAGAAATATTAGTGTTTTGAATTTGTGTGTGAGACAGTGCTTCAATGTCCAAATCTCCAGATTCCATTTTGCTGCACCTCATGCAGTGCCATACTGTTTAACATTTACAATCAGAATTCCAAAGCAGTTTGTATGAACATAATCATTTTTATAAATGCCCAAGAGAGTAGTAGGAAATGCATTTGCCATTTTCTTCTCTACAAAAAAAAAATGTTTTTTTTCAAAAATTTATAGACAGCATCCTATGATTTCAACAGAGATTACATATGAGTATGTGGACAGTTGAAGTGCCTACATCTTCCTGGTATAGGGCCACAAAAGTCCACATGTTTCACTGTGACCGCTATACCCCATCCACTTGCTGTATCTTTTTCCTAGAGCTGCTAATAGAGAAGTTACCTTATTTCATGTGTCCTCAGTTGGGCTAATCCTATTTCCTATTGTATCTCAGGTCCCCTTTCAACTGGCCAACACTGGATCCAAACTTCTAACTTTTCCTACAAGTCCCCAACTTTCCTCTTTTCAGATCCCACTGTTATTGTGAAATGATCAGGGTTACTCTCAGTCTTAGGCCTGTTCTCCCACACACCCAAGGCTCCACAGTCCTTCCATTTTCACTTTCTCTCCATCACTCCCTGTTCACAGGACATCATTTTCTGATCTTGCCCAATAACTTCACCTCCCCTTTGGCTGGCTAGATATTAATCCTGTCAGTTCTGTATACATGATGCTAAAAGCCTCAAGGGAATATAAACATATCAAAAGGAAGACAGTCACCTCTTGTGGTAGTTCTGCAGGCAACATAGCAAGTACATAACATTACTACGGTACAATACAATAATGTTATTGATGTCTATTGATGGAAAAATACACCCCAACCATCTCTTATGCTCCTATGATCTCTATATATAAATACAGTGTAGACTCCAGAACGACTCATAGCTGAAATTGTTACAGCCGTATTTGTGTTGAGCTTTAGTAATACTACATTTCTTCTGTTCACCAGAGATGTCATTCAAAAACAGTGCCTGCCTTGCTAGAAATTAGACACTAAGGAAACTAAGAAGATTACTCAAGAGATAACATGAGAATACCCTTATAACATTTCTGTCATTTAGTAGACAGCATGAAAATAAGCAAGATTGCAATTGAATATTCTTGTCAATCTACTCTCCTGAAATGACAGCTTTTATTTTTTATTGTGCACAGCTAGTTCCCATGGAGACTATGACTGAGTCTGTGCAGCATTGCAAAAGTGTGGTAATTCTTAACATCTCAGTCAGCGATCTCTACCCCACTGATTTCTGTATAGGAGTTATTGCTCACCTACTCTCCGCCTACCACCACACATTACTCTCTACTGAAGAGATGCAGTTATAAATCACCAGCCCACAGCTATCAGAGCATATCTCCTAATCAGAGTTCTCTATTCTTGCTGTCCAGCACTGTATGCTAGATAAAATCCACTATTATCTCACCTATTATTTTTTTTTACTATTTTGCATGTTTTTCAGAAGAAGACAAAGTTATCATTATCTTTTAAAAAACAGCTGTAAAAAAAAACCAAAACATAAAGACAAGAGTTAATGTGGATTAGTTCTTGGTCTAATTTTATTTTCACATTGCTTAATGCATGTGTTTATTAACTTCAGCAAAGAGAAGACTGTAACCTATTTAACTGTGTATATCTGCCAGTCATGCACATTATGGAGACTTAATTTCTGTTTATTGGCTATCATGCAGAGTTTCTAATCTTCTAGTATATCAAAGCAAACAGCAGGTAACATTATTGAATCACCAAGGGAAAATGGATTCATTTGTATGTGTGATATTCTATTTATTAAACACAAAATTTTCATTTTTCAAATGAATCAGACTGAATAAATCAGTCAATGAGGGACGACAAAAGCTGGGCAGAGATGTTAATGGCTGGTTCCATTTTCTGGATTTCTAACAATTCGCTAAAAATATACAAAGGCTTTTTGTTCTGTTTTGTTATTTTCAAGTGTCTTATCCCCTGTCCTCTCCCCTCCGACTGCGGGGAGGCAACAGTCCCCTTCTGGCTGAAAGATCTCTCGTGATGTCTCAGAGCCTGTCAGCTGATGTGTTAGCTGACCTGCTCTGTGTCATCACCACAGGTCCTTCAGCCACCAGATGAAGACAGTCATAGCCGGCAGAGGAGGTAATGTTTCCTCTGGGAGGTTTTCTTTTATATACCGGAAGGGAGAGGACAGAGGAAAAGACAGGGGGGAGGACAGGCTAGAGAACAGGAGGGAGCAGAGATAGAGGAGGGACAGATAGAGAAGATGCAGGAAGAAAAGGGAGAGACAAGGACAACAGGATTCACATGGATCCTGCATCAAATCGGATATGGATGGCTATTAGCCATCCGATTGCAGGGATCCGTGTGGAACTCCTCTGAACCCCATTGAATTCAACAGCAGACAACATGAATCACATAGAAAACACCTTCAAAGGTGTCCAGAAGCTGACAGATAGAAGGAAAGGACAACATGGCACAGCATGAGTTCATGAGACTTGTTTTGTGCTAGACTGCACATTCTTCAAAATCAGTTAAATATTGGAGATGGCTCAATTTCACCTAAATTTCACAGGTTGATGAAACTAAGTTAGAATTAGAAAGATGGATGAGTCACAGGGAAAAAGTGGCCACAGTTTTCTACATTAAGTAAAAGGAAGAGGAAGAGTAAAAGAAAGATGAGTGACAGGTGTTAACATGTCACCCAGAGAGTCCTGCTCAAGTCATGCACCAAACAGCAAGGAGACCCTAAGAGGAGTCCCCACTTTTCCAACAGTTAGCTTCATACCACAGTAAAGTGGTATCCATCTTATTCATTTTGTATTGGGCCACAATGGCTGCAAGGCAGGAGGCATAAGCAAAGCATTTAAAGATTGATTATCTAGGAAATTGGGCAATAGTCTTAGAAGTAGGTATTGTGCTCAGAGAGCTCTGTTCAAGTCCAGCTGCACACAGCAAGAAGACCCCAAGATGAGTCCGCACTTTTCCAAAAATATGGGTTTGGTCACAGGCAAAATGACTCAGCCTACATGGATGGTACAGTGTCTGGAACAGGACTTTGCCTAGCATCATGCAACAGACAGAAAGGAAACCCTAACAAGAGTCCCCACTTTTCCAAAAACTAGTGTCAGACCACAGTGAAGTGGTATCCATCTAACATATTTTGTACTGGGCCAAAATGGCAGCAAGGTAGGAAGCATAGTGTAGGAAGCATAGTCTCAGCATTTCAAGGTTGATTATTTAGGAACAGGTGCAGGAGTGCAAGAAGTATGTTCAGAGAGCCCTGCTCAAGTCATTCAACACACATCAAGGAGACACTAACAAGAGTCCCCACTTTTCCAAAAATTAGGGTCAGACCACAGTAATGTGGTATCCATTTTATAGATTTTGCATTGGATCCAATGGCAGCAAGGCAGGAGGCATGGGCCTAGCATTTCAAGGTTGATTATTTAGGAACAGGTGCAGGAGTGTCAGGAGAAGGTTTGTGCTCAGAGAGCCCTGCTTAAGTCATCCACCACACAGCAAGGAGACCCAAACAAGAGTTTGTCTTTAAAAAAAAAAAAAAACAGGTATCAACAATTGCCCCAGAGTTGAAATAATGTAATGGGGAGATTAATGCAGCACACTAAAAAGTACACCAGCACCTACTCACCCCAGTCTGACACTGGAGTGCTAAAGTCCTTGGAGATCCATTACTTGTTTATCTTGATGAACATTAGGCGGTCTACGCTGTCTGTGGACAGCCGTATGTGCTTATCCGTCAAGACACCACCAGCAGTGCTGAAAACACATTCTGAGAGAATACTGACTGCTGGGCATGACAAAATATTGAGTTGTGGATAGTCCTGCACCATCCTCTCTAGGCGTTCACTATGTGTCAGACTTGGCCATTCTTCTGGTGTTGCAAAGGGTGGTGAAAAAAAAGGTCAAATGACTCCCAGAAATTGCTTGGAACAGATACACTGCTGCTGGTAAGGTTTCTGTGATGATGACTCGATGTCAACACAGAAACCTTACATGGACATGGAAGTGTAGAACTGCAATGTGCACTACATCCGCTAATGGTGTTTTGGGAAATAGCAGTGTTAATTTTTCTAATAGGTTCTTTAGATACTTCTGCATGCATGCGTCCCTTTCCAGAGCGGGAAGTATTAAGCCAAATTTACTTTTGTATCAGGGATCTAACAGTGTGGCAACCCAGTAGTTGGCATTACTTTGAATCCTAACAATTCTAGGATCATTGCAGATAGTGCAGAAAGAAGGCACTCATGTGTCTTGTGCATCCATGAGACCCTAGCCCATGCTGTGTTATTGGCGGCAGGGTAACATTCTTGCTGGATTCCTCCATGCTCTCCCACCAACCTCACACAACAGAAATGTGATCAAGATCTCCCTCATCTGCTGAGTCTTCCATGCCCATCACCTCTTCCTCGGCTCCTGCACCTTCTTCTACAGTTTGGCTTCTACCATGAGCTCTCGTCGATCCCTCTACTCCATCCTCCCATGTACCCACCTCTATGCTGACAACAGTGCAGACCTTTCAGATCTTTTTGGCTCTTCTGCATACACCTCCTCCTCTACGTCAACCTTGTCTTGGACTACCACCTGGCTCCGCAAGCTGGTCAAAGTGTGCCCCAGTATGCATATGATGACAATAGTCATGCTGATAATCATGTCAGTCAGTGCTAAACATCTTAGTTGCAATTTCAAAAGTGTGCAGAAGGGTGCATAGGTCTTTGACCACTCCAGCAGCATGATTTTCACCCCTCAGGTTCTCATTGCTGTAACATGTGCAGAGTGGAGTTCCATCATGTCGGCACATCGCATATCAGCCTGAAAGACTTCTGTAGTGATGCAAGTCGTTGAGCCGTGGGGTGCAAATGGCGGACATAAGCACACAGTGACCGTACCCTCTGCAGCAGCGCATCTAGTCCGGGATAGTGGCCTAGAAAGCTTGGGTAGAAAAGGGAAGTTTGGGAAGATTTTTGCTAAGTAGTGATCTTGAGAGCCAGAGGGTAATATCATGAGGTTTTAAAAGGAACCTTTCGATTTGGACCTAGTTTTTGGCATCATTGTGTAGCCGTAAATTCTTTGAGCTGAGCAATTAGAGTGGCTCTGTAGTATTGAAGAATGAAAGACAATTTATACCGCCTTTGTGGGTTGGGAGGAATAGGATATTCGTTTTTATCCTGGCTTTCCTATATCCCCAAACAAATCGCATGATAGTTTTTTAAGTGTTTTAAGGAAAGAAAGTGGTAGATGTATCAGAAGGTTCCTGAATAGATAAAGGACCTTAGGAACCACATTAATTTTAATAATCAGTACCCTCCCAAACCATGATATTCCCTGTGTGTTTATATCTCTGAGGCCTGAGATAGTCCTTTTAGCCAGTGGTGCGTAGTTTAGTTTAAAACATTTTGAAGAAGGGTAAGTTAGAAAGAAGCCTAGAAATGGTATGCCTTTTTTACTTATGGAATTTATATTTAGTAATTATGTTTTTGAATTTTGAGGGTGGACTCCAAGATTTAGAAGTTTTGATTCATTAATATTGATTTTATAAAGTGATAGTTCACAAAAATGTTGGATGATGCTCATAAGGGCAAGGAGCAAGTTTTTGATATTGGATGGAATGAGGAGGACATCATGTGCAAATAGTCCTATTCGATGATCTCGACCTACAACTCTAATTCCTGAGATGTCCTGCAAGTTCCTGATGTAGGAGGTGAATAGCTCCATAATTAAAATGAAAAGAAGGGGGGAAAGGGGACACCCTTGCCTTTTGCCATTTGTGATAGAAAAGGCGTAGAATAGAAAACCAGAGGTATAAATTCTTATGTCAAGTGTAGTATAAAGTGACATAATTACTGATAGTAAAAACTCTGAGAAGCCAAATTTGAGTAGGACTGCTTTTACAAATACCCAATGTACATGATCAAACACCTTCTCTGCATTCAATCCAAGGAGCAGAGTAGGAGTACGACGATTGGATATCCCATCACGAAGGTTCAAGAATCTTCTTGTGCTGTCTAAAGATTGTCTTCCCCTTATATCCCACTTGATCTTCGTGGACTAGAAAGAGCAAGATGTTAAACAGACAATTAAAATACAGTCTGGAAAAGATTTTTATGTCAGAGTTTAGAAGGGAAATTGGTCTAAAATTTACAGGTGTATCCATGGGTTTCCCTGGTTTAGGAATTGTAACTATAAAAGCTTGTGACATATCTGTTGGAATATAACTAATTAACTAGTTGAGATAAAGAAATTGAAACATATTATTTGATGGGGGAAGAGTATTGTCAAAAATGGTTTATATTATTCATTAGTTAGAGAATTGGAGCCTGGTGATTTATTAAGTTTTAGTGAGTTAATGGTACAGTGCCTTGTGAAAATATTTGGCCCCCTTGAACGTTTCAACTTTTTGCCAAATTTCAGGCTGCAAACATAAAGATTAGTGTTGAGCGAGCATGCTCGGCACTACTCGGTACTCGCACGAGTATCACTGTACTCGGGCGACTCGCCGAGCACCGAGTAATCTCGCGATACTCATGCTGTGCTCGTGGTCGTCATCTCTCCATGTTGGCGCTCTTTTGAGAGCCAGCCCACGTGCAGGGATTGGCTGACAGACCACTGCAATGCCACAGCCCTGTTAGTTGTGGCATAGCAGTGATTGGCCGCCCTGCACAGCGTGACCGAGCCTTTATAACTCCCGGCGCACTGTGCTCGGCACACAGCCATCCAGACAGTGAGTGTAGGGAGAGTGTCTGCTGCTGATTAGGGACAGATTTGCGGCCCTCATAGGTAGATCCGGAGCAGGGCTGCAAACTGCTGCTGCTGACCACAACAGTCCTTCTCAGGACTAATCTAGGAGGACATAGGCAGGGTGATCCAGATCGGAGTCCAAGATTTCCAGTGACCAGAACAGTCCTTCTCAGGACTAATCTAGGAGGATCTAGGCAGGGTGATACAGATTGGAATCCAAGCTTTTCTGTGACCATTAGAGTCACCACACTCTTGTACTTAGTACCTTAATACAGGTTAGGGACTAAAATCCTCTCTTCAAACCATTACAGTCACCAGACAGGTGTACGTACTACCTTAATACAGGTTAGGGAACTAAAATCCTAACTCTTGTCATCAAAACAGTCACCAGACAGGTGTACGTACTACCTTAATACAGGGTAGGGACTAAAATCCTCTCTTCAAACCATTACAGTCACCAGACAGGTGTACGTACTACCTTAATACAGGTTAGGGAACTAAAATCCTAACTCTTGTCATCAAAACAGTCACCAGACAGGTGTACGTACTACCTTAATACAGGTTAGGGACTAAAATCCTCTCTTCAAACCATTACAGTCACCAGACAGGTGTACGTACTACCTTAATACAGGTTAGGGAACTAAAATCCTAACTCTTGTCATCAAAACAGTCACCAGACAGGTGTACGTACTATCTTGATACAGGTTAGGGACTAAAATCCTCTCTTCAAACCATTACAGTCACCAGACAGGTGTACGTACTACCTTAATACAGGTTAGGGAACTAAAATCCTAACTCTTGTCATCAAAACAGTCACCAGACAGGTGTACGTACTACCTTAATACAGGTTAGGGAACTAAAATCCTAACTCTTGTCATCAAAACAGTCACCAGACAGGTGTACGTACTACCTTAATACAGGTTAGGGACTAAAATCCTCTCTTTCAAACCATTACAGTCACAAGACAGGTGTACGTACTACCTTAATACAGGTTAGGGAACTAAAATCCTAACTCTTGTCATCAAAACAGTCACCAGACAGGTGTACGTACTACCTTAATACAGGTTAGGGAACTAAAATCCTAACTCTTGCCATCAAACAGTCACCACACTGTTGTACGTCATAAGTTTCTACAAGTTAGGGAACTAAAATCCTAACTGTTGTCATCTCAACAGTCACCACACTGTTGTACGTCATAAGTTTCTACAAGTTAGGGAACTAAAATCCTAACTGTTGTCATCTCAACAGTCACCACACTGTTGTACGTCATACGTTTCTACAGGTTAGGGAACTAAAATCCTAACTGTTGTCATCTCAACAGTCACCACACTGTTGTACGTCATAAGTTTCTACAAGTTAGGGAACTAAAATCCTAACTGTTGTCATCTCACCAGTCACCACACTGTTGTACGTCATACGTTTCTACAGGTTAGGGAACTAAAATCCTAACTGTTGTCATCTCAACAGTCACCACACTGTTGTATGTCATAAGTTTCTACAAGTTAGGGAACTAAATTCCTAACTCTTGTCATCTCAACAGTCACCACACTGTTGTACGTCATAACCTTTCTACAGGTTAGGGAACTAAACTCCTAACTCTTGTCATCTCAACAGTCACCACACTGTTGTACGTCATAAGTTTCTACAAGTTAGGGAACTAAAATCCTAACTCTTGTCATCTCAACAGTCACCACACTGTTGTACGTCATAACTTTCTACAAGTTAGGGAACTAAAATCCTAACTGTTGTCATCTCAACAGTCACCACACTGTTGTACGTCATACGTTTCTACAGGTTAGGGAACTAAAATCCTAACTGTTGTCATCTCAACAGTCACCACACTGTTGTACGTCATATCTTTCTACAGTTAGGGAACTAAAATCCTAACTCTTGTCATCTCAACAGTCACCACACTGTTGTACGTCATAAGTTTCTACAAGTTAGGGAACTAAAATCCTAACTGTTGTCATCTCAACAGTCACCACACAGTTGTACGTCATAAGTTTCTACAAGTTAGGGAACTAAAATCCTAACTGTTGTCATCTCAACAGACACCACACTGTTGTACGTCATAAGTTTCTACAAGTTAGGGAACTAAAATCCTAACTCTTGTCATCTCAACAGTCACCACACTGTTGAACGTCATAAGTTTCTACAAGTTAGGGAACTAAAATCCTAACTGTTGTTATCTCAACAGACACCACACTGTTGTACGTCATAAGTTTCTACAAGTTAGGGAACTAAAATCCTAACTCTTGTCATCTCAACAGTCACCACACTGTTGAACGTCATACCTTTCTACAAGTTAGGGAACTAAAATCCTAACTCTTGTCATCTCAACAGTCACCACACTGTTGTACGTCATACCTTTCTACAAGTTAGGGAACTAAAATCCTAACTCTCTTGTCATCTCAACAGTCACCACACTGTTGTACGTCATAAGTTTCTACAAGTTAGGGAACTAAAATCCTAACTCTTGTCATCTCAACAGTCACCACACTGTTGAACGTCATACCTTTCTACAAGTTAGGGAACTAAAATCCTAACTCTTGTCATCTCAACAGTCACCACACTGTTGTACGTCATACCTTTCTACAGGTTAGGGAACTAAAATCCTAACTCTTGTCATCTCAACAGTCACCACACTGTTGTACGTCATAAGTTTCTACAAGTTAGGGAACTAAAATCCTAACTCTTGTCATCTCAACAGTCACCACACTGTTGTACGTCATAAGTTTCTACAAGGTAGGGAACTAAAATCCTAACTCTTGTCATCTCAACAGTCACCACACTGTTGTACGTCATAAGTTTCTACAAGTTAGGGAACTAAAATCCTAACTCTTGTCATCTCAACAGTCACCACACTGTTGTACGTCATAAGTTTCTACAAGTTAGGGAACTAAAATCCTAACTCTTGTCATCTCAACAGTCACCACACTGTTGTACGTCATAAGTTTCTACAAGTTAGGGAACTAAAATCCTAACTCTTGTCATCTCAACAGTCACCACACTGTTGTACGTCATAAGTTTCTACAAGTTAGGGAACTAAAATCCTAACTGTTGTCATCTCAACAGTCACCACACTGTTGTACGTCATATGTTTCTACAAGTTAGGGAACTAAAATCCTAACTGTTGTCATCTCAACAGTCACCACACTGTTGTACGTCATACGTTTCTACAGGTTAGGGAACTAAAATCCTAACTGTTGTCATCTCAACAGTCACCCCACACTGTTGTACGTCATAAGTTTCTACAGGTTAGGGAACTAAAATCCTAACTGTTGTCATCTCAAACAGTCACCACACTGTTGTATGTCATAAGTCTCTACAAGTTAGGGAACTAAATTCCTAACTCTTGTCATCTCAACAGTCACCACACTGTTGTACGTCATACCTTTCTACAGGTTAGGGAACTAAACTCCTAACTCTTGTCATCTCAACAGTCACCACACTGTTGTACGTCATAAGTTTCTACAAGTTAGGGAACTAAAAATCCTAACTCTTGTCATCTCAACAGTCACCACACTGTTGTACGTCATAAGTTTCTACAGGTTAGGGAACTAAACTCCTAACTCTTGTCATCTCAACAGTCACCACACTGTTGTACTTCATAAGTTTCTACAAGTTAGGGAACTAAAATCCTAACTCTTGTCATCTCAACAGTCACCACACTGTTGAACGTCATACCTTTCTACAAGTTAGGGAACTAAAATCCTAACTCTTGTCATCTCAACAGTCACCACACTGTTGTACGTCATACCTTTCTACAGGTTAGGGAACTAAAATCCTAACTCTTGTCATCTCAACAGTCACCACACTGTTGTACGTCATAAGTTTCTACAAGTTAGGGAACTAAAATCCTAACTCTTGTCATCTCAACAGTCACCACACTGTTGTACGTCATAAGTTTCTACAAGGTAGGGAACTAAAATCCTAACTCTTGTCATCTCAACAGTCACCACACTGTTGTACGTCATAAGTTTCTACAAGTTAAGGAACTAAAATCCTAACTCTTGTCATCTCAACAGTCACCACACTGTTGTACGTCATAAGTTTCTACAAGTTAGGGAACTAAAATCCTAACTCTTGTCATCTCAACAGTCACCACACTGTTGTACGTCATAAGTTTCTACAAGTTAGGGAACTAAAATCCTAACTCTTGTCATCTCAACAGTCACCACACTGTTGTACGTCATAAGTTTCTACAAGTTAGGGAACTAAAATCCTAACTCTTGTCATCTCAACAGTCACCACACTGTTGTACGTCATACGTTTCTACAGGTTAGGGAACTAAAATCCTAACTCTTGTCATCTCAACAGTCACCACACTGTTGTACGTCATACGTTTCTAGAAGTTAGGGAACTAAAATCCTAACTGTTGTCATCTCAACAGTCACCACACTTTTGTACGTCATAAGTTTCTACAAGTTAGGGAACTAAAATCCTAACTCTTGTCATCTCAACAGTCACCACACTGTTGTACGTCATACCTTTCTACAGGTTAGGGAACTAAAATCCTAACTGTTGTCATCTCAACAGTCACCACACTGTTGTACGTCATAAGTTTCTACAAGTTAGGGAACTAAAATCCTAACTGTTGTCATCTCAACAGTCACCACACTGTTGTACGTCATAAGTTTCTACAAGTTAGGGAACTAAAATCCTAACTCTTTTCATCTCAACAGTCACCACACTGTTGTACGTCATACCTTTCTACAGGTTAGGGAACTAAAATCCTCACTCTTGTCATCTCAACAGTCACCACACTGTTGTACGTCATAAGTTTCTACAAGTTAGGGAACTAAAATCCTAACTCTTGTCATCTCAACAGTCGCCACACTGTTGTACGTCATAAGTTTCTCACAGTTAGGGAACTAAAATCCTAACTGTTGTCATCTCAACAGTCACCACACTGTTGTACGTCATAAGTTTCTACAAGTTAGGGAACTAAAATCCTAACTGTTGTCATCTCAACAGTCACCACACTGTTGTACGTCATACGTTTCTACAGGTTAGGGAACTAAAATCCTAACTGTTGTCATCTCAACAGTCACCACACTGTTGTACGTCATACCTTTCTACAGGTTAGGGAACTAAAATCCTAACTCTTGTCATCTCAACAGTCACCACACTGTTGTACGTCATAAGTTTCTACAAGTTAGGGAACTAAAATCCTAACTCTTGTCATCTCAACAGTCACCACACTGTTGTACGTCATAAGTTTCTACAAGTTAGGGAACTAAAATCCTAACTGTTGTCATCTCAACAGTCACCACACTGTTGTACGTCATAAGTTTCTACAAGTTAGGGAACTAAAATCCTAACTCTTGTCATCTCAACAGTCACCACACTGTTGTACGTCATACCTTTCTACAGGTTAGGGAACTAAAATCCTAATCTCCTGTGACCTCCACAGTCACCAGACAGTTGTCGCTCTATACAGGCAAAATGCGCAAAGGCATTACAGACATTACAGATCCCACACTAGGACACTCGGAAGAGCTGTTCACGTATCCATTCGCAGAATCTGGCCTGTCGCCACCTCCTCTTGAAGTGGGTCATGAGGAGATGGTATGTACAGATGCCCAAATATTTGAGCAGCCGCGTTATGACGAACGGAACGTTGTCAAAGTGTCTCAACAAGGGTGGGACGATGATGAGACACAATTGCCAGGAAGTCAGGAGGAGGATCAGGGTGCGGAAGAGGAAGACGACATGGTGGATGAACCAGTAGCTGACCCTACATGGCAGGAGGATATGCAGAGCGAGGACAGCAGTGCACAGGGGGAGGGAGGCGTAGCATCCCAACAGCCAGTACGAAGCAGGTTGCGTCCGCAGGCAGAAGGCAGGCAACCGTTCGGCGGAACAACAACACGACTCAAGGTGCCTGTGCAAATGTTCGGTCTTCCCGAGTCTGGGAGTTTTTTAAGTTGGCTCCAGAAGACTCTAAAAAGGCCATTTGCCACACCTGCCATGCCACTATCAGCAGGGGTACGAAAACTAGCAGACTGACCACCACCAGCATGATCAGGCACATGTCAGCCAAGCACCCGACTTTGTGGGAAGTAGCACAGAGTCGAGGAGCGGTGCGTGCTGATGTCACTGCTACGTCTTCGGCTGTTGTGCATGCAAGCCAATCCCCTGTCCATGCTGGCCGCGAACAAGCCTCCGGTCCAGCACCTGAAGTTGCTGAAGCACAAATTACACCACCATCAAGCACGTCCTTGTCCCAGCGCAGCGTTCAATTATCCATTCAGCAAACATTTGAACGCAGGCGCAAATACGCTGCCAATGCCCCACATGCCACAGTCCTCAATGCTCACATTTCGCGACTCATAGCGCTAGAAATGTTGCCTTTCCGTCTGGTGGAGACGGACGCATTCCACGACCTGATGGCGGCTGCTGTCCCACGTTACTCGGTCCCCAGCCGACACTATTTCTCCAGATGTGCCGTCCCCGCATTGCATAACCACGTGTCCAACAGCATCACACGTGCCCTGAACAATGCTGTTTCAGCCAAAGTCCACCTAACCACTGACACGTGGACAAGTGCTTGTGGGCAAGGCTGCTACATCTCCTTGACGGCACACTGGATTAATATTGTGGAGGCTGGGACCCAGTCTGAGCGAGGGACGGAACACGTCCTTCCCACACCAAGGATAGCAGGCCCTACCTCTGTCATGGTTTCACCGACACTCTACAGCTCCGGAATGTCATGCTCTTCAGCCTCCTCCTCCTCCACCAGCGCATCCTCATCCACTGTACCCTCCACACCAGTCCCAAGCTGGAAGCACTGCAGCACTGCCTCTGCAAAGCGGCAACAGGCTGTGCTGAAGCTAGTCTGCATAGGTGACAAACCCCACAATGCAGAAGAGGTGTGGACAGCTCTGAAACAGCAGGCAGATCACTGGCTCACACCTCTGAACCTAAAGCCAGGAAAGGTCGTGTGTGACAATGGCCGGAACCTGGTGGCAGCTTTGAGGCGAGGGCAGCTGACGCACGTTCCATGCGTGGCCCATGTGCTCAACCTGGTGGTTCAGAGGTTTGTGAAGTCATACCCGGAGGTGTCTGACCTGCTGGTTAAAGTTCGGCGTCTGTCTGCACATTTTCGCAAGTCACCTGCTGCTTCAGCCGGCCTTGCAAGCTTTCAGCGCCGTTTGCGTCTTCCGGCCCACAGACTGGTGTGTGATGTCCCCACGCGTTGGAATTCAACGCTGCACATGTTGGTCAGGATATGTGAGCAGAAGAGGGCAGTTGTGGACTACCTGCATCACCTAAGCCATCGGGAAATGGGTCAAACTCCACACATAACACCTGAGGAGTGGAGATGGATGTCAGACCTATGCACCGTCCTCCAAAACTTTGAGGACTCCACCAAGATGGTGAGCGGCGATGACGCCATTATTAGCGTCACCATACCACTACTCTGCCTTCTAAAACGGTCTCTGCTGAAAATAAAAGAGGATGCATTGCAGGCCGAGCGCGATGACTTAGAGCAAGAAACTGTAGTGGGTGTGGGTGAAAACACACAGCCCAGCCTCATGTCATCACAACGTGTAGTGGAGGACTATGACGAGGAGGAGGAGGAGGATGAAGACATGGAGCAACTCTCAGGCCAAATTGGGGATATGACATGCACACCAGTCATACCCTCGATTCAGCGTGGCTGGCCAGAGGACAGGGGAGATGAGGAGGAGGAGGAGGAGGAGGAGGACAGCATGTTCAGTCATCGTATTGGTCTGGATACTGAAGTGATGGCTGTTAAGAGTCTGGCGCACATGGCTGACTTTATGGTAAGCTGCCTGTCTCGTGACCCTCGCGTTCAGAACATCTTGGCCGACAATCAGTACTGGTTGGCAACACTCTTAGACCCACGCTACAAGGAGAACTTTATGACTCTCATTCCTGAGGCGGAGAGGTCAGCCAAAATGCTGCAGTTCCAGAGGGCCATCGTCACGGAAGTTGTGAAATCCTTCCCCTCACAAAACGCTAGCGGCAAAGGTCAGGATTCGATGGACAACCAAGGCGTACGGCCGAGAGGGGCACAAGTACAATCCGCCAGAGGCAGGGGAACTGTCTTTACGATGTGGGACAGTTTTCTCAGCCCCTCACGGACCACAGCCCCTGACGTGCGGGGTAGTGCCACCAGAAATGCTAAGTTCGGGCAGATGCTGAAGGAGTACCTTGCAGATCGAACAACTGTACTGCGAGATTCATCGGTGCCTTTCAATTATTGGGTCTCCAAGCTCGACACGTGGCATGAATTGGCTCTCTATGCCTTGGAAGTCCTGGCCTGCCCTGCCGCTAGCGTTTTATCAGAGCGTGTTTTCAGTGCAGCAGGTGGAATCATCACTGATAAACGCACCCGCCTGTCAACTGAAAATGCGGACAGGCTCACTCTGATCAAGATGAACAAGGGTTGGATTGGGCAAGACTTCACCACACCACCAGCAAATGACAACTGAATTTAATTTTGTTATTTGAATTTGACATGTACCTCCACTCACCCATGGGTACACACTTCGGTACTTTGGCTAATCGCTGGACTGCTACTCCTTCTCCTCATGTGACACCATGATGAGCGTTAGAATAGTTAGGCTCTTGTTTGAGGTATACCCGCAGTGGTAAATTTTTTAGCCCATTCTGTTAGAATGGGCATTACAACGACAGGAGACCCGCTCCTTTTCAATGGGAAAAATGTTTTTAGGTACTCCTACACGTCTCTATCCAGGGACAAAGAGGAGCCTCCCAATTTTTGTCTGCCCTGACCAAAGGGCTATACTACAATACACCCAGTTCTTAACAGGCCCTCGTGCACGTCTCTATCCAGGGACAAAGAGGAGCCTCCCAATTTTTGGCTGCCCTGACCAAAGGGCTATACTAAAATACACCCACTTGAGGGTTACAGGCCCTACTACATGTCTGTAAGCATGGGTCATTGTTGAACCTCCCAATTTTTGGCTGCCCTGACCAAAGGGCTATACTAAAATACACCACTGAGGTTACAGGCCCTACTACATGTCTGTAAGCATGGGTCATTGTTGAACTCCATTTTGGCTGCCTGACCAAAGGGCTATACTAAAATACACCCCTTGAGGTTATAGCCTACTACATGTCTGTAAGCATGGGTCATTGTTGAACCTCCCAATTTTGGGCTGCCCTGACCAAAGGGCTATACTACAATACACCCAGTTCTTAACAGGCCCTCCTGCACGTCTCTATCCAGGGACAAAGAGGAGCCTCCCAATTTTTGGCTGCCCTGACCAAAGGGCTATACTAAAATACACCCACTTGAGGGTTACAGGCCCTACTACATGTCTGTAAGCATGGGTCATTGTTGAACCTCCCAATTTTTGGCTGCCCTGACCAAAGGGCTATACTAAAATACACCCACTTGGGGTTACAGGCCCTACTACATGTCTGTAAGCATGGGTCATTGTTGAACCTCCCAATTTTGGGCTGCCCTGACCAAAGGGCTATACTAAAATACACCCACTTGAGGGTTACAGGCCCTACTACATGTCTGTAAGCATGGGTCATTGTTGAACCTCCCAATTTTTGGCTGCCCTGACCAAAGGGCTATACTAAAATACACCCAGTTCTTAACAGGCCCTCCTGCACGTCTCTATCCAGGGACAAAGAGGAGCCTCCCAATTTTTGGCTGCCCTGACTAAAGGGCTATACTAAAATACACCCACTTGAGGGTTACAGGCCCTACTACATGTCTGTAAGCATGGGTCATTGTTGAACCTCCCAATTTTGGGCTGCCCTGACCAAAGGGCTATACTAAAATACACCCACTTGAGGGTTACAGGCCCTACTACATGTCTGTAAGCATGGGTCATTGTTGAACCTCCCAATTTTTGGCTGCCCTGACCAAAGGGCTATACTAAAATACACCCACTTGAGGGTTACAGGCCCTACTACATGTCTGTAAGCATGGGTCATTGTTGAACCTCCCAATTTTTGGCTGCCCTGACAAAAGGGCTATACTACAATACACCCAGTTCTTCTAAACAGGCCCTCCTGCACGTCTCTATCCAGGGAAAAAGAGAAGCCTCCCAATTTTTGGCTGCCCTGACCAAAGGGCTATACTAAAATACACCCACTTCAGGGTTACAGGCCCTACTACATGTCTGTAAGCATGGTCATTGTTGAACCTCCCAATTTTTGTCTGCCCTGACCAAAGGGCTATACTAAAATACACCCACTTGAGGGTTACAGGCCCTACTACATGTCTGTAAGCATGGGTCATTGTTGAACCTCCCAATTTTTGGCTGCCCTGACCAAAGGGCTATACTAAAATACACCCACTTGAGGGTTACAGGCCCTACTACATGTCTGTAAGCATGGGTCATTGTTGAACCTCCCAATTTTTGGCTGCCCTGACCAAAGGGCTATACTACAATACACCCAGTTCTTAACAGGCCCTCGTGCACGTCTCTATCCAGGGACAAAGAGGAGCCTCTCCAATTTTTGGCTGCCCTGACCAAAGGGCTATACTAAAATACACCCACTTGAGGGTTACAGGCCCTACTACATGTCTGTAAGCATGGATCATTGTTGAACCTCCCAATTTTTGGCTGCCCTGACCAAAGGGCTATACTAAAATACACCCACTTGAGGTTACAGGCCCTACTACATGTCTGTAAGCATGGGTCATTGTTGAACCTCCCAATTTTTGGCTGCCCTGACCAAAGGGCTATACTAAAATACACCCACTTGAGGG
Source organism: Allobates femoralis (assembly GCA_033576535.1). Lineage (NCBI taxonomy): Eukaryota > Metazoa > Chordata > Amphibia > Anura > Aromobatidae > Allobates > Allobates femoralis. The sequence goes on along the minus strand of JARQOC010000001.1, from coordinate 299,892,949 downwards.
TTACAGGCCCTACTACTGTCTGTAAGCATGGGTCATTGTGAACTCCCAATTTTTGGCTGCCCTGACCAAGGCTATACTACAATACACCCAGTTCTTAACAGGCCTCCTGCACGTCTCTCGGGACAAAGAGGAGCCTCCAATTTTTGGCTGCCCTGACCAAAGGGGTATACTAAAATACACCCACTTGAGGGTTACAGGCCCTACTACATGTCTGTAAGCATGGGTCATTGTTGAACCTCCCAATTTTTGGCTGCCCTGACCAAAGGGCTATACTACAATACACCCAGTTCTTAACAGGCCCTCGTGCACGTCTCTATCCAGGGACAAAGAGGAGCCTCCCAATTTTTGGCTGCCCTGACCAAAGGGCTATACTAAAATACACCCACTTGAGGGTTACAGCCCTACTACATGTCTGTAAGCAGGGTCATTGTTGAACCTCCAATTTTGGCTGCACTGACAAGGCTATACTAAAATACACCACTTGAGGGTTACAGGCCTACTACATGTCTGTAAGATGGGTCATTGTTGACCTCCCAATTTTGGCTGCCCTGACCAAAGGGCTATAGTACAATACACCCAGTTCTTAACAGGCCCTCCTGCACGTCTCTATCCAGGGACAAGGGAGCCTCCCAATTTTTGGCTGCCCTGACAAAAGGGCTATACTACAATACACCGTTCTTAACAGGCCCTCCTGCACGTCTCTATCCAGGACAAAGAGGAGCCTCCCAATTATTTGGCTGCCTGACAAAGGGCTATACTAAAATAACCCAGTTCTTGTTTACAGGCCATCCTGCATGTCTGTATCCAGGGCATTGTGAACCTCCAAATTTTTGACTGCCTTGCAATGAGATACTACTATAGACCAGTTCTCAAATGGCACTTTATTGTAACAGGCTTCAGGTACGTTCTTGTCAGGTCATTGGAGGTTGCACAATGTTTCACGTAAAATCTTTATGTAATCACAAAAGTGACATCACCTGCTGTATCTCACTATTGGGTATGTGCCCTTAACATTTCCACCATAAATATTCATTTTGGTGTCATTTTGGAAGGTTTTCTGGACACTCCGTAAAATTGGCGTGAAAGTCGGACAACATTGTTCACAGCTGTGACTTTTGAGTGAGAAATGCTTCCAGGGGTCTTCCCCATGGTGTTGCCATGTCATTTCAGCACTCTTCTGAGACTTTTGTGACATTTTTAGGGTTTTTCCAGGCAGCCGGCAGGCATTTCATAAAAATACTCATGTCTCCCATAGGATAACATTGGGCTCGTTACTCGGGCCGAGTACACGAGTATCTCGGGATGCTCGGCCCAAGCTTCGAGCACCCGTGCATTTTAGTACTCGCTCATCACTAATAAAGATATAAAATTGTATTTTTTTGCGTGAAGAATCAACAACAAGTGGGACACAATCGTGAAGTGGAACGCAATTTATTGGATATTTTAAACTTTTTCAACAAATAAAAAACTGAAAAGTGGGGCGTGCAATATTATTCAGCCCCTTTACTTTTAGTGCAGCAAACTCACTCCAGAAGTTCAGTGTCATTCTCTGAATGATCCAATGTTGTCCTAAATGGCTGGTAATGATAAATAGAATCCACCTGTGTGTAATTAAGTCGACATTAAATGCACTTGCTCTGTGATAGTCTCAGGGATCTGTTTCAAGTACAGAGAGCATCATGAAGACCAAGGAACACACCAGGCAGGTCCGAGATACTGTTGTGGCAAAGTTTAAAGCAAGATTTGGATACAAAAAGATTTCCCAAGTTTTAAATATCTCAAGGAGCACTGTGTAAGTGATCATATTGAAATGGAAGGAGTATCAGACCACTGCAAATCTACCAAGACCCGGCCGTCCCTCCAAACTTTCATCTCAAACAAGGAGAAGACTGATCAGAGATGCAGCCAAAAGGCCCATGATCACTGTAGATGAACTGCAGAGATCTACAGCTGAGGTGGATGAGTCTGTCCATAGGACAACAATCAGTCGTACACTGCACAAATCTGGCCTTTATGGAAGAGTGGTAAGAAGAAAGCAATTTCTCAAACATATCCATAAAAAGTCTCGTTTGAAGTTTGCTACAAGCCTCCTGGGAGACACCCCAATCATTTGGAATAAGGTGCTCTGGTCAGATGAAACCAAAATCAAACTTTTTGGCCACAATGCAAAATTATATGTTTCATGTAAAAGCCACACAGCTCATCACCCTCAAAACACCATCCCCATTGTCAAACATGGTGGTGGCAGCATCATGGTTTGGACCTGCTTTTCTTCAGCAGGGACAGGGAAGATGGTTAAAATTGATGGGAAGATGGATTTAAATACAGGACCATTCTGAAGAAAACCTGTTGGAGTCTGCAAAAGACCTGAGACTGGGATGGAGATTTATCTTCCAACAAGACAATGATCACAAACATAAAACAAAATCTACAATGGAATGGTTCAAAAATAAACGTATCCAGGTGTTAGAATGGCCAAGTCAAAGTCCAGACCTGAATCCAATTGAGAATCTGTACAAAGAGCTGAAAACTGCTGTTCACAAATGCTCTCCATCCAACCTCACTGAGCTTGAGCTGTTTTGCAAGGAAGAATGGGCAAAAATGTCAGTCTCTCAATGTGCAAAACTGTTAGAGACATACCCCAAATGACTTGCAGCTGTAATTGCAGCAAAAGTATTCATTCAAGGGGACCGAATAATAATGCATGCCCTACTTTTTCGTTTTTTATTTATTAAAAAGTTTAAAATATCCAATAAATTTCGTTCCACTTCATAATTGTGTCCCACTTGTAGTTGATTGTTCACAAAAAAAATTAGAATTTTATATCTTTACTAGCTGTGAGCCCGATGCAAATGCATCGGGATTCTAGAACGTGCATTAATTTGATTATAGTAGTTATAGCTGTTAGCCTGATGCAAATGCATCGGGTATCTAAAATATGTTTATTGTTTTTTTAAACATTTTTAAATAATAATCGCATCATCAATAGCAATAATATAAGCCATAGCATTATTATTAGCAGTAATAGCAGTATTAATAGCATTATTAGCAGTATTATGAGCATTAATAACAGTATTAATAGCATTAATAGCATTATTATTAGCATTAATAGCATTATTAATAGCATTATTAGCATTAATAATAGCATTAATAACATTATTAATAACATTAATAGCATTATTATTAGCATTAATAGCATTAATAATAGCATTATTAGCATTAATAATAGCATTAATAACATTATTAATAGCATTAATAGCATTATTATTAGCATTAATAGCATTAATAATAACATTATTAGCATTAATAATAGCATTAATAACATTATTAATAACATTAATATTATTATTATTAGCATTAATAGCATTAATAATAGCATTATTAGCATTAATAATAGGATTAATAACATTATTAATAGCATTAATAGCATTATTATTAGCATTAATAGCATTAATAATAGCATTATTAGCATTAATAATAGCATTAATAACATTATTAATAGCATTAATAGCATATATTATTAGCATTAATAGCATATTAATAGCATTATAGATAAATATAGTATTAATACATTAATAGCATAATTAATAGCATTATAGCATTATTATTAGCATTAATAGCATTAATAATAGCATTATAGCATTAATAATAGCATTAATAACATTATTAATAGCATTAATAGCATTATTATTAGCATTAATAGCATTAATAATGCATTATAGGATAAAATATTAGCATTGATAGCATTAATAGCATATATATTATATAGCATTATAGCATTATTAATAGCTATTATATTAATATTTATTTAGCATTATTATTAGATTATATTATATTAGCATTATAGCATTAATATAGATAATTATATTAGCATTATATTGGCTTTAATTAGCATATAATTAATAGATTTATTAGCATTAATAATAGCATTAATATTATTAATACTTATAGCATTATTATTGCATTAATAGCATTAATAGCATTATTATTAGCATTAATAGCATTTATACCATGATAGATAATTTAGCATTAATTAGCATAATAGCATAATTATAGCTATTAATAGCATTAATTAGCTTAATAGATTATATTATTTAGCATTAATACATTATTAATAGCATTATATACCATTAATAGGATAAATATATTATAGCAGTTATTAATAGCATTAATAGCATTAATTAATACATTAATAGCATTATTATTAGCATTAATAGCATTAATAATAGCATTATTACTTAATAATAGCATTAATAACATTATTAATAGGTAATACATTATTATTAGCATTAATAGCATTATTATTAGCATAATAGCATTAATAATACTAATAGTAATTAGCATTATAGATTAATAGCATATATATTAATAGCATTATTAATACATTAATGGATTATTATTAGCATAATGCATTAATATGCATTATTGCATTAATAATAGCATTATAACATTATTAATAGCATTAAATGCATTATTATTAGCATTAATAGCATTAATAATTACATATAATTTAGCATTAATAATTAGATAATATACATTATTAATAGCATTAATACATTATTATTAGCATTAATAGCATATATTTAATAGCATTTAATAATAGATATAATTAATACATTAATAGATTATTAATAGCATAGCATTATATAATTAATAGCATTAATAGCATTATTATAGCATATAATAGCATTAAATAAATTATTAAGCATTAATAATTATGCATTATAATTAATTTTATTAACATAATAATTTTAATAGCATTAATAGATTATTATAGCATTTAATAGCATTATTAATAGCATTAATAGCATAATTAATTAAGATAGCATTAATAACATTATTAATTAGCATTAATAGCATTATTATTAGCATTATAGCATTAATAGCATTATTAATAGCATAATAGCATTATTATTAGCATTTATTATTAGATATTTAATAGCATTATTAATAGCTTATTTTATTAATAGCATTTAATTAGATATTAATTATAATAGTTATATTATTTAGCATAATACATTATTTAGATTAATAGCATTTATATTAGCATTATATTACATTATATAGCTAATAATACATGAATAGATAATATAGCATTATAATTGATATTATAGTTAAATTATTATAGCATTAATAGATTATAGATAATATTGCATTAATAGCATTTAATAGCATTTAATATTAATATAATTGATAAATTAATTAGCATTATTTAATTATAGCATTATTAATAGCATTTTATTATTAGCATTAATAGCATTAATAATAGCAATTATTAGCATTAATAATAGCATTAATAATTTTATAATAGCATTAATAGCATTATTATTAGCATTAATAGCATTTAATTTTCATTAATAGCATTTATATTAATTAATTTAGCATTAATTAATTAATCATTATTAATAGATTAATAGCAATTAATAGCATTTAATAGCATTAATAGCATTAATAGCATTAATATATTATTAGCATTATAATAGCATTATACATTATTAATAGCATTAATAGCATTATTATTACATTAATAGCAATTAATTAATAGCATTATATAATATTAGCAATTAATAGCATTAATTAATAATTAATAGCATTAATTAATAGCATATATTAATACATTATTAATAGCATTGATAATATACATTTTATTATTAGCATTAATAGCATATAATAGCATTAATAGCATTATTATTTATAGCATTAATAGATTAATAATAGCATTATTAGCTTATTAATAATAATTTTAAATTATATTATATACATTAATAGCATTATTTTAAGCATTATAGCATTATAATGATTAATTTAATGCATTTTATAGCAATTAATAGCATTTTATATTAATAGCATAATAAGCATAATAATTAAAGCATTAATAAGTTATATGTAGCATTATAATTATACATTAAATTATACATTAATAGCATTAATATAGATTATATTAGCATTAATATATAATTAATATTATATAATTATAATATTATAATTATAATGATTTATTATAGCATTATAATTAATTATTTAATTATAGCATTAATATCTATAATTAATATTAGCATTAATAGGATATATAAGCATTAATCATTATTCATCTGATATAGCATAGATATAATTAGCATTATATTATAATATTGATTTATTAAGCATTAATAGCATTTTATTAAGCAAATTATATAATTAATTATTAATTAAATAATTTATAATTGCTATTATATTGTTATTAATTTAATAATTAATTATAAATTTATATTAATTTATATTTAATTAATAGCATTATTTATTACATTAATGCATTATATAGCATTATTATTTATTAGCATTATAATTTATTAACAGATTAATAATTATTTTACATTATAGCATTATTAGATTATTTATTATTATTATATATTATAATATATTTATCATTATGATTATTAGCATTATTTATTTAATTATTATTTTATTTATTATATTATTTATTATTTATTTTATTATTTAATTATTATTTAATATTTTTTTATTATTAAATTTATTATTTAGGCTGAGACCAGTCTATTCAGGTCCCTGGAAGAGCTGATATAATTAGCTATATTTTTTTTAATTATTTATATTGAATTAATTTATTATTTATATTTATTTTTTTATTATTTTTAATAATTTTTTTAATTATTTTTTTTATTATTAAATTTATTAATAGCATGAGACCCAGTTCTCATTCAGGTCCTGGAAGGGCTGATATAATTAGCATATATATTATTTTTTTATTATTATTTTTATGAATTATTATTATTTTTATTTATTTTTTTTATTATTTTTAATTATATTTTTAATTTTTTTTTTATTATTAAATTTATTATTTAGGCTGAGACCCAGTTTCATTCAGGTCCCTGGAAGGCTGATATAATTAGCATAATATTTATTGTTTTTTATATTATTTTATTGAATTAATTTATTATTTTTTATTTATTTTTTTATTATTTTTTAATTATTTTTAATTATTTTTTTTATTATTAAATTTATTATTAGGCTAGACATTCTATTCAGTCCGCTGGAAGGGTTCTGATATAATTAGCATTATATTTATTTTTTTTATTATTATTTTTATTGAATTATTTATTATTTTTTATTTATTTTTTTATTATTTTTTAATTATTTTTTAATTATTTTTTTTTATTATTAAATTTATTATTTAGGCTGAGACCCAGTTCTCATTCAGGTCCGCTGGAAGGGCTGATATAATTAGCATATATTAATTTTTTTTATTATTATTTTTATTGAATTATTTATTATTTTTTATTTATTTTTTTTATTATTTTTTAATTATTTTTTAATTATTTTTTATTATTAAATTTATTATTTAGGCTGAGACCCAGTTCTCATTGAGGTCCGCTGGAAGGGCTGATATAATTAGCATATTTTTTTTTTTATTATTATTTTATTAATTATTTATTATTTTTATTTATTTTTTTATTATTTTTTTAATTATTTTTAAATTATTTTTTTTATTATTTAATTTATTTATTTTTTTAAGTCAGACTGAGACGCAGTTCTCATTCAGGTCCGCCTTTTTTTTTTTTTTTATTATTATTTTTATTTAATTATTTATTATTTTTTATTTATTTTTTTATTATTTTTTAATTATTTTTAAATTATTTTTTTTATTATTTAATTTATTTATTTTTTTAAGTGAGAGTGAGACACAGTTCTCATTCAGGTCCGCTTTTTTTAAGTCAGAGTGAGACGCAGTTCTCATTCAGGTCCGCCTTTTTTTTTCCCCATTGACATACATTACCGGTGTGTCGGCGATTTTATGGCCGGCCACCTGGTTCTATTTGTCGGCCCTAAAATCGCGGACACACCGCTAATGCATGTCTATGGGCAGTCAGCTCGAATTCTGATTGGTCGGCGTTCAATCCGAAATCGGGCTGACTGCCCATAGAGATGCATTAGCGGTGTGTCCGCGATTTTAGGGCCGACAAATAGAACCAGGTGGGCGGCCATAAAATCGCCGACACACCGGTAATGTATGTCAATGGGGAAAAAAAAGGCGGACCTGAATGAGAACTGCGTCTCAGTTTTGAGGGGCTCTTCTGATTGGCTGAGGGCAGTATACAGCGACCAATCAGAAGAGGGCCTCAGATCTCATTGAGGTAGAATGGGGGATTTTTCGTCCATTCTATCTTAATGAGAAGGAAGAGGACGTCGGAGGTGGAAGTTTGCGAAAAGAAGACAGAAGATCCCCGGGGCCGGACGAAGAGGCGGAGATGGCGGAAAGAAGAGAGAAGACCCCCGGGGCCGGAGGAAGAGGACGCCTGGCCGGACGGACGATCAGATGACTTGAAGGCATGTAAGTGATCGACGGGGACGTTAGGTTAGGGGACCGGGGGGCTTAGGGTGTAGGGCCTTAGGTGACAGCGGCGTTAGGTTAGGGGACGGCGGGGGCTTGGGGTGTAGGGCTTTAGGTGTTAGCGGTGTGAACTTAGGAGGCGGCGGGGCTTAGGGGATAGGGGCTTAGGTGCGGCGGGGCTTAGGGGGCAGGGGGGGGTAGGGGTTTAGGTGCGGAATCGGGGGTAGGGGGTTAGGTGCAGCTTAGGGGGTAGGGGCTTGCGGCAGAGGGTAGTGGCTGCGGCGGGGTAGTGGATTAGGGCGTCAGGGGGTAGGGGCTTCGGCGGCGGGGTAGTGGGTTAGGGTTTAGGGCGGCAGGGGGTAGGGGCTTTGGCGGCGGGGTAGTGGGTTAGGGGTTAGGGCGGTTAGGGGTAGGGGCTGCTGCGGCGGGGTCAGCGGCGGGGTAGTGGGTTAGGGCGGCAGGGGGTAGTGGCTTGCGGCAGAGGTCGGGGTAGTGGCTTAGGGGTAGGGGCTGCTGGGTTAGGGCGGCAGGGGGTAGTGCTTAGGGGTAGGGGCTGCTGCGGCGGGGTCGGCAGGGGGTAGGGGCTTGCGGGGTATTGGCTTAGAGGTAGGGGCTGCTGCGGCGGGGTAGTGGGTTAGGGCGGCAGGGGGTAGGGGCTTGCGGCAGAGGTCGGGGTAGTGGCTTAGGGGTAGGGGCTGATGCTGGGGGGTCGGGGTAGTGGCTTAGGGGTAGGGGCTGATGCTGGGGGGTCGGGGTAGTGGCTTAGGGGTAGGGGCTGCTGGTTAGGGCGGCAGGGGGTAGTGCTTAGGGGTAGGGGCTGCTGCGGCGGTGTCGGCGCGGGGGTAGTGGGTTAGGGCGGCAGGGGTAGTGGCTTGCGGCAGAGGTCGGGGTAGTGGCTTAGGGGTAGGGGCTGCTGGTTAGGGCGGCAGGGGGTAGTGCTTAGGGGTAGGGGCTGCTGCGGCGGGGTCGGCAGGGGGTAGGGGCTTGCGGGGTATTGGCTTAGAGGTAGGGGCTGCTGCGGCGGGGTAGTGGGTTAGGGCGGCAGGGGTAGGGGCTTGCGGCAGAGGTCGGGGTAGTGGCTTAGGGGTAGGGGCTGATGCTGGGGGGTCGGGGTAGTGGCTTAGGGGTAGGGGCTGATGCTGGGGGGTCGTGGTAGTGGCTTAGGGGTAGGGGCTGCTGCGGCGGGGTAGTGGGTTAGGTAGGCAGGGGGTAGGGGCTTGCGGGGTAGTGGCTTAGGGCTTGCGGCAGAGGTGGAGGTAGTGGCTTAGGGGTAGGGGCTGATGCCGGGGGGTAGGGGCTTGCGGCAGAGGTCGGGGTAGTGGTTTAGGGGTAGGGGCTGCTGCGGCGGGGTAGTGGGTTAGGTAGGCAGGGGTAGGGGCTTGCGGGGTAGTGGCTTAGGGCTTGCGGCAGAGGTGGAGGTAGTGGCTTAGGGGTAGGGGCTGATGCCGGCGGTAGGGGCTTGCGGCAGAGGTCGGTGTAGTGGTTTAGGGGTAGGGGCTGCTGCGTCAGGGGGTAGTGCTTAGGGGTAGGGGCTGCTGCGGCAGGGTCGGTAGGGGCTTGCGGGGTAGTGGGCTAGGGCGGCAGGGGGTAGGGGCTTGCGGCAGAGGTCGGGGTAGTGGCTTAGGGGTAGGGGCTGGTGGTTAGGGCGGCAGGGGGTAGGGGCTTGCGGCAGAGGTCGGGGTAGTGGCTTAGGGGTAGGGGCTGCTGCGGCGGGGTCGGCAGGGGGGCTTGTAGCAGAGGGTAGTGGTAGTTCGGCAACGGTGTAGGCTGTAGTGTACAGCGCGATGGTATACTACAGTCCCATGGCGCTTATGGGCATGGGACTGTAGTATACTATAGCGGTGTACACTACAGTAGTATGGGCTTAGGGTAGTGGGAGTTCTGCGACGGTGTACAGCGCGATGGCTGTAGTGTACAGCGCGATGGTATACTACAGTCCCATGGCGCTTATGGGCATGGGACTGTAGTATACTATAGCGGTGTACACTACAGTAGTATGGGCTTCGGCTTCGGTGGCTTGGTTAGCGGTGTAGCGACTCGCAATGCCCGCTTCGCGGGCATTGCTTCGCTAGGCTGCAACGACTCGCAATGCCCGCTTTGCAGGCATTGCTTCGGGAGTCGCCGTGGCCGCGTAGCGGCCACGGACAGAGTCCAGGAGAAAGAAACAGCTCGCTAACCAAGCCACCGGAAGCAGCGCCGCTCCGACGGAAGTCAGCTACGGCAATTATATAATAGATGTTTGAAGCCTGAGATGTGTCAAAAGGTTGAAAAGTTCAAGGGGGCCAAATACTTTCACAAGGCACTGTAGTTAGCATCTCTGAGGAGGATATATCTCTATTTAGTATATTTTTTTAGTTTGAGTTAAGGACGGTAAAAATAACCTTTCTAGAAATCGATCAATCACCTCTGGAGTGGGTTGGGGAGAATATGTGGGTTTTGTTTTAATATTGTATAATGTTTCATAGTACCTAGCAAATTTGTTAGCTATGGCCTGAGGGTTGAAAAATTTTGTTTATGAGAATCTAGTTATATGAGATTCTAGATTTGATAGCTTTATTTTTTATTTTTTTTAGCTAGCCATTTTGATGCTTTAATTCTTTGCCAGTAGTGTAGCATATTTAGTTTCCTGAGTTGCAAAAAATAAGAGGGTGGGGGACAAGAGGCTCAATAGTGCCCTATCACTAGTGACACTAGAAAGAGTGATGCTGAGGATCTACTCACCTGATTCAGTTGTGGGCCCCACAACTGGTTTGAAGGCGTTTTGAGAAGAATCTCTCAGCTGCTGCAGGACCTCACCAACTACTGACCAGTAGTGAAATTCAAGGAGATGATGGGAGTACAGGTGTGACACGGTCCGCGCTGCTCCAATGTAAAAACTCACCAAAAGAGTCACAAAGTCATCAGTAGGTTTTATCTTTTTAATCCTCCTTCCTCCTACGCGTTTCCTGAGGAAGGTGCCAGGTGGGGCGCCGAAACGCGTAGGAGGAAGGAGGATTAAAAAGATAAAACCTACTGATGACTTTGTGACTCTTTTGGTGAGTTTTTACATTGGAGCAGCGCGGACCGTGTCACACCTGTACTCCCATCATCTCCTTTAGTTTCCTGAGTTTGAATTCAAAGTTATGTTGGAGAGTGGTGTTAGTTCAGCTTTAAGGTCTTTGTTGGTATGCGTCAAAGGGGCTTTAGGGTGCATGTTATTGTGGGCTTCTATCACATTAATTTGTTTAAGATCATTAATTTTACTAGATCTATTCTTTTTTTCTAGGGCAGAGAATTTTATATGGTGACCTCTGGTTACTGCTTTTTGAGCGCTCCAGGTAGTAGTAATGGGAATATCCGGGTGTAATTTAGGGCAAAATAGTTGTCTATGATGGTAGATAAAGCAGATTTATATTCCTTATTGGTTAGTAGAGAGTTATTTAGCCTCCACAGGGAAGAATGAGAATTGAAAGTTTAATTTATTATGATTGAGACCGAGGCATGGTCAGACCATGTTATGGTGCCTATTGTGGCTTGTTGGATGCTTTGGAGTATATTTTTATCTGTAAAGATTAAATTGATTCTAGAATAAGTTTTATGGGGGTTAGAAAAAAAGTGTGGTCTCTGTTAGAAGGATGAAAAACTCTCCCTACATCAAAGAGTTCATCACGGTGAAGAATGTCACCCAACTGGTTCAAGTAGATGATATTCTGTTGATTGTGGGGTTAATGATCATGTTAAAATCTCGCAAATTATTACTTCTCTTATTTTAGCAGAGGAGATTTGTGAAAGTAAATGCATGAGGAACTTAATTTGTTCATTATTGGGTCTGTAAAGAGTGGAGATGGTGTATTGCTTTCCATTAATAAGGCTGCATAGAATAATACAGTCATATGAAAAGGTTTTGGCACCCCTTTTAATCTTACTCATTTTTTTTTTTTTAATTTGGGTTTTTGCAACAGCTATTTCAGTGTGATATATGTAATAACTGATGGACACAGTAATATTTCAGGATTGAAATGAGGTTTATTGTACTAACCGAAAATGTGAAATATGCATTATTTCAAAATTTGACAGGTGCCAAAGTATGGGCACCTCAACAGAAAAGTGACATTAATATTTAGTAGATCCACCTTTTGCAAAAATAGTAGCCTCTAGTCGCTTTCTGTAGCTGTTAATGAGTTCCTGGATCCTGGATGAAGGTATTTTTGACCATTCCTCTTTACAAAACAATTCCAGTTCAGTTAAGTTTGATGGTCGCCGAGCATGGACAGCCCGCTTCAAAACATCCCACAGATGTTCAATGATATTCAGGTCTGGGGACTGGGATGGCAATTCAAGAACATTGTAATTGTTCCTCTGCATGAATGCCTGAGTAGATTTGGAGCTGTGTTTTGGATCATTGTCTTCCTGAACGATCCATCCCCGTAACTTCAACTTTGACACTGATTCTTGAACATTATTCTCAAGAATCTGCTGATACTAAGTGGAATCCATGCGACCCTCAACTTTAACAAGATTCCCGGTGCCGTCATTGGCCACACAGCCCCAAAGCATGATGGACCCTCCCCCAAATTTGACAGTGGGTAGCAAGTATTTTTCTTGGAATGCTGTGTTTTTGTGGTGCCATGCATAACGCCTTGTTGTATGACCAAACAAGTCAATCTTTGTTTCATCACTCCACAGGACCTTCTTCCAAAATTAAACTGGCTTGTCCAAATGTGCTTTTGCATACCTCAGGCGACTCTGTTTGTGGCGTGCATGCAGAAACTGCTTCTTTTGCATCACTCTCCCATACAGCTTCTCCTTGTGCAGTGTGCGCTGTATTGTTGACCGATGCACAGTGACACCATCTGCAGAAAGATGATGCTGCAGGTTTGGAGGTGGTCTGTGGATTGTTCTTGACTGTTCTCACCATTCTTCTTCTCTGCCTTTCTGATATTTTTGTTGGCTTGCCACTTCTGGCCTTTACAAGAACTGTCCCTGTGGTCTTCCATTTCCTTACTATGTTCCTCACAATGGAAACTGACAGGTTAAATCTCTGAGACAACTTTTTGTATCCTTCCCCTGAACAACTATGTTGAACAATCTTTTTTTTCAGATCATTTGAGAGCTGTTTTGAGGAGCCCATGATGCCACTCCTCAGAGAAGATGCAACTAGGAGAACAACTTGCAAGTGGACACCTGAAATAGCTTTTCTCATGATTGGATACACCGGGCTATGAAGTATAAAGCTCAATGAGGTTACCAAACCAATTTAGTGCTTCAGTAAGTCAGTACTTAAAAAGTAGTTAGGAGTATTCAAATCATGAAAATCGGAAGGGTGCCCATACTTTGGCACCTGTCAAATTTTGAAATAATGCATATTTCACATTTTTGGTTAGTACAATAAACCTCATTGCAAACCTGAAATATTAATGTGTCCATTAGTTATTACATATATCACACTGAAATAGCTGTTGCAAAAAAACAATTTAAAACAAAAAAAAATGAGAAAGATTAAAAGGGGTGACCAAACTTTTTAATATGACTGTATATCTACCTTGGTTATCTATATAGAATTTCATCAGTTTGAAATTGAGGGAACCTTTAATACCTATAATAACATCTCTTTTTTTCTGGGCGTTTGTGAAAAAGGTATGTGGGAAATGCCTATGCTGGTATCTAACACTGTTTGATTCATTTAGGTGTAACTCTTGTATACAAACTATATCACATTTTAGCCATGGTATTTCTTTCCATCAATTATTACATTTAAAAGGGATGTTCAGACCCTTTACATCCAATGAAGAAACTTTAAATACTATATGAAAATGAGAAGATATTCCATGGCAAGATACTGTGTTACTATTGGTACTACTGATATTATAGTGTTACTGTTGGTGAAACACCTCTGCACTTGAGATAACCATTTGTCGTGTGAATAATATACACAGCACATATTTTAAATTAAGGGTGGTGGCAAAAATAAAATAAAACAAGAAAAAACATCTTAATTAGATAAGAATAAATTCCAAAAGAAATGGCATAAGAAATGGGTCCTTTCTTCAAGCGCTTGCCGTGTTCTTTCTGCAGTATATTTCACTGATTTTGAGGTTCCCAATTGGTTCTGTAGATGATTTGGAGGGATCTGAAAATATGTGCGTAGTTTGAGAAGTGAAGTTCTACTTAAAGACTAGATGAACGCAGCAGATTTTCAAGTTTTGAATGCAATTAGCTTATATGCAGGCTATAGAGAATTGTGATAAAATTCTAAAAGCTGGAATTTGATTGATTTGTGTTAGGTGGATGGGGTAAACAGATTCAACTTGCAATCCTTAGTAAATAAAAGTAGGATGGAAATTGTATCTGTGGAATGCTCCCTAGTGGTTTCTATCAATGCTTGAGCAGCAGTTGTGAATTGACAGTAAAGTGTTGTAAAATAGTCTGTGATTTAAACCTACTATGGAGAGGAGGTTACAGGGTACTCTAGTGGTAAACTACTCCTCCGGGAATCTGGAGTGAAGGAGATGAGGAGACAGGTGGGGGGAGGGACAGGATGTGTCTCCCAGACCCTGCTTCACAGAAATTTTGGGTTCTCTTGGTTGATTTATTTGATCCCAACCTGTCTTTTAATTGTCAGCACACTCAAGATCTTCCCCTCCTCCTACCCCTCACTGTCTGCTATCCATCAGTGGTGTTCTGTGGGTCTTTACCCTGATGCTCTGTCTCCTAAAGATGGTCACTGAAGTACTGCATCCCAAGATGGCATTACTTTCCCTAGTTCACCCCCTGTGCGCTTACTGGAGCGATCCCACCACTGCCCGACCTCGGCCATTTACTTTTTCTTAAATTAAAATCATACTCCTGCTTCTGCCACATGACTTCATGGTCAACAACATTCTATCCTAACAACGTTACTTTCATTAATGTTTTGCAATGGAGGCCCTTGTCATGGTGTTTTCCTGCATCTATGACTCAGCCCCCAGGGCTAATTTTTTGAAAGCCGATGCACATTATGCACTGGACCACCTAATATAGTAGTCTTACATCAATAATATATTTCATAAAAGGCCTTTGTCGTTGTTTTTACCTGTGTCTATGACACAGCCCCCATGGCTAATTTTGATAAACAGAATACACATTCTACACTGGACCAACTACTAGAGTAGTTCTACATGAACAATGTTTTCATTGGAGGCCCTTGTTATGGGTTGTCCCACATTGTTACTGATGTAGTGGATACATATCCAATAGCAATTTACAGTAACCACAAAATAGTCCTGGGTTGTCCATGGTCAGAAATGAGATAACTGTCTCTCTTTCCTTAAATTGTCATTGCTTTTAAATTTAGTCCAAAAGGCTAGTAGTTGCTGTACGCTCCATTGTCAGGAAATTTTTCCTATGCTTGTGAAATAGGGGTAATACACTCCGCAGACATTTTAGGTTGCAAACTTACACTATTAGAACACATCCAGTCCCATGCTGAGCCATTTAGCTGTGAAATAGGGGTAATACTCTCCGCAGAGCAGACTTTTCAGGTTGCAAACTTACACGTATTAGAACACATCCATTTCCATGCTGAGCCATTTCGCTGTGCTATGTACCACTTATTATTATTGGGGTAATACGCTCCACAGAACTTTTCAGGTTGCAGACTTACATATATTGCAAAATGATACAGAGCTGTCCTTGAAGCCTGGTTTGATTTCATAATTCGAATGGACTCATCTGCAAGATGACTTGATTAATAACATGACTACGCAAAACCTCAGTTGACTTCACTGAAAGTTGCAAATGATAACCAAAAACAAGCCTGGGTTATCACACATTGTGACTGATATAGGGGGTACATATTTGATAATAATTTACAGTGACCATTGCTGGCAAAAAAGCATTCCTGTGCAGTCTCATATTGTGACTGATATAGGGGATACATATATGATATAAATTTACACTGACTGTTGATGACCACCTGATGGCCCTAAAATAAATAAAATTAAAGGCCGCGTCTAGTACAATAGTCCTACATAAGTCATATTTGTCATTGGGGGCCCTTGGTCCAGTGCACATTCTGCACTGGATCAAAATACTGGAGTATCAATAAGTCTTCTTATACAATCTGGGGAATATTGACAATGAAAATCTCTGAGACATTTGGAGAAGCTTCTCCAACAAATTCCAAAGGGGGGCACCATATGTCCTTTGTCCCTTCTCTTGCACATTTGATATATTTGAGCTCATAATCCAGTTTACTAATGCACTATTCTTTCTGTTTGCAGAGTTCACCAAAGCAGGCTCGCAGGCCACAGTCATGCTCCTCTTGTACTCCAACCATGCTGCTTGCCCTTCTCTGTAGTCTGTGCCATTAATTGTGTTGAATGAGTGAGTGAGGGCCCTACAATATGAATAAGTGAAGGCATTGTTAAATGTACAGAGGAGGGTCCAACCAAATGTAAGTTACAGGGCCACCTGAGGCCCCACACTAACTCAGGTTTCCTTACACCTGCTGGCCTTCTAAAAACTTGAAGTGAGGACCACAGAATGACATCGAGGTGATGTTATAGGAAGAGGGTGAAATCCAACAAACTAATGCGCATGTTGTACTGGCATGTAAAGTGCTATGGAATACGTATTCTGCTATGTCAATATCAATGAGTAAGGGACCGCCCAACCGTATGAGTAACAGCTGTCCCTCCCAAACATATGGTACACGGCCAACTGAGGCCACTCGCAGAAATCAGGTTTCCTTATTCCTGCTGGCCCTCAGAAAACGTGAATTGAGGGCCGTAGAATGACATAGAGGTGGTGTTGCAGGAGGTGGAGGGTAAAGCCCATCACATCCATGGACATTTTGTAACTGGCATTGTAAACTAGTATGGAATATGTTTTCCACTATGTAATTATCAATGAGAAAGGGACCGCCCAAAATGTACAAGCAACAGCAATCCCTCTCAAACATATCCTACAGGGCCACCTGAGGATCACCATGGTAAATCTCAACATACCATTTGACACATTCTAGCTGGCATTGTAAAGTGCTGGGTAATATTTAACTTGTCATTATGTAAGAGGGAGGGACCTAGAAAATCTATAAGTCAGGGCCCTTCCAATTGTAAAAGAAAAAAACAAACGTATGAAAAAATGCTAAAGGGGGTATTTTTTTTCTCTTGTTAATTTACCCGTATATACAAGTGATTACACAGGAAAATTGGTTCTTAACATTTTTGAATGTAAAATGCAATTAGGTTAGGTCTGAGTCAGATATGCATGCAGGCATATTCTCCAGGTTCTTCCCTTCCAGTTTCATGACTCTGGTAAGGTCGATTCTTGTGACCTGTCCACTAACACCAATCCTGCTTCTCTTGGGAGCTCCCTGAACTCCATCCCATGAATAAAAGCTCAGACAACAATCCATTTTTCCTTGGATGAAAATGGCCACAACAGCCAATTTATTTATAAGAAAAACAAATAATTAAACAATTGGTGAGGTCCTCGAAGCTACAAAAAAATCTGGTGATTTTCCCATGACATTGCCTCTCCCCTCCCTTACTCCTAGCCGTGTCAACTGGCTCAGGAGCACCGTGAAACTGAGGGAAGAGGTTGTCCTCCAATACCATTAATATGAACGCAATGTTTTATCACCGGGTATCACCCAAATCTCACCACACCAACATCAAATAACCATCCAATAAAGGGGATCCACATATTTAAAACATCCGCAATCCCAAATTTTTAACCAACTTTGAGGACTCACCAACGTCCAGTGATTTGAAGTCAAAGAGGGCCACTCAACCTCAGTCATTCCTATTTATGTTTTTCCCTCTCGTCCTCAGCTATAACCTTTGTCATTTCCTCCATACCTTCAGACCACTACCCCCCTGGATTGCCTTTCGTCCTGCTTTCTACTCCCCCATCTTCTCCTATGGTCACTTCACCCTCCCATTGTCATATCAGGCCCCTCCCAGCCCCTGCGAGGAAGGGTCCAGCTAATACTTTACTTTCCCATCCATTTCAGCCTTTTTCTCAGGCCGTCAGACCACCTCATTGGGTCCAGCATAAAATTACTTGCATTTCCCATTGACTTGCATTGCACTTGCTATTTGGAACAAATACATACCGTATATACTTGTGTATAAGCCGAGTTTTTCAGCCCAAAATTTGGGCTGAAAAGTCTCCCCCTCGGCTTATACACGGGTCAATACGGTAGTCGGGGCTGGGGAGGCTGGAGGAGGCGGGGGGGGAGGCTGCTGTATGAGCGGCCCCGTCACTTGGGACCGCTCATTATACAGTGCCTACAAGTAGTATTCAACCCCCTGCAGATGTAGCTGGTTGACACATGCGGAATTAACTTGGCATTGTGACATTTGGACTGTAGATCAGCCTGGAAGTGGGAAATGCAGTGCCACAATACATTTTTTTTTTTTCTTTTTTTTTTTTTTTTTAAAGCGTTAAAAGTAAATTCAGAGGGTCATTTATTATTCAACCCCTCAAACCACCAGCCTTCTGTTTGGTCCCCCTAAAGTATTAAGAAGTAGTTCAGGCACAAATAACAATGAGCTTCACATGTGTGGATTAATTATCTCTTTTGCCAGCCTTTTCTGACTATTTAAGACCCTCCCCAAACTTGTGAACAGCACTCATACATGGTCAACATGGGAAAGACAAAGGAGCATTCCAAGGCCATCAGAGACAAGATCGTGGAGGGTCACAAGGCTGGCAAGGGATACAAAACCCTTTCCAAGGAGTTGGGCCTACCTGTCTCCACTGTTGGGAGCATCATCCGGAAGTGGAAGGCTTATGGAACTAATGTTAGCCTTCCACGGACTGGACAGCCTTTGAAAGTTTCCTCCCGTGCCGAGGCCAGGCTTGTCCGAAGAGTCAAGGCTAACCCAAGGACAACAAGGAAGGAGCTCCAGGAAGATCTCATGGCAGTGGGGACATTGGTTTCAGTCAATACAATAAGTTACGTACTCCACCGCAATGGTCTCCATTCCAGACGAGCTCGTAAGGTTCCTTTACTTTCAAAGCGTCATGTCAAGGCTCGTCTACAGTTTGCTCATGATCACTTGGCGGACTCTGAGACAGACTGGTTCAAGGTTCTATGGTCTGATGAGACCAAGATCGAGATCTTTGGTGCCAACCACACACGTGACGTTTGGAGACTGGATGGCACTGCATACGACCCCAAGAATACCATCCCTAAAGTCAAGCATGGTGGTGGCAGCATCATGCTGTGGGGCTGTTTCTCAGCCAAGGGGCCTGGCCATCTGGTCCGCATCCATGGGAAGATGGATAGCACGGCCTACCTGGAGATTTTGGCCAAGAACCTCCACTCCACCATCAAGGATCTTAAGATGGGTCGTAATTTCATCTTCCAACAAGACAACGACCCAAAGCACACAGCCAAGAAAACCAAGGCCTGGTTCAAGAGGGAAAAAATCAAGGTGTTGGAGTGGCCTAGTCAGTCTCCTGACCTTAACCCAATTGAAAACTTGTGGAAGGAGCTCAAGATTAAAGTCCACATGAGACACCCAAAGAACCTAGATAACTTGGAGAAGATCTGCATGGAGGAGTGGGCCAAGATAACTCCAGAGACCTGTGCTGGCCTGATCAGGTCTTATAAAAGACGATTATTAGCTGTAATTGCAAACAAGGGTTATTCCACAAAATATTAAACCTAGGGGTTGAATAGTAATTGACCCACACTTTTATGTTTAAAATTTATAAAAATTCAACTGAGCAACATAACTTTTTGGTTTGTAAGATTTATGCTTCTGTTAATAAATCCTACTCTCGTTTGCAGTTTGAAGGCTCTAACTTATTGGCATCTTATCAAACCAGCTAAATCTGCAGGGGGTTGAATACTACTTGTAGGCACTGTATATGCACTGCTTCCCCCTGTCAATCAGCGGCAGGGGGAAGCAGTGCATATATGCCCCCAAATGCAGGCACTCGCCCCCTTGTAAGGGCCCCCCCCGCTGCTTATCTTACCATCCGGGTCTTCTGCACAGCGCCGCTCCTCGGTGCTCCGTTCTTCATGCTCCCGTCCTGCTACATCCGGGATCCCCGGCCGTCGCAGGCATATGACGTCATCGTGCGACGGCCGGGGATCCCGGATGCAGCGAGGACGGAGCATGGAGAACGGAGCACCGAGGAGCGGCGCTGTGCAGAAGACCGTGATGGTAAGATACGCAGCAGGGGGGGGGGGCCCTTACAAGGGACTGAGTGCCAGCATTTGGGGGCCGCTGTATACCCCTGGGGGCTGCTTTATTACCCCTGGGGCTGCTGTGTACCCCTGGGGTGGCTGTATACCCCTGGGGGCCGCTGTATACCCCCTGGGGGCCGCTGTGTACCCCTGGGGGCTGCTGTGTACCCCTGGGGGTGGCTGTATACCCCTGGGGGCCACTGTATACCCCTGGGGGATGCTGTATACCCCCTGGGAGCTGCTGTATTACCCCTGGGGGCTGCTGTATTACCCCTGGGGCTGCTGTATAACCCCTGGGGGCTGCTGTATAACCCCTGGGGGCTGCTGTATAACCCCTGGGGGCTGCTGTATAACCCCTGGGGGGTGCTGTATAACCCCTGGGGGGTGCTGTATAACCCCTGGGGGCTGCTGTATACCCCCAGGGCTGCTGTATATACTGCTGGGGCCTGTATACCATTGGGGCTGCTGTATATACTGGTGGGGTCTGTATATACCACTGGGGCTGCTGTATATACTGGTGGGGTCTGCATATACCACTGGGGCTGCTGTATATACTGGTGGGGTCTGTATATACCACTGGGGAGGCTGCTGTATACCACTGGGGTTGCTGTATATACTGCTGGGGCCTGTATATGCCACTGAGGAGGCTGCTGTATACTACCACTGGGGGGCCTGTATACCACACTGCTGGGGGCTGTATACCTGTGCTGGGGTCCACCCTCAGCTTATACACGAGTCAATAGGTTTTCCCAGGTTTTGGGGGCAAAAGTACGGGGTTCGGCTTATACACGGGTCGGCTTATACACGAGTATATACGGTAAGTATTACAAAGTACGCCTTATGAATCTGGAGAATCCGAGTATTTCACTATTTGATCATCTCTACTACCTGAGATGTGCAATATAATTGTTGGAGAAATCACACTAGTGAGGATAGATTTAGCCCTCAAAGTCAAAAACACAATCTATGCAAATAACTACATTTATATTACCTGCATAATGACAAAATTATAGATGCAGGAAAAGTGTTGTAATTTTGTCTGCAAACAGTTTGGGTCAGATAAATAATTGTCTTTGATTCAATCATTTGTATTAAAATATTTCTTATCAGATGGCAATTAATAAATTATTGAGTTGTTTTCTAACTTGATTGAGAATTCTCGAAGGACTCACGTCTGCACAAAGTGACATAAACATCACTTTGCACTACTGATTGGCATCTGTCAGCTGTGTCTCTGGGGAGACTGTTAGCATAATTTGTCACCAGAATAGATCACTTCATGCTGATGTTTGCTCTGCTCTGAAAGATGAAAGAGTAAAAATGAGCTTTTTTTAATACATGGTGCTGATTAGTTTCCTCAGTTCCTGAGTAAAGCTTTCATACATACAGCTGATTAGTTCTCTTAGTTCCTATGTAAAGCCTATAGTAGATCAGTTTAAATAAGACCTTGTAGTCACTGACAAAATAAAAGATGATGAATGCAGTCTATATAATTTCATAAGGAATCAGGAATTCATAAATCCCATTCAAACAATATGAGCAGAATAACAAAAAAACTACCCAGACTATTTCTTTCAGTCTGTTTTATTTAAGTGTGAAATTTGGATGTTAACATGAATTGAAAACTGTGTCCCAGGTTCATAAATTCAGAATTCAGGCATGAATTGCTTTGAAAGTCTAAACAATTTTGCTCAACTCAGAGCTGGACAAACATTATTTACTTTTGACGTTTTCATGCCATAATGGGCAGAGCTTGGTCTGGACAGAGGAGCGTTTGGGGTATAATTTTGGCGTGGCACAGACAGGTGCACGACACTTTTCAGACACACTTGATTCATAAAGAGGCGTGCGCTTGTTCATGATTCATAAGCTTCTGATTCCACCATGCCTCCTCACCAAGAATGGTGAGAAAATTACTAATCGGGGACTACATGAAAGAAATAGCCCAAAGATAAAAAGATTTGAGTACAGGCAAACCACTGTTAGCTTAAAAAGACTATTATTTCCTATAAACATTGAGTTGCAATAATCAGAGAAATGAGATAAAAGCATGATACTGAGCTATTTTCCATTATGTTATGCTCGGGTCACACATGAGCCCTGGATCCGCTAAAAGAATCCATTTTTCAACTTAGAATTTGTTGATAAACAGATCAGTTAACAGATCCATAAGCTGTAATGCAAAAAACGCATTGTCTAAAGTGCACTAAAAAAAGCTTTTTTTAATATGGGGCCCTATGGGAAACGCATCCATTAATGCATGGTACATATTGGTACCTTGCGTTAACGCATAGCATTTTATAGGTGCAAAAATGTCAGTTTCCAAAAACGGAATCCAGTTTTGAAAAAGGAAAAAAAAAATGATGGGCATGTGTGACCCTAGCCTTAGTGTATGGATTATTAAACTAATGAGTTCGAAATGGTGATGGGAAAAATGCATTCGTGATAGACTTACATAAATTAGGCTGTGGTAATCCTGCTCTTTGGCTGACCCCCAGGACGGAATGCCAGTGCTAGTGTGGCCTTAGCCTAAGTGATTTTTAATACTACCCTTCTCTGGTGTGTTCTGGATCTTGCTTTTCAAAGTCTTCAGCATGAGTGCAGAATGAACATGTCTTCTGTTCTTTACCTTTGAAGTTACATACAGGTGCCCAAATGTGCTATGTTGAGAATATACAAACATATACATATATTATGTTTCAGTACTGTGTGATTAATGAATACATGTATAAAATGAGTGAAATTTCCCTGACCATGTTTGGCAATTAAAATTCAGCAAGAACATTGAAGATTCAGATCAGAAAACCAAACTTTAAAAAAAAAAAAATCATAAACACTGCTTTATTCAGGAAAAACGTTTGAAATTTAAAATAGGCATAAAACTTTCCCTATTTGTTTGAGGCCAGAACACTCGCTGGAAGACCTGTTGGCTGGGGAACAATATCTAACCTTAAAGTTAGGAGTGTTCCTGCCATGGGTCTTCCAGCTTGGAAACAGTGCCAGATATGTCAGCAGCTGTTAAGTCCAGGGAGCTTACAATGACCTTAAAACTTATGTTTAAGAGAGCTTCGTATTTGGTGAAAAACGTTTTCAAATAGTTTTTTTTAATATTCTTTTTATAATTATCTTTTTTTGGGAGAGCAAACATTTATTATTGCAGAGCGTCAGTAGCATGCAAGGCCATCTCTTCTGCAGTTATGTGGTAGCAATGAATATGAAAATAGCATATGGCCATTATATGCTTCACATACATGAGCTTATAGGTCTGTTCACACTCATGAAACACATACTATAATTTCTTAAAAATGTGCAATTATATTTTTCTTTTTATTGGATAAATTTAAAATACAGATTTTTTTCATATGCACAAGTGTGTTATATGTATAACTCATATTGAAGTTCTCCTTGCATTTCTGCCCACTAGCCTTATTCAGCATTCTAGATGAATTGGTGAATGCTGACATGAATATTGAATCTTATTTGGTTTCATCATTATTTCTCCTACAAATATGTCAGGTTCAAATACTCACTGCACCTAACCACAACCCAGTTGTTACCTTGTGGCATGGGGAAGATTTGTTAGTGATGTTACTTCTGCAGCCCTTCACATGGAGTGATTTATGAGGAACTAGGAAGCAAGATTGTGCAAATATAACATGCTGAATTGATTGTTTTTGTCTGACTCTTGGTACTTGAAGAGGCGGACCCCTAGCAAATCAAACAGGCATCATCGCGGAACTCAGGGTTTCAGAACCATCTTAGCTGTGCAGTACATTGCAGCTAGACAGAAACCTACACTTTGCTACAGTTGCTACTGGGTGGCATGGTGGCTCAGTGGTTAGCACTGCAGACTTGCAGGTCCTGGGTTCAATTCCCACCAAGGACAACATCTACAAGGAATTTGTATGTTCTCCCTGTTTTTGTGTGGGTTTCCCTTGGGCACTCCGATTTCCTCCTACATTTCAAAAGACATACGGATAAGATGTTTATATTGTGATTCCCAAGAGGGACAGTGTTGCAAAGTGTATGTAAAGTACTATGGAATTAATAGCGCAATTTATAAATGAATAAATATTAATATTATCATATATTATTATGTCTGCAGTACATTGTTTGGCATTAGATTCCCACAAGACATGCCTGGTCTGGATGAGATCAGGAGCAGAGGATGCTTCAGCATCAGTAGCACCAGAATCGGAGCAGCATGCAGAGAAGATGGACACATATGTGACCTGGAGCTCCACTGCGCTACCCTCATTGGGCCTCATCTGCAGTGAGGTGTGGATACCGTGCTGTGCTCCAATGCCAGAGAAGGACCTGAGCACATAGTCAGAAATTGACCCTTTCACTATGTCATGCGGGACCAGGAGCACTAGATGTCAGACTGCAGAGGATCTTGCGGCATGCCTGGCTGTATTCCACTTGCAGGCAGTGCCGTAGCTACTGTAGGACCAATTCCACCAACAGCAGGAGCATGATGAGGAGGACAATGAGGAGTTCGAGGAGGATGAGGAAGAGGAGGAGGCCAAAGATGCAGAAGATCCTGTTTCCCAGCTGTGTGTATCACTCCCACCAGATCCCTTCGACTGGGAGAATGCCATGGGGTGACCCCAACCCCCTGCAAGCAACTATTCCACATGGCATGAACCTCCTGTCTCCTTTATTGAGGAGATTTGGTTTGTGAACAACATCACCCAGGAGTAGTTGCTTGGGCCTCTTCCACAACCAGTGTACTTGAGGCAAGGTGGTGGCATTTTTCAAACAGAGGGGGCTTGTTTCCTAGTGGAACAAGGTACTGGGCATCAGTGCTTTGCTACATCAACCGGTGTACCCTGCGGTGGGACCACCTTCCCAAAAGACTATGCACCATCTTTGTCATGGAGGACACTTTCATGAAGGGGTGGTTCGTGGTGGGTCAAATTTGAGAGGTGTCAGGAGAAGGCCATCTGAGAAAGAATGTTGCATCAGGTGAAGGCCAGCATCTCTTGGTTAGCCAGCCATAGGGCTTGTTGTGTTCCACAAGCTGCATCTGTCTCTCTTAGAGGGGATGGTCATCTCCTAATTCTTTAATCGTCTTCTCCAGTGGTTTGTATGATGGTGTATGCTAAGGGGCATGTAGTGGCGGAGAGCTCCCATGCAGGAGTTGACCCTGTGAACCCCTCAGTCTGTCCGTCAGTGGAGTATGATGATTAACAGCAACGTATAGCCCAGACAGCACTGAAAATGCTGGTAGACAGTATTAACACCAGGTACAGTGGACTTTCTTTAACTCCTTCCCGACCTATGATGCGGAGCTCACATCAAAGCCCCGACATCTCAGCTGATCTCATCAGCTGAGATATCAGGGTAACAGCACCAATTGAATCCGATCGGTGCTGTTAATCCCTTGGATCCCTTTGTCAATCACTGACAGCGGGATCCAAGGCGGCCGCGGGGGGAACGCTTTGTTCCCCGCCTGCACCGAGATCCACCGATAGTATCGCGGCATCTCCCGCGCTCACGTTTGCAATTTAGTCGGATATTCGGACCCGTAGAAGCAAATTTTCTTGTGAAACGGCGTCGTCGTCCGCCCTCCGTGATCACCTCCCTGCACCCTGTCATGAATCCTTATATGCTGGATTAAAGAGACCACTGCTGCACAATACTGGTGTGTGCTGCCTTTTTCTTCATATATCTACTATTACTTGTGCTGTGGATTAGCATTACCAGGGGAAGGACCTGCCTATAGGGCAATCTGCCCAGAGCATGATGGTTGATACTGCCACTTAGTGCCCTGAAGTTCTACTACTCGATAACAATTTAGTCTGTATATTTGTTTATCTGCGCTCAGAAAGGACGTTTTCTTCCTAGGAATTTTACCATTTACTATTATCTGTTATTTCCAGTTCTGCTGGCATTTGATTTATAGAAGTCAGCAGATATAGAGGGCACCGAGTCTTAGTGACTCAGAGTAATTTTTGTACTATCTGCTGTTGGTGTTTTTTTGATAGTGTTTTACACTGACTGCAATAGTATTCTATCCTGTCTTTCCTATATAGCTAGTTTGGCCTCTTTTGCTAAACCTTTTACTCTGCCAGTGTTTGTTTTTCTTTCTCTTGCTTCCCAGTTAATATCTGTGGGGGCTTGCTATTCTTTTGGGGTTCTGCTCTGAGGCAAGATACTGTAGCTCATCAGGAGATTTGTCGATTTCTGGTTTTGCGTAACCTGCATGATGCTGTGGTGCTGGGTTTTCCGTGGTTGCAGGTCCATAATCCTGGTTTAGATTGGAAGTCCATGTCCATAACTAGCTGGGGTTGTAAGGGGGTACATGGTGACATTTCCTTGATGTCTATATCATCTCCGTCCCAGGAGATTCCGGAGTTTCTGTCTGATTTTCAGGATGTTTTTGCTGAGCCCAAATCCAGTTTTCTTTCTCCACATCGGGCGTGCGATTGTGCTATTGATTTGGTGCCAGGCTGTAAGTTTCCTAAGGGTCGACTTTTCAACTTGTCTGTGCCTGAACATGCTGCCATGCGGAGTTATATTAAGGATTCTTTGGAGAAGGGCCATATTCGCCCATCCTCTTCGTCGTTCTTTTTTGTTGCCAAGAAAGATGGTTCCCTGAGACCCTGTATTGCCTCTTGAATAAGATCACGGTCAAGTTTCAGTACCCTCTGCCTTTGATTTCTGACTTGTTTTCTAGGGTTAAGGGGGCATGTTGGTTTACTAAGATTGACCTTAGTGGGGCCTACAATCTGGTTCGTCATTAGAGGACTAAGGGGTCTGCAATACCAAGACAGGTTATTAAACTTGGGGTTATTTAGCTTGGAAAAACGAAGGCTTAGGGGTGATCTTATAATAATGTATAAATATATGAGGGGACAGTACAGAGACCTTTCTAATGATCTCTTTACTCTTAGGCCTGAGACTGGGACAAGGGGGCATCCTCTACGTCTGGAGGAAAGAAGGTTTAATCATAATCACAGATGCGGATTCTTTACTGTAAGAGCAGTGAGATTATGGAACTCTCTGCCACATGCTGTTGTAATGAGTGAGTCATTACTAACATTTAAGAAGGGCCTGGATGCCTTTCTTGAAAACTATAATATTATCAGTTATACATACTAGATTCTTTGATAGGGCGTTGATCCAGGGAATTAGTCTGATTGCCGTATCTGGAGTCAGGAAGGAATTTTTTTCCCCAATGTGGCGCTTAGTGTTGCCACATGGGTTTTTTTTGCCTTCCTCTGGATCAACATGTTAGGCTATGGGTTGAACTAGATGGACTTAAAGTCTTCCTTCAACCTTAAAAACTATGTTACTATGTTACTATGTTACTATGTATCAAGCAGGGACACAAATGGAAAATGGCTTTAATATGCCTGAAGGCCATTTTGAATACCTCGTGATGCCTTTTGGGTTGGCTAATGCTCCTTCCGTTTTTCAGTCCTTTATGCATGACGTATTTCGGGAGTTGATTGACAAGTTCTTGATTGTATATTTGGATGATATCCTGATTTTTTCTGACGATTGGGATTATCATGTGGATCAGGTCAGGTTGGTCTTTCGGATTCTGCTTTGTATATTAAGGGGTCTAAGTGTTGCTTTGGTGTCCAGAAGGTTTATTTTTTGGGCTTCATTTTGTCTCCTTCTTCTATTGAGATGGATCCTGTTAAGGTTCAGGCTATTCATGATTGGGTTAAGCCCACGTCCGTGAAGGGTTTTCAGAAATTTTTGGGCTTTGCTAATTTTTATTGTCGGTTCATTGCCAATTTTTCCAGCATGATGAAGCCCTTGACCGATTTGACTAAGAAGGGTGCTGATGTGGAGCATTGGCCTCCTGCGGCCATTTTTGCCTTTCAGGAGTTTACCTCTGCTCCAGTGTTGCGCCAACCGGATTTTTTCCCTTCCGTTTCAGGTGGAAATTGATGCTTCTGTGATTGGTGCAGGGGCCGTCTTGTCTCAGAGGGATTCTGTTGGTTCCGCGATGCACCCTTGTGCCTTCTTTTCCCGTAAATTTTCGCCAGCGGAACACAATTATGATGTCGGCAATTGGGAGTTGCTGGCCATGAAGTTGGCATTTGAGGAGTGGCGTCATTGGCTGGATGGGGCTAAACATTGTGTGGTTATCTTGACTGATCACAAGAATCTGGTTTATCGCGAGTCTGCCAAGAGGCTGACTCCTAGGCAGGCTTAGTGGTCCATGTTTATTGCTCATTTTGATTTTGTGGTTTCCTATCTTCCTGGTTCTAAGAATGTTAAGGCCGATGCACTCTCTCGCAGTTTTTTGCCTGATTCTCTTGAACCTTCGAAGCCGGTCGGCATTGTGAAGGAGGGGGTTGTTCTTTCCGCTGTTTCCCCCGATTTACAGCTTGCTCTTCAGGAATTTCAGGCGTATAAGCCTGAGCGCTGCCCTGTGGGGAAATTGTTTGTTCCTGCCCCGTGGACTACTAGAGTGATTTCGGAGGTTCATTGTTCTGTGTTGGCTGGTCATCCTGGCATTTTTGGTACCCGTGATATGGTTAGAAGATCTTTTTGGTAGCCCTCTTTGTCCCGGGATGTGCATTCCTTTGTGCAGGCCTGTGGGACTTGTGCACAGGCCAAGCCTTGTTGTTCTCATCCTAGTGGGTTGCTTTTGCCCTTACCTGTACCTGAGCGTCTGTGGACGCATATTTCTATGTATTTTGTTTTGGACCTTCCTGTTTCCCAGGGTATGACGGTTATCTGGGTTGTTTGTGACTGGTTTTCTAAGATGGTTCATTTCATTCCTTTGGCTAAATTGTCTTCATCTTTGGACTTGGTTCCGTTGTTTATTCAGCATGTTGTTGGTTTGGATAGTATTCCGGAAAATATTGTGTCTGACAGGGGTGCCCAGTTTGTTTCTCGGTTTTGGATGTCTTTCTGTACTAAGCTGGGTGTGGCTTTGTCTTTTTCTTCTGCGTTTCATCCACAGTATAATTATCAGATGGAGAGAACTAATCAAACTTTGGAGACTTATTTGAGACGCTTTGTGTCTGTGGATCAGGATCATTGGGTTGCTTTTTGCCTTTGGCCGAGTTTGCGCTTAATAAACGGGCGAGTTCGGCTATGTTGGTTTTGCCCTTCTTTTGTAATTTTGGTTTTCTTCCTCGTTTTTCTTCGGGACAGGTTGCTCCTTCTGCCTCTCCGGGTGTGGATTCTGTGGTTGAGTGATTGCAGCAGATTTGGGATTGTGCAGTTGCCAACTTACATCTTTCTCAGGAAGCTGCTCAACGTTTTGCTAACCGTCATCGGTGTTTTGGTTCTCGGCTTTGTGCTGGTGATTTGGTTTGGTTGTCCTCCCACCATGTTCCTTTGAGGGCTTCTTCTCCTAAATTTAAGCCTCAGTTCATTCATCCGTACAGGATTTCTGAAGTGATTAATCCTGTCTCCTTGCGGTAAGCGCTTCCGAGCTCTTTGGCGATTCAAGATGTTTTTCATAAGTCCTTGTTGAGGTGCTTTGTCAAGCCCATGGTTCCTACTGTGGCCCCTCCGGCCCCGGTCCTGATTGATGGTGAGTTGGAGTATGAGGTTGAGAAGATTTTGAATTCTCATCTTTCAAGACAGAGGCTCCTGTACCTTGTTAAGTGGCGGGGTTATGGCCAGGAGGATAATTCTAGGTTTTCGGCCTCAGATGTTCATGCCCCTGACTTGGCTTGTGCTTTTCATGTGGCTCATCCTGATAGGCCTGGGGCCTCTGTTGAGGGTTCGGTGACCCCTCCTCAAGGGGGACTAATGTTATGAATTCATTGGAGCTCCCTCCAGTGTTTGTTGCTGGTGACGCAGCTGACTGTGTGGGCTTCGCAGGGGATGGTAATGATTGGCAATCTGGTTCTTGGAGCATATAATGGTTTGAAGTGGATCAATCCTTGCCAGTTGTCTTTGGTTCCTGGAGGAGTTCACATCTCTCTGGTTTCTTCTGCTCTGTGGAATTCTTTGCAAGCTAAGTGGATGTTTTTTTCTGCTTATGTTTTGTCTTATTCTGAGTTGTGGGTTTGCAGTTTAGTCTGTATATTTGTTTATCTGCTCTCAGATAGGAAGTTTTCTTCCTAGGAATTTTACCATTCACTATTATCTGTTATTTCCAGTTTTGCTGGCATTTGATTTATAGACGTCTGCAGATATAGAGGGCGCCGAGTCTTAGTGACTCAGGGTAATTTTTGTACTATCTGCTGTTGGTGGTTTTTTTTGATAGTGTTTTATACTGACCGCAATAGTATTCTATCCTGTCTTTCCTATATAGCTAGTTTGGCCTCTTTTGCTAAACCTTTTATGTTACCTTTACACGCGGCAACATTTCTAGGGTTTCCACAGGTAACTTACTGGCTGCAGTGAAATCATGGAGACATTATTCCATTTGTACACAGGAACAAGATAGAACCATGTCTCCATGATTTCACTGCAGCCAGTAAGTTACCTGTGGAAACCCTAGAAATGTTGCCGTGTGTAAAGGTACCATTACTCTGCCTGTGTTTGTTTTTCTTTCTCTTGTTTCCAAGTTAATGGTGGACTGTAGCGGGCCAACCCTGTCCTAGAATTCTTTGTGGAAGTAGCCAAGGAGCAAGAAAAATCATCAAGCCTTATCACCAAAACTGCAGCTCTCCCTGGACCCTCTTAAGCTCTTTGACCATGGTGTACTGTTTGACACTTTTTTTGATGCACATTTTGAGAATCTGCATCAAAATCTGCATGTCCATTTTGAGTTATTTAGATTACCAACTTGATTACAAAATTTCGCCTTTATCACAAAATTATAAAAAAGGTCATTGACCTACAGAGTAGCAAACTGTGAACAACAACACACATTAAAAAGGAATACATGTATAATAGATAAACGCAGGGAAATACCTATCAAGACCCTGTCATTTTTCCCCGTCACAAGCGCGACCGCTTGCCCTCCACTCTCAAAGCGAGTGGAACGCATAGCTCCCTACCGCACATGCGCGAACTGGAAGTGATGCACCTGCGATCGATTGCGCTCCACTCTCAATGTTAGTGGAATGCAAGCCTCTTTACCATGCATGTGCATACCGGATATGATGTGGAAAAGCTACCTACTCGCATACATTGTGCATTTCTAAGATTGTACATTTGGCATGATCCCCAATCAGTGTGGGGCGCTCCGTCAACTAGAAAGTATTATCTTTGATATGCATTAACTGTTGTTTATGGTTGAGGTTAATTAAAAAAACAATTGTATAAGTGACCTTATGGAATCTAACTACCGACCTTTTGTTCTTAGACAAGACATAACACCAACTCTAACTTTTCTGATGAGCCCTGTTGTATAAGACAGGGCGAAACGCGTTAAGCAATTGGAGAAAAAAACTCATCTGATCAAAAAAGAGGAATCACCAAAAGATCCACAGGGTTCCACTGGAGGACTACATACCATGACTATTGGACTACGAATTTAAGTCTAATTCAGGACTGTCTTCCCCTCTGCCTTTTATTACTGTTATTGCTTTTTAGGGCAACTTTAAGGCAAGCCACCGGTGAGTGGGGACACCACTTTTTAGGGTGTATAAAATCTCCACTGGTAGGCAGGGGAAAAGGACAGGGTCTTGATAGTTATTTCCCTACGTTGATCTATAATACATATATTCCTTTTTAATATGTGTTGTTGTTCACAGTTTGCTATTCTGTAGGTCAATGACCTTTTCATAATTTTTGTAATAAAGGCAAACTTTTATAATCAAGTTGGTAATCTAAATAACTTACAAACTAGACCCATTTCCTCCTAAATACATTCTTGAAAGACAATGTCCATTTTGAGGCCAGCAAAGTCTACAAAAGTCACATTGCTTTTTTTCCTTGGACATGTGGTTCAGATTTCATCTGCACCAAATCTGCAAGGAAATAAAAAGCACATTGGGGTGTGGCTGAGCTTTGAATTGCACAGGCTGCTTAGAGCAGGAGCTCCAGCAGAGATCAGCTTTAACTTAGCACAAGGTGAAAACCCATTCTGGGAAGCCCTAAATAAGTTACCTGAGGACACAGTGGTTCCAATGGTGCGTGCAAGTCAGCAAGAAGGAGATCTCCAAAGAAGGTAACTGCATAGTTCTCCAGAGACCAGGTAACTGAATACAGCCTCCAACATGGCTGCAGCTTCTCACTCCCCAGCTCATTTTTCCTACTCTTCACATGTGGCAGTCTCAGGAGAGGAGGAGAAAGCTCAGACAGATACTCCCCTTGCACAAAAAACAATGGAGGCTTTGCTTTAGGCCCTCAGGCAAGAACTCCAAACAGATCTTACAAGAATGATAGCTGAGTTTAAGGCAGAATGCAGGGGAGAACTCAAGAACCTGGGAACTAGAATAGATTATCTGAAGCAGAAGTTGGCAGAACTTACTAAATCTCATAAGAAATTAATAGATACTAATAAGGACTTTAGAAAAGGAGGTTTCTCAAATCCACATTAAAACCCAGGATTTTGAGGACAGATCCAAGAATAATATCTACTTTAGCGAGATTGATGAATCTACTCCTGACAAAGATTTGCAAAGTCTTCTGCAAAGCTTCATACACACGGTGATTCCCTCTGCAGACAGAAAGGACTTAATTGTGGATAGAATACACAGGATTCCGAAACCAAAAGGCTTCCACCTAGATTTACCTCCCCTCCTTTGATGCGCATCTTCTCCCCCTGCAACCTCCAATTGGCCGTCATCCACCGCCCCCCCTGGATCGTCCTCCATATTTCACGACCACTTCAACACCTGGCTTTTCCACTTCCTCTCCTCCTCTATCCCCAACGTCATCATGGGAGATTTCAACATCCCCACTGACACCCCCCACAATGTTGCCTCTAGATCCTATCACTAACCTCCTCCTTTGGCCTTTCCCAGTTGTACTCCTCAGCCAACCACAATGATGACCACACACTAGACCTTATCCATACCCGCCTCTGTTCCCTCACCTACCTCTCAATCTCACCCTCCCCCTATCCGACCACAACCTGCTGACCATCTCCTCCCTCTCCCCTCCTTCCATGCTCCCCCCTCCGAAAACTCCCCCATCCCTCAGAAACATCTAACTCATTGACTTCCACTCACTCTCCAAGTCCCTCCTCCCTCTCTCAGACTTAGCTTCCTCCCAAGACACTGATGCTGCTGCCACCTCTATAGCACTACACTCACCACAGCCCTTGATCAGGCCACCCCCCTGTCATACAACAAAACCCATGCACACAGACAACCTTGGCTCACCACCCTCGCTAAACAACTACGGCGGATGTCTAGGGTTGCTCAGCGGAGATGGAAGAAACTCCTACTCTGCAGTGCACTTCGACTTGTACAAACAGCCCTGAAAGACTTCAAGATGCTTTCACTGATGCAAAACAAACCTACTTCTGTTCTCTAATAACTGCCCTACAACCCCAATCAACTATTCAAAACTTTCAACTCTCTACTCCATCTGCCTGCACCTCCTCCCTCTCCCCTAATCTTTGCCGATGACTTTGCTGCCTTTTTCAAACAAAAGATTGACAAAATCAGGGAAAGCTTCTATCCACTGTCCCTTTGGCCCACCCCCTCTACCGCCCAACCCTCCTCGTCCAAAGGAAGCTTCTCCACCATGACAGAAGACCACCTCTCCTCCCTTCTAGCACGATCACACCTCACCACCTGCACCCTCGACCCACTCCCCTTCCATCTCATCCCTAACCTTACCGCAATCATCATCCCTGCCCTAACCCATCTCTTCAACTTGTCACTCAATACAGGTATTTTCCTCTCATCCTTCAAACATGCACTGATCACACCCATCCTTAAAAAACCTTCCTCTACCCTATATCTGTCTCCGATTATCGCCCCATATCTGTTCTCCCCTTCACCTCAAAAATACTCGAACAACACATCTATTCTAAACTGTCGTCCCCCTCTCCTCCTGCTCCCTCTTTGACCACCTATAATCCGGTTTACGACCCCACTACTCAACCAAACATCCCTTACCAAAGTCACCAACGACCTGCTGACCGCCAAGAGCAAACGACACTATTCTGTCCTCCTCCTCCTCGACCTTTCTTCCGCCTTTGACACCGTCGACCACTTCCTCATACTTCAAATTCTAGAATCTCTTGACATCACTGACCTAGCTCTCTCCTGGATCTCCTCTTATCTGATTAACCGGACTTCAGTGTCACCCACTCCCACACCTGCTCCTCACCCTACTCTTTGGTGATCCCCAAGGCTCGGGCTTGAGGCCACTACTCTTCTCCATTTCCATCCTTGGCCTAGGCCAGTTCATTCAGTCCCACAGTCTTCAATACCACCTCTACACCGACAACACCCAGCTCTATATATGTGGCCCTGACATTTCCTCCTTACTATCCAAAATTCCGCAATGCCTGTCCACCATCTAATCCTTCTACTCTGTTCGCTTCCTGAAGTCGAACACGGACAATACCGAGTTTATCGTCTTCCCGCCAAGTCACTCTCCCCCCTACCTGACCTATCCATCATTGTCAACAACTGTTCACTCTCGCCCGTCCCCCATGACAAGTGCCTCGGGGTTATCATTGACTCCTCCCTCTCCTTCAAGCTCCACATCCAAGCCCTCGCCACTGCCTGCTGATTTCAGCTCAAAAACATTTCCCAATCTGCTCTTTCCTTGACCTCAACAGTGCCAAAACACTTGTCCACACTCTCATCTCTCGCCTCGACTACTGCAACCTCCTGTTCACAGGCTTCCCCGTTACCTCCCTTGCACCTCTCCAAACTATCCTCAATTCCGCTGCTCACCTCATCCACCTGTCTCCCCGCTACTTCCCTGTCTCCCCCCTCTGCCAAGCCCTTCACTGGCTCCCAACTTCCCAGAGACCCCGGTTCAAAACTCTAACAATGACATACCTGAGTGTCCTGAGTTACCCCCCACGATGCCGCAATGCTCCGGGCTCTCCTTCAGGGACCAAGAGGATAGAAGCTTTGTTCATCCCCTGGGTCTCTGATGTAGCAGAGCCGAGAGTATACAGCACAGACATGAGGGTCGAGGGGTTAATAAAGATACAGCCCTAAATGTACTTGTGTTTTGTTTTTTTTAATTAACTATTAAAAAATTTTTTTACCTGGGCTCCGCCATATTTTTGTATGCCAGCCAGGTCAGCAGGCAGGCATGGGCTGCCCCCAAGCCCCAGCTGGCTATTTGTACCTGTCTGGAAACAAAAGTATAAGTAAGCCCTATTTTTAAATTATTTCATGAATTTCATTAATCCAATAAAGTTTTTACCAGGCTATTTGTGCTCCCAGAGGTCTATGATCCAAAACATCTTGCAATTCATAAAGGGTTTTTATTATTTCTCAAGAAAAGCACATACAACGCGTTTTGACATTAAAAAATGTCATCCTCAGGTATATTGTTAAAAGTGTTCCAAAGTTATGGATAGCTTTATAGGAAATAGCAATATGCTAAATAGGGTGTGGACCACTAAGGTTTGTTAATAGCACACCTGCTATATAGCTGCTATACAAGCACATAATAATAATAATAATAATAATAAAAAAACAAACACATTACATATATATATATATACTAGTAAAAAGGCCCGATGCAATTGCATCGGGAGCGCGGTGAAATGAATTGTGTGTGTACAGGCGGGTGAGTGGGTAGCAGAGCACAGAGGCGGCTGAGTGGGTAGCAGAGCACAGAGGCGGCTGAGTGGGTAGCAGAGCACAGAGGCGGCTCAGGAGGTAGCAGAGCACAGAGGCGGCTCAGTGGGTAGCAGAGCACAGACGCAGCTCAGTGGGTAGCAGAGAACAGAGGCGGATCAGTGGGTAGCAGAGCACAGAGGCGGCTCAGTGGGTAGCAGAGCACAGAGGTGGCTCAGTGGGTAGCAGAGCACAGAGGCGGCTGAGTGGGTAGCAGAGCACAGAGGCGGCTCAGGGGGTAGCAGAGCACAGAGGCAGCTCAGTGGGTAGCAGAGCACAGACGCGACTCAGTGGGTAGCAGAGAACAGAGGCGGCTCAGTGGGTAGCAGAGCACAGAGGCGGATCAGTGGGTAGCAGAGCACAGAGGCGGCTCAGTGGGTAGCAGAGCACAGAGGCGGCTCAGTGGGTAGCAGAGCACAGAGGCGGCTGAGTGGGTAGCAGAGCACAGAGGCGGCTCAGGGGGTAGCAGAGCACAGAGGCAGCTCAGTGGGTAGCAGAGCACAGACGCGGCTCAGTGGGTAGCAGAGAACAGAGGCGGCTCAGTGGGTAGCAGAGCACAGAGGCGGCTCAGTGGGTAGCAGAGCACAGAGGCGGCTGAGTGGGTAGCAGAGCACAGAGGCGGCTCAGGGGGTAGCAGAGCACAGAGGCGGCTCAGTGGGTAGCAGAGCACAGACGCAGCTCAGTGGGTAGCAGAGAACAGAGGCGGATCAGTGGGTAGCAGAGCACAGAGGCGGCTCAGTGGGTAGCAGAGCACAGAGGTGGCTCAGTGGGTAGCAGAGCACAGAGGCGGCTGAGTGGGTAGCAGAGCACAGAGGCGGCTCAGGGGGTAGCAGAGCACAGAGGCAGCTCAGTGGGTAGCAGAGCACAGACGCGACTCAGTGGGTAGCAGAGAACAGAGGCGGCTCAGTGGGTAGCAGAGCACAGAGGCGGATCAGTGGGTAGCAGAGCACAGAGGCGGCTCAGTGGGTAGCAGAGCACAGAGGCGGCTCAGTGGGTAGCAGAGCACAGAGGCGGCTGAGTGGGTAGCAGAGCACAGAGGCGGCTCAGGGGTAGCAGAGCACAGAGGCAGCTCAGTGGGTAGCAGAGCACAGACGCGGCTCAGTGGGTAGCAGAGAACAGAGGCGGCTCAGTGGGTAGCAGAGCACAGAGGCGGCTCAGTGGGTAGCAGAGCACAGAGGCGGCTCAGTGGGTAGCAGAGCACAGAGGAGGCTCAGTGGGTAGCAGAGCTCAGAGGCGGCTCAGTGGGTAGCAGAGCACAGAGGCGGCTCAGTGGGTAGCAGAGCACAGAGGCGGCTCAGTGGGTAGCAGAGCACAGAGGCGGCTCAGTGGGTAGCAGAGCACAGAGGCGGCTCAGTGGGTAGCAGAGCACAGAGGCGGGTCAGTGGGTAGCAGAGCACAGAGGCGGGTCAGTGGGTAGCAGAGCACAGAGGCAGCTCAGTGGGTAGCAGAGCATTTAGCAGAGCACAGAGGCGGCTGTGTGGGTAGCAGAGCACAGAGGCGGCTCAGTGGGTAGCAGAGCACAGAGTTGGCTCAGTGGGTAGCACAGCACAGAGGCGGCTCAGTGGGTAGCAGAGCACAGAGGCGGCTCAGTGGGTAGAAGAGCACAGAGGTGGCTCAGTGGGTAGCAGAGCACAGAGGCGGCTCAGTGGGTAGCAGAGCACAGAGGCGGCTCAGTGGGTAGCAGAGCACAGAGGCGGCTCAGTGGGTAGCAGAGCACAGAGGCGGCTCAGTGGGTAGCAGAGCAAAGAGGCGGCTCAGTGGGTAGCAGAGCACAGAGGCAGCTCAGTGGGTAGCAGAGCACAGAGGCAGCTCAGTGGGTAGCAGAGCATTTAGCAGAGCACAGAGGCGGCTATGTGGGTAGCAGAGCACAGAGGCGGCTCAGTGGGTAGCAGAGCACAGAGGTGGCTCAGTGGGTAGCAGAGCACAGAGGCGGGTCAGTGGGTAGCAGAGCACAGAGGCAGCTCAGTGGGTAGCAGAGCATTTAGCAGAGCACAGAGGCGGCTGTGTGGGTAGCAGAGCACAGAGGCGGCTCAGTGGGTAGCAGAGCACAGAGTTGGCTCAGTGGGTAGCACAGCACAGAGGCAGCTCAGTGGGTAGCAGAGCACAGAGGCGGCTCAGTGGGTAGAAGAGCACAGAGGTGGCTCAGTGGGTAGCAGAGCACAGAGGCGGCTCAGTGGGTAGCAGAGCACAGAGGCGGCTCAGTGGGTAGCAGAGCACAGAGGCGGCTCAGTGGGTAGCAGAGCACAGAGGCGGCTGAGTGGGTAGCAGAGCACAGAGGCGGCTCAGTGGGTAGCAGAGCACAGAGGCGGCTCAGTGGGTAGCAGAGCAAAGAGGCGGCTCAGTGGGTAGCAGAGCACAGAGGCAGCTCAGTGGGTAGCAGAGCACAGAGGCAGCTCAGTGGGTAGCAGAGCATTTAGCAGAGCACAGAGGCGGCTATGTGGGTAGCAGAGCACAGAGGCGGCTCAGTGGGTAGCAGAGCACAGAGGTGGCTCAGTGGGTAGCAGAGCACAGAGGCGGCTCAGTGGGTAGCAGAGCACAGAGGTGGCTCAGTGGGTAGCAGAGCACAGAGGCGGCTTAGTGGGTAGCAGAGCACAGAGGCGGCTCAGTGGGTAGCAGAGCACAGAGGCGGCTCAGTGGGTAGCAGAGCACAGAGGTGGCTCAGTGGGTAGCAGAGCACAGAGGCGGCTCAGTGGTTAGCAGAGCACAGAGGCGGCTCAGTGGGTAGCAGAGCACAGAGGCGGCTCAGTGGGTAGAGGAGCACAGAGGCGGCTCAGTGGGTAGCAGAGCACAGAGGCGGCTCAGTGGGTAGCAGAGCACAGAGGCGGCTCAGTGGGTAGCAGAGCACAGAGGCGGCTCAGTGGGTAGCAGAGCACAGAGGCGGCTCAGTGGGTAGCAGAGCACAGAGGCGGCTCAGTGGGTAGCAGAGCACAGAGGCGGCTCAGTGGTTAGCAGAGCACAGAGGCGGCTCAGTGGGTAGCAGAGCACAGAGGCGGCTCAGTGGTTAGCAGAGCACAGTGGCGGCTCAGTGGGTAGCGGAGCACAGAGGCGGCTCAGTGGGTAGCAGAGCACAGAGGCGGCTCAGTGGGTAGCAGAGCACAGAGGCAGCTCAGTGGGTAGCAGAGGATAGAGGGGGCAATGTGGGTAGCAGAGGCCAGAGGCGGCTGTGTGGGTAGCAGAGTGATGCTTACCTATGAGGGGGATTAGTATAGGCTCCTGGGCGGTGCGGGTGTAGGGCGGTGTGGCGAGCATGTGCAGCATAATACAGAGGCTCCTGTGATGGTCGTGGGCATTTCGGAGCCCCGGCGCCCCTCATACCCAGAGGCAGGTTCGGTCTGTGGGGCAGATCAATCATGGGAGACGCTGATGGTTTGCGGCGGCGGCTTCAAACACCGCGAGAGTGAGGTGAGATCTCGATGATCGCAGTGTTTGGTGCAGAGAGGGAGGGGCTCTGGGTATAGGGGCGGGACGGGCGGTGAGAAAATGGATGCAGTGAGCGGCTGTGGTCGGGCTGGGGTCGCACTGTGTGGTGGGTAGTGGCCGGTAATTGCGGCGGGAGGTGTGTGGAGCGGGCAGGGTGTGGGGTGTCGGGCGGCCACATGTTTGCTAAACTGGAGATTATGTATAGAGATATATACATATATATATAGAGAGAGAGAGAGCATTGTAAAATTTGATTATAACAGATAAAATATGAAATATAATTTGATCATGAATAGCATAACATTTTCAATATAGCTATATAACAAGTTTAAAATTGTTGTATGTGGCTGAAATCCATTTAAAACACAAAAAAAAGTGCTCATTAAAATTATGAGAAAACACACAGTATCCAAGGAAGGATTAATTTTATATTCCCTCAATACCCTCATGTAATCCGTCCGGGTGTAAAGAACCCATTTTAAAAATCCAATAAGATTCTTTGCGATTTAATTTTTGAGTACCATTTGGGCAGTTCTCCGGAATTTGCTCAACTGGTGTAATGTTTATATTAAATTGTTTATTATGCTTCAAACATAAGTGTCAGGACAAACTATGTTTCATGAAGCCATTTTTCACATTGTGCCTGTGGCCATTCATACGTGTTCTCAGGGACTGGATAGTACATCCCATGTATTGAATGCCACAGGCACAGGTGATGACAAACACCACAAATTGGCTGTCACAGGATAGTTTCCAGATCTATGCAAATAGAGTCTGTGGAGCCTCTGTTAGGAGTCTCAAACACAGAACTAGCCAAATATGCCTCCAGGGAAGGACCCAGCCAAGGGGTGGCTCCTTGCGGAGAACACCATAACCACCATATGAAGTGGCCCTTTAAGTCAATATCCAACTCTTTTACAAGTTTACAGATATGACAAGGGAATACCAAGGCCAAGTATCCATTCACATACAGCTATTTCGGGGTGTTGCCCCTCATCAGTGTGGAGTAGGATTCTGGCTAGGTGGGAGCAAGGCCTAGCAGACCAAGATTGCAAAGTATTCACTGATCTCAGGGAGACCAGTCCAAGAAAACACTGCAGGCAGCTGACTAAAGCGCTCAAACACAGTGAATTCCTAGGCACATTGCCCCCTGGGAAATATGAATATGCAAATAGAGTCTGTGGAGCCTCTGTTAGGAGTCTCAAACACAGAACTAGCCATATATCCCTCCAGGGAAGGACCCACCCAAGGATGGATACTTGGCCTTGGTATTCCCTTGTCATATCTGTAAACTTGTAAAAGAGTTGGATATTGACTTAAAGGGCCACTTCATATGGTGGTTATGGTGTCCTCCGCAAGGAGCCACCCCTTGGCTGGGTCCTTCCCTGGAGGGATATATGGCTAGTTCTGTGTTTGAGACTCCTAACAGAGGCTCCACAGACTCTATTTGCATATTCATATTTCCCAGGGGGCAATGTGCCTAGGAATTCACTGTGTTTGAGCGCT
Source organism: Allobates femoralis (assembly GCA_033576535.1). Classification (NCBI taxonomy): domain Eukaryota; kingdom Metazoa; phylum Chordata; class Amphibia; order Anura; family Aromobatidae; genus Allobates; species Allobates femoralis. Next base: position 299,851,887 of record JARQOC010000001.1, on the reverse strand, counting down.
TTAGTCAGCTGCCTGCAGTGTTTTCTTGGACTGGTCTCCCTGAGATCAGTGAATACTTTGCAATCTCAGTTTCCAGATCTAGGAAGTCTATTTTGTCATTATTTATCTTGGCAGTGAATGTTATTCCCCACTTATTAGCATTTAAATAGCTGATGAACTGCTCTGCTTTCTCCTGACTTCCCCTCAAAATAATGATCAGATCATCTAGAAAACAACGGTGTAGGATTATATGGTTAACATAATTCTCGACTCGAGTAGCTACCATGAGTTTCATTAAATAATTAAAAAAAAATGACATGGGCTTTGTCATATTTTTGTGTCCAGGCAGGTACAACTAGGCAGCTGGGGCTGAAATTCACAGCGCAGGGTCACCCAAGCTTTCTGGTACCCCACCCTGCTGCGAATTGCAGTCCGCCAGACACCCCAGAAAATGTCGCGTTCATAGAAGCGCCATTTTCTGGTGCTGTACCCGTCTCATCCAGGGCCCTAGTGCGGTGGCTCTCTGGGTAATAATGGGGTTAGGGTCAGTTTTGTATTATCAGCTGGCCCTTAGCCCGAAATTCATGGGTCACGCCAATATTAGACATGACCGCCATGAATTTCCAGTGAAGAGTTGAAAAAAAACACAAGACAGAGAAAAAATGTTTTATCAGAAAAAAAGCAAAACATAATTAGTGACTTCATCTTTATTCAAAACAAACCTCCCCCCTCCAACGTAGTCCAAACAAGTCTTCTTGTTTAGATTAGCTACATCTCTGGTAGAGAATCTCTGCTAGAGAAATAGCTGATCAGTGCACCCAGCCATGGGAAAGTTCATATGAGTTCATGCCATCAAGCATGAACTCACATGAACCCTGTGACGGCACTGCGGCTATTTCAAATGAACAGTTAATGCATCAGCTGTTCATTTGAAATAGCCGGCGGAAAAGCCGGCAGTTAAAAGAATTCACCGCCGGCTTTCTCTGCCCAGTCCTTTGCTCGCCGCTCCCTGGTCCTGCATTCCCTGCTCGGTCCTAACGTAGGATCAGGCTGGGAGGTGGCAGGGGAGCAGAGGATCAGGCCAGGAGGCGGCTGGGGAGCAGAGGATCGGGCTGGAAGACAGCTGAGGAGTGGAGGATCGGGCTGGGAGGCAGCTGGGGAGCGAGGATCAGCTGAGTGATTGTTTAAAAGCCGGCGGCTTTTTACCGCCAGCTTTTAAACAATCATTTCAGCCTTTTCCTCAGCCCCCAGACCGCTGTGTAGGGTCCAGCAGAAAATTACTTTTATTTCCCATTGACTTACATTGTACTCGCTACTCCTAGCAAGTACCGTATATACTCGCGTATAAGCCGAGTTTTTCAGCCCAAAAATTGGGCTGAAAAGTCCCTCCCTCGGCTTATACGCGAGTCATACGGCGTGCCCGCCACCCCCATCAGTATACAGGCACCCCCCCATCAGTATCCAGGGCCCCCCTTGCCGCCGCAAACCTGTAAAGTAAGATCATTATACTTATCACTGTCCTGTCTCCGCCGTTCCCGCTCTGCATCGCGATCCTCCGGCTTCTTCCGGCTTCCTCCTCCGGTGGGTGCAGGCAATGACGTCATTGTCTGTGCGCCAGAGGAAGAAGCCGGAAGAAGCCGGATGAAGCCGGAGGAGCGCGATGCAGAGCAGCGGCGGCGGCGACAGGACAGTGATAAGTATAATGATCTATTACTTTACAAGTTTGCGGCAGGAAGGGGGGCCCTGGATACTGATGGGGGGGGCGCCTGTATACTGATGGGGGTGGCGGGAGGGCGGCCTGTATACCTCTGGGGCTGCTGCTATATATACCTCTGGGGCTGCTGCTGTATATACCACTGGGGCTGCTGCTATATATACCACTGGGGCTGCTGCTATATATACCTCTGGGCTGCTGCTATATATGCCACTGGGGCTGCTGCTGTATATACCTCTGGGGCTGCTGCTGTATATACCTCTGGGGCTGCTGCTATATATACCTCTGGGGCTGCTGGTGTTTATACCACTGGGGCTGCTGCTATATATACCTCTGGGGCTGCTGCTATATATACCTCTGGGGCTGCTGCTATATATACCTCTGGGGCTGCTGCTATATATACCTCTGGGGTTGCTGCTGTATATACCACTGGGGCTGCTGCTATATATACCACTGGGGCTGCTCCTATATATACCTCTGGGGCTACTGCTGTATATACCTCTGGGGCTGCTGCTATATATGCCACTGGGGCTGCTGCTGTATATACCTCTGGGGCTGCTGCTGTATATACCTCTGGGGCTGCTGCTGTATATACCTCTGGGGCTGCTGCTATGTATACCTCTGGGGCTGCTGCTATATATACCACTGGGGCTGCTGCTGTATATACCACTGGGGCTGCTGCTGTATATACCTCTGGGGCTGCTGCTGTAACACTACTTGGGCCTGTATATACCACTGGGGCTGCTGCTGTATATACCACTGGGGCTGCTGCTATATATACCTCTGGGGCTGCTGCTGTAACACTGCTGGGGCCTGTATATACCACTGGGGCTGCTGCTGTATATACCACTGGGGCTGCTGCTATATATACCTCTGGGGCTGCTGCTGTAACACTGCTGGGGCCTGTATATACCACTGGGGAGGCTGCTGTATACCACACTGCTGGGGGCTGTATACCTGTGCTGGGGTCCACCCTCGGCTTATACACGAGTCAATAGGTTTTCCCAGGTTTTGGGGGCAAAAGTAGGGGGGGTCGGCTTATACACGGGTCGGCTTATACATAAGTATATACGGTAATTACAAGGAAACTCGCGGAGTAACAAGTAGCCTGAATACCGTACTATTCGGCAAGTACCGAATAGTAACAAGTATACTCGATCATCAAAGACAACCTCAGGAGAGTCATGATGATGTCTAAGATCATGAGCAAGACTGGGTATATACGGTATTTGTATACTCAGAAAAATTGTTCAATATATTGTATACCTTATTTTTCAGATTGTAAAATGCACTCTTTTTTCCCCATATTTTGGGGGAAAGTGGGAGGTGCATTTTATAATCTGAATCTAGTTTCTGTACTGTAGGGGAGGTGTGGGGCAGCTCTGAAGCGGTGTCCAAGGGCTGGAGAAGGCTGGCTGTGGATTGCAGAGGCAGGCCATGGTCATGTACTCCCACCCTGTATGCTCATGTAATATTCACTGTATCCCACTGTTCACCTCTCATTGCTGAAGCCACACTGAGAGATGGACGGGGGAGGGAAGCATATTATGCGAGCGTGCTCTCACTCCCCCATTCTTCACCCAATTTAGGATATGCCCCCTGTCACTTTATATGTCACCATGCTGGCAAACACATTAAAGTATTAAATGGCTGATAACTTAGCTTCCATTGCTCCCTGCCTGAAGCTCGCCACCATCTTCCTGTATCTGTGCCTATCATGTGACCAGGGCCCACAGTGATGACATCATCCCTGTGGACCCCTGTCACATGATCGGATGCTAAACACATAGACAGGAAGAAGGTGGTGACCTGCAGGAAGGGAGGGATGGACGGTAAGTTATCAGCCGTTTATTATTTTAGTTTATTTGCTAGCATGGGTCACACAGAGTGAAAGGGTCATATCCAGAATGGCGGGGATGAGTTCAGGATAGGGGCCATGTCAACCATCACTGGGCGCCATATCCAGGATGGGGGGCTATGTGTACCATCACTGGAGGCCATATCCAGGATGGTGGACTATGTGTACCATGACTAGGAGCCATATTGAGGATGGAGGCTATATGTACCATCACTAGAGGCCATATTCAGGATGGGGGGCTATGTGTACCATCACTGGGGGCCATTTCCAGGATGGGGGCTATGTTTACCATCACTGGGAGTCTTATCCAGGATGGGGGGTATGTGTCCCTTTACTGGAGGCCATATCCAGGATGGAGGGCTATGTGTACCATAATGGAGTCCATATCAAGGATGGGGGCTATGTGTAGCATCATTGGAGGTTATATCCAGGATAAGGGCTATGTGTACCATCACTGGGGGCCATATAGAGGACGAGCGGCTTTGTGTACCATCACTGGAGGCCTTATCCAGAATGGGGGTTATGTGTATCATCATTGGAGGCTATATCTAGGATGGGGGGCTATGTGTATTTTTAAGCAAATTGGAAAAAACTCATTTCGCCGTTTTATGCTTTTATTTTGTTCTTATAAAAATCCGGTGTGGATCAGTGTTTACAAGTGATTTGTGATACTTAACACCATTAACAACCCTCCCCCAGAAAATAGTAAAGATAAAGGTTCCACTTGTTTTAGGTTATTGTGTGGGATGGTGTCATGGCAGTATCTATTCCTCCCTCCTTTGTGTTATATCGGAGTTATTGCCTAAGGTGTAGATGAACACACTATGTCTCCAAAAACAACCCAGTGCAATCTCCTTCAGTATGTTTAGGTATGTAGACTCTCACTCTGCCTAATACAGTCAGATAGTCTGCTCACACCCCACTGTCATAAGTCCTAAATTCGTGGTACGGTATGACATGCACAGTTCATGATCCATCAATGTGGTATAATCCTGCCCCTTTCTGGGGGAGGGTTGTTAATGGGGGGCTATGTGTACAATCACTGAAGGCCATATCGAGGATGGGGGGCTATGTGTACCATCACTGGAAGCCATAAGCCAATTGATGGCTGCCGAGCTACGAGGTTATGCAAGCCTGTGCTCTTCTCCATCTGGGGAAATCCAAGCTCATTTACATCCCCCTACCTCGAGGACCACTGCAGCGACTTCCACTCCCTGTGCACTACCTGGCAATCTGGGTGGCGGAGTTCGGGGACGCAGGAGCACAGCACCAGCACCGTGAGCACTGACTGATTGCTGGGATCCGGCCTGGAGGCCCATCCCAGGTGGGACTGCTCATGCCGGCTTCCACCCCAGGCGCTGCCCCGTCTGCTGAAGGTGCCCCGGTGAGTTATCCCCAGGTGAGCTTTTGCATCCCTGCGTGCCGCTGTTGTGCTCCAGGGCCTGGCAGGCGGGCTGAACCACTGCCCAGAATTAAAGCATTTCTGAAGATGAAGAGGGCCCCCCCCCACCAGAGACAGCTGGAAGGCCCCACAGCAGGCGCATTTTAGCTTACTCTCCCCACACACTCGGGAGGTGAGCGATAACTGACCCCACCACTCACATGGGCTGAGCCCTGATACACAGGCCGATCTGACACCACACTTTCCTCAACCACGACACTGCTAAAACACTTATTCACGCTCTCATCATTTTCCGCCTTGAGTACTGCAACCTCCTGCTCATATGTCTCCCCACTTCCTCCCTCGCATCTCTCCAATCTATCCTAGACTCTGCTGCCGAACTAATCCACCTTTCTCCTTGCTACTCCCCCGTCTCCCCCCTCTGCCAAGCCCTTCAATGGCTCCCAGTATCCCCACCCATCCTTTATAGACTGTGAGCCTCACGGACAGGTCCTCTCCCTCCTATACCTGTACGATTTAAGTGTCCTAACATGTTTTACTTATAATACGCTATATAAATAAATACATAAATAAATAACAATAATTATAATATTCAGGGTGAGGCTATACATACCATCACTGGAGGCCATATTCAGGATGGGGGCTATGTGTACAATCACTGGGGGCCATATCCAGAAATGGGGCTATGTGTTCCATCACTGGAGTCAATATCCAGGATGGGGGCAAAGTGTACCATCACTGGAGGACATATCAGGTTGGAGGGCTATGTGTACCATCACTGGGTGCCATATCCAGGACAGGAGGCTATGTGTTCCATCACTGGAGTCAATATCCAGGATGGGACAAGTGTACCATCACTACAGAGCCATATCAAGGATGAGGGTGCTATGTATAACCATCACTGAGAGTCATATGCAGCATGAGGGGCTATGTGTATGATCAAATGGGGCCACATCCAGGATGGGAGCTCTATGTGTACCATCACTGGGGCTAAATCCAGAATAGGGACTATGTGAAACATGACTGGAGGCCATATTCAGATGGGGGCTATGTGTACCATCGCTGGGTGTATCCAGGATGGGGAACTATGTGTACCATCACTGAAGGCCATATCCAGGGTGGCGGCTATGTGTACCATCACTGGAGGCTATAACCAGGATGGGAGGCTAAGTATACCCTCACTGGAGGCTATATCCAGGATGGGGGCTATGTGTACCATCACTGGGCCATATCCAGGACGGGAGCTACAGTATGTGTACCATCACTGGAGTAATTATTAAGGATAAGAGGCTTTGTGTACCATCAGTAGGAGCCATACATGTGATAAAGGGCTATGTGTACCATTACTGATGGCCATATCCAGCATGAGGGGCTATGTGTATGATCACTGGAGCCACATCACAGGATAAGGGGCTATGTGTACCATCACTGGAGGCCATATTCAGGAATGGGGCTATGTGTTTCATCACTGGGGTCTTATCAAGGATGGGGGGCTATGTGTACCATCATTGGAGGCCTTATCCAGGATAGGGGGCTATGTGTACCAATACTGGAGAAATACCAGGATGGGGGCTATGTGTACCATCACTGGGGGTCATATTCAGGATGGGGACAATGTGTACCATCACTGGAGGCCATATTTAGGATGGGGGCCTTGTGTACCATCACTGGAGGCTATTTCCAGGATGAAGGGCTATGTGTAGAATCACTGGGGGCGATATCTAGGATGGGGGCGCTATGTGACCAATCACTGGAGGCCATATTCAGGATGGGGCTATGTGTACCATCACTGGAAGCCATATCCAGGATGGGCGGCTATGTGTGCCATCACTGGAGGCCATATCCAGTATAGGGGCACTATGTTTACCTTACTGGGGTCTTATCCAGGGTGGGGGCTCAATGTACCATAACTGGGGGCTAAATCCAGAATAGGGGACTATGTGAAACATCACTGGAGGCCATATTCAGTATGGGGGCTATGTGTACCATCGCTGGGGTGTAATCCAGGATGGGGAACTATGTGTACCATCACTGGAGGCCATATCCAGGGTGGCGGGCTATGTGTACCATCACTGGAGGCTATAACCAGGATGGGGGGCTATGTGTACCATCACTGGGGGCCATATCCAGGACGGGAGCTACAGTATGTGTACCATCACTGGAGTAATTATTAAGGATAAGGGGCTTTGTGTACCATCAGTAGGAGCCATACATGTGATGAGGGGCTATGTGTACCATTACTGATGGCCATATCCAGCATGAGGGGCTATGTGTATGATCACTGGGAGCCACATCATAGGATGGGGGTGCTATGTGTAACATCACTGGGGGCCATATCCAGGATAAGGGGCTATGTGTACCATCACTGGAGGCCATATTCAGGAATGGGGCTATGTGTTTCATCACTGGGGTCTTATCCAGGATGGGGGGCTATGTGTACCATCATTGGAGGCCTTATCCAGGATAGGGGGCTATGTGTACCATCACTGGGGGCCATATTCAGGATGGGGACAATGTGTACCATCACTGGAGGCCATATTCAGGATGGGGGCCTTGTGTGCCATCACTGGAGGCTATTTCCAGGATGAAGGGCTATGTGTAGAATCACTGGGGGCCATATCTAGGATGGGGGCGCTATGTGACCAATCACTGGAGGCCATATTCAGGATGGGGCTATGTGTGCCATCACTGGAGGCCATATCCAGTATAGGGGCACTATGTTTACCTTACTGGGGGTCTTATCCAGGGTGGGGGCTCAATGTACCATAACTGGGGACCACATCCAGGATGAGGGGCTATGTGTACCATCACTTGAGGCCATATCCAGGATGGAGTGTTATGTGAACCATCACTGGGGGCAATATCCAGGGTTGGGGGCTATGTTTACCATCATTTTGGGCCATATCCAGGATGGAGCGCTATGTGTATAATCACTGGTGGCCAGATCCAGGGTAGAGAGCTATGTGTAGCGTCACTGTGTGCCATATCCTGGATGGGTGATTATGTAGCATCACTGACTACCATATCCAGGATAGGAGGCTATATGTAACATCACTGGAGGTCATATCCAGGATAGGGTGCTATGTGTACCATCACTGGAAGAAATATTTAGGATGGGGCTATGTGTACCAACACTGGGGGCCATATATAGGATGGGGGCTATGTGTACCATCATTGTGTGTCTTTTTCTAGGATGGGGCTATCTGAACAATCACTGGAGGCCATATCCAGGATGGGGGACTACGTTTACTATCACTGTGGCCCATATTCAAGATTCAGGAAGGGGGCTATGTGTACAATCACTAGAGGAAATATTCAGGATTGGGGGCTATGTGAACTATCACTGGGGGCCGTATTAAGGATGGGGGCTATGTGTACCATCACTGTGCATCTTATCCAGGATGGGGGGCTATGTGTTCCATCACTGGAGGCCATATCCAGGATTGAAGGCTATGAGTACCATCACTGGGGGCCATATCCAAGATGGGGGCTATGTGTACCTTCAATGGGGGTCTTATCCAGGATGGAGGGCTATGTGTACCTTAACTGAGGGTCTTATTCAGGATGGAGGGCTATGTTTATCATCACTGGAGATCATATCCAGGATGGGGGGGCTATCTGTACCATTACTGGGGGTCTTATCCAGGATAGGGGCTATGTGTACCTTAACTGGGGGTCTTATCCAGGATGGAGGGCTATGTGTACCATCACTGGAGGCAATATCCAGGATGGGGGCATATGTGTACCAATACTGCAGGCATACCAGGATGGGGGCTATGTGTACCATCACTGGAGGAAATATTCAGGATTGGGGGCTATGTGAACTATCACTGGGGGCCACATCCAGGATGGGGGCTATGTGTACCATCACTGTGCATCTTATCCAGGATAGGGAGCTATGTGTTGCATTACTGGAGGCAATATCCAGTATTGGAGGCTATGAGTACCATCAGTGGGGGCCATATCCAGGATGGGGGCTATATGTACCATCAATGGGGGTCTTATCCAGGATGGAGGGCAATGTGTACCATCACTGGAGGCCATATCCAGGATAGGGGGCTATGTGTACCATCACTGGGGGACTTATCCAAGATGGAGGGCTATGTGTACCATCACTGGAGGCGATATCCAGGATAGGGGGTTATGTGTACCATCACTGGAGGCCATATCCAGGATAGGGGGCTATGTGTACCATCACTGGGGGCTATATCCAGGATGAGGGACTATGTGTACCATTGCTGGGGGCCATATCCAGAATAGGGCGCTATGTTTACCATCATTGGAGGCCATATTCAGGATGGGGTCTATGAGTACCATCACTGGGGGTCTTATCCAGCATGGGGGGCTATGTGCACCATCACTGGAGGCCATATCCAGTATGGGGGGGGGGCATCTGTACCATTACTGGGGGTCTTATCCAGGATGGGGGCTATGCGTACCATCACTGGAGGCCATATTCAGGGTGGCAGCTATGTGTAACACCACTGGTGCCTTATCCAGGATGGGGGGCTATGTGTGCCATCACTGGAGGCCATATTCAGGCTGGGGGCTATGTGCACCATCACTGGAGGCTTTATCAAGGATGAGGGGTTATGTGTACCATCACTGGGGGCAATATCTAGGATGGGGGCGCTATATGTACCATCACTGGAGGCCATATTCAGGATGGTGGCCCTGTGTACCATCACTGGAAGCCATATCCAGGATTGCGGCTATGTTTGCCATCACTGGAGGCCATATCCAGTATGGGGGGCTATGTGTACCTTACTAGGGGTTTTCTCCAGGATGGGGGCTCAATGTACCATCACTGGGGACCATATCCAGGATGGGAGGCTATGTGTACCATTACTTGAGGCCATATTCAGGATGGGGTGTTATGTGAACCATCACTGGGGCAATATCCAGGATTGGGGGCTATTTTTACCATCATTGTGGGCCATATCCAGGATGGGGCGCTATGTGTACAATCACTGGCGGCCAGATCCAACATAGGGCGCTATATGTAGCATCACTGTGTGCCATATCCAGGATGGGGGATTATGTAGCATCACTGGCTACCATATCCAGGATAGGAGGCAATGTGTACCATCAATTGGGGGCCATATTTAGGATGGGGACTATGTGTACCATCACTGGAGGAAATATTTAGCATGGGGCTATGTGTATCAACATTGGGGCCATATCCAGGATGGGGGCTATCTGAACCATCACTGGGGGTCCTATCCAGGATAGGGGGCTATGTGTACCATCACTGGAGGCCATATCCAGGATGGGAGGCTATGTTTACCATTACTGTTGTCCATATTCAGTATTCAGGATGGGGGCAATTTGTACCATCACTGAGGGTCTTATCCAGGATGGGGGTTATGTTTACCATCACTGGAGGCCATATCCAGTATGGGGGGCTATCTGTACCATTACTGGGGGTCTTATCCAGTATGAGGGCTATATGTACCACCACTGGGGGCCATATCCAGGATGAGGGTGTTATGTGTACCATCACTGCGGGCAATATCCAGGATGGGGGCTATGTTTAACATCATTTTGGGCCATATCCAGGAAGGGGCACTATGTGTACAATCACTGGTGGCCATATCCAGGACATGGGGCTATGTGTACCACCACTGGAGGCCATATCATGGATGGGGCGCTCTATGTACCATCACTGGGGGCCATATTCAGTATTCAGGATGGGGGCAATATGTACCATCACTGGAGGAAATATTCAGAATTGGGGGCTATGTGAACTATCACTAGGGGTCATATCCAGGATGGGGGCTATGTGTACTATCACTGTGAGTCTTATCTAAGATGGGGGGCTATGTGTTCCATCACAGGAGGCCATATCCAGGATTGGAGGCTATGAGTACCATTACTGGGGGCTATATCCAGGATGAGGGGCTATGTGAACCATCACTGGGGGCCATATCTAGGATGGGGGAACTATGTGTACCATTTCTGGGGGCCATATCCAGTATAGGGCGCTATGTGTACCATCACTGGAGGCCATATTCAGGATGGAGGGTCTATCCAGGATGGGTTATGTTTACCATCACTGGAGGCCATATCCAGTATGCGGGGCTATCTGTACCATTACTGGGGTCTTATCCAGTATGAGGGCTATATGTACCATCACTGGGGGCCATATCCAGGATGGGGTGTTATGTGTACCATCACTGCGGGCAATATCCAGGATGAGGGGCTATGTTTAACATAATTTTGGGCCATATCCAGGATGGGGCGCTATATGTACCATCACTGGTGGCCATATCCAGGACAAGGGGCTATGTGTACCACCACTGGAGGCCATATCCAGGATGGGGCGCTATATGTACCATCACTGGGGGCCATATTTAGGATTGGGGCCATGTGTATCATCACTGGGGCCATATCCAGGATGAGGGTTATGTGTACCATCATTGGGGGACATATATAGGATGTGGTACTATGTGTACCAACACTGAAGGCTATATCTAGGATGGGGGTAATATGTACCATCACTGGGGCCATATCCAGGATGAGGGGCTATGTACCATCTCTTGAGGCTATGTACCGTCACAGGGGCTATTTACTGTCATAAGGGACCATATCGAGCATAGGGACCCTGGAAGGAGGAAATCATGTACCATGATGAGGGACATATTTACTGTTTGTAAATCAGACACTGGTATTATAAGACTGACCCCATTTAACATTAAAAAAAAAATCTCTTTTCCTTCACCAAATTTGGGGTGCGTTTTATAATCCGGTGTGGCTTAGAAAGCAAAGAATATGTTAGTTTATTTTTTCCTTTTACTCTGGTAAAAATGAAAGATTTTTAATAATATCCATTTTTGTGGCAAAAATGTATTCTTTTTTACTATTATGGCTCATCATTATAAAATTCTGTGAAGACCTGTGGGTTCAAAGTGCTCAACAAACAGGTAGATATATTTCTTGAGGGGTTTAGTTTCCAAAAGGGGTCACTTGTTAGTGTCTCCACTGTGTATGCACATCAGGGGCTCTTCAAACTAAATATTTTGGCGCTGCAAATAGGGATAAGCGAGTATATTCGCAAGTATTCAGCGAGTAAAATGCGGTACTCGAAACATAGCGAGTATTTCACTTCTCGCCTCGCAATATTCGGATCTCCCACCCAGCATTAGCCAATCACAGTAATGCCACAGCCTTCTTGGTTGTGGCAGTAATATGATTGACTGGCTGCCCAGCGTCATACATGAGTCATAGCCTATGACTCATAGGCACTATATAAGCCCTGCTGTCACCATTTTCTGCACATTGCATGCAGAACACAGCTAATGTAGAGAGAGAGTATGATCAGCTGCTAGGGAGAGTTGTGCTTGTGCAAATCGTCCGGAAATCCCCTGTAAGGTTGAAGGCACACTGTGGAGGGACTTGCACGAGTGCAATGCGAGGGAAACTCTCATTGCACTCGGATCAGTGTTGCCCTATCAGGCAGGGCACACTGGTACGAGTCCCCCGCACTCAACTCTCCTTGCAAGTCAGAAGCTAGTGAAGTTGCAGCATGCTGCGACTGCACGCCATTCTAACGCACGTGAGGGCAATGCAAGTGTATGGGGGCGAGAAAATCTCGTCCCCATACAGCACATGGTGCGATATTCGCACGAGTGTGCTGCCCATATCGCTTTAAACTTGCCAGCTGTCAAAGCCGGCAAGTTTAAAATTACCACTTTGCTGGTACAGTAATGAATCATCTTGCACGATGATTAAACACCCAGCTGCTGGCCACCAATTTGTCTTTTTCGGTGTTAAACTGCATATGCAGTATCAGTGCGGCATATCAGCACAGATGCTGCATATGAGTTAAATAACCCCGATAATAAAGGGTTAATGTGTGCAAACATTTTTGGCACCATGTCTCCAGGGAGTGACCACCGTCCCTAGAGACATGGTGCCTTAATTTATTGGTAGTTCAGGGGTTAATTGCTAAATATCTGGCAAGCTGGTAATTGTCACCTTTGCAAGATGATTCATTACTGTACCAGGAAACCAGCACATTCATACATGCATTGACAGCCGTGAAGTATGAATATGCCAGTAAATGCTGTCCACGGTCCTGAAGTTTGCTTCAGAACCATGGACAGCATCACACTCACACGCACTCACACAGCACACTCTCATCCCACTCGCAGCACACTCACATACATACAGGCAGGCACACTCACCCACTCGCACCACACGCACACCCACACACGCACCACACTCACACCACACATACCCAAAACATGCATCATCACATCATGCTCCGTGTTTGATGCACGACAGTGTGCCTTCAACCTAAGGGTACCGTTAAACGTCGCAATATCGCAATGCAACATCGACAAAAAGTCACATGGTGTGGTCATTGCAGTTGATATCGTTGGTGCATTGTGTGGTGTAACAGGGCAATGCGACAGGAAAAAATAGCAGCTACGATATTGAAAGATTGTGCAAGCCCTTCAACCGTGCAATATTGCACATGCGATCTGCCATGATCGTGCTGTGTGACGGTGCAACTACAATCTTGTTTGCGATTTTGCAGGTTGCACAAGCAAGCCCGTAGGCGTGCCTGTGGGTTGTTTTTTCCGCGCCCCATCTACGTCGATTGGTGGCTAGTATCATATGCCGATTGGATGGCCCTGGCAAAGGAGCCATATTAGATTATCTGTGCGTAAGCCGCTTCATCCATTGACTTCTGCATCTCCTCAATGTTGCTAAAATGCATGTATACAAGGCCAATCATTGTCAAACATCTCATTTACTATTCATGATGACGTTTAAGGCGCCTATTGACGACGCCACAAACATAGCGTCACCATAAACATAAAAGTGCCATGTCAGTATATTAAGGCCTCATTGATGCTAGCTATAATCTCCCATTCCACACATCGCACATATATTAAAATGTTAACAAAAGTCTTCTTGCAATAATAGGCCACATATGTGTGGCCATGTGCGACACATGAGCATTGTAGTTTACATATTATGTGATGCCGTGGCGTTCACTGTGATCATCCACTATGGCTAGGATCACACATCCGTTTTTTTTTATAAAACCTGATCCAGTTATGAGCTTTTAAAAAGCTCAAAACCGGATCAGGAAACGCTCCTCATAGGAACCTATTATAAAAACCGGATTGCTTCGCAAGCTCTGCAGCCTGCATGAAAAATCATGCAGGCTGCAGTTTTCGGAGCGGTTGTAATATCCGCAATGCGGGAACCGGATTGCTCAGGATGTGTAATCCTGAGCAATGTGGTTACCGCATATACTTTGCTTATCCCGGCTGCCGCTGGGATAAGCAAAGTGTTCTGTGTGTGTAAAAACTTAATTTTATTTTTAAACTAGTAAAAAGGCCCGATGCAATTGCATCGGGAGCGCGGTGAAATGAATTGTGTGTATACAGGCGGGTCAGTGGGTAGCAGAGTATACAGGGGGCTCTGTGGGTAGCAGAGTATGCAGGCGGCTCTGTGGGTAGCAGAGTATACAGGCGGGTCTGTGGGTAACAGAGTGTACAGGCGGCTCTGTGGGTAACAGAGTATACAGGTGGCTCTGTGGGTAGCAGAGTATACAGGCAGCTCTGTGGGTAGCAGAGTATGCAGGCGGCTCTGTGGGTAGCAGAGTATAGAGGCGGCTCTGTGGGTAGCAGAGTATACAGGCGGCTCTGTGGGTAGCAGAGTATACAGGCGGCTCTGTGGGTAGCAGAGTATAGAGGCGGTTCTGTGGGTAGCAGAGTATAGAGGCGGCTCTGTGGGTAACAGAGTATACAGGCGGCTCTGTGGGTAGCAGAGTATAGAGGCGGCTCTGTGGGTAGCAAAGTATACAGGCGGCTCTGTGGGTAGCAGAGTATAAAGGCAGCTCTGTGGGTAGCAGAGTATACAGGTGGGTCTGTGGGTAGCAGAGTATGCAGGCAGCTCTGTGGGTAGCAGAGTATGGAAGCGGCTCTGTGGGTAGCAGAGTATAGAGGTGGCACTGTGGGTAGCAGAGTATAGAGGGGGCTCTGTGGGTAGCAGAGTATAGAGGGGTCAGTGGGTAGCAGAGTATAGAGGCAGCTCTGTGGGTAGCAGAGTATGGAGGCGGCTATGTGGGTAGCAGAGTATGAGCGGCTCTGTGGGTAGCAGAGTACAGAAGCGGCTCTGTGGTGGAGGGGTGAGGAGAGAAGCGGCTCTGGGCTGGAGGGGTGAGGAGAGAAGCGGCTCTGTGGTGGAGGGGTGAGGAGAGAAGCGGCTTTGTGGTGGAGGGGTGAGGAGAGAAGCGGCTCAGTGGTGGAGGGGTGAGGAGAGAAGCGGCTCAGTGGTGGAGGGGTGAGGAGAGAGGCGGCTCAGTGGTGGAGGAGTGAGGAGAGAAGCGGCTCAGTGGTGGAGAGGTGAGGAGAGAAGCTGCTCAGTGGTGGAGGGGTGAGGAGAGAAGCGGCTCTGTGGTGGAGGGGTGAGGAGAGAAGCGGCTCTGTGGTGGAGGGGTGAGGAGAGAAGCGGCTCTGTGGTGGAGGGGTGAGGAGAGAAGCGGCTCTGTGGTGGAGGGGTGAGGAGAGAAGCGGCTCTGTGGTGGAGGTGTGAGGAGAGAAGCGGCTCAGGGCTGGAGGGGTGAGGAGAGAAGCGGCTCTGGGCTGGAGGGGTGAGGAGAGAAGCGGCTCTGGCCTGGAGTGGTGAGGAGAGAAGCAGCTCTGGGCTGGAGGGGTGAGGAGAGAAGCGGCTCTGGGTTGGAGGGGTGAGGAGAGAAGCGGCTCTGGGCGGGAGGGGTGAGGAGAGTAGCGGCTCTGGGTTGGAGTGGTGAGGAGAGAAGCGGCTCTGGGCTTGAGGGGTGAGGAGAGAGGCGGCTCTGGGCTGGAGTGGTGAGGAGAGAAGCAGCTCTGGGCTGGAGGGGTGAGGAGAGAAGCGGCTCTGGGCTGGAGGGGTGAGGAGAGAAGCGGCTCTGGACTGGAGGGGTGAGGAGAGAAGCGGCTCTGGGCTGGAGGGGTGAGGAGAAAAGCGGCTCTGGGCTGGAGGGGTGAGGAGAGAAGCGGCTCTGGGCTGGAGGGGTGAGGAGAGAAGCGGCTCTGGGCTGGAGGGGTGAGGAGAGAAGCGGCTCTGGGCTGGAGGGGTGAGGAGAGAAGCGGCTCTGGGCTGGAGGGGTGAATAGAGAAGCGGCTCTGGACTGGAGGGGTGAGGAGAGAAGCGGCTCTGGGCTGAAGGGGTGAGGAGAGAAGCAGCTCTGGGCTGGAGGGGTGAGGAGAGAAGCGGCTCTGGGCTGGAGGGGTGAGGAGAGAAGCGGCTCTGGGCTGGAGGGGTGAGGAGAGAAGCGGCTCTGGACTGGAGGGGTGAGGAGAGAAGCGGCTCTGGGCTGGAGGGGTGAGGAGAGAAGCGGCTCTGGACTGGAGGGGTGAGGAGAGAAGCGGCTCTGGGCTGGAGGGGTGAGGAGAGAAGCGGCTCTGGGCTGGAGGGGTGAGGAGAGAAGCGGCTCTGGGCTGGAGGGGCATCCGATTGGTCCAGGACCCCGAGTCCTGGGTAATGGGATGGGCGTGCTGTGTTTATAACACAGCGCCCAATCCGCTTGCAGGGGCGGCGCCGGCCAATGGGAGTGAGCGGGGCATGTGAGGCTTTGCAGCCTGAGATGCCCCGCTCACTCCCATTGGCTGGCGCCGGGCACAGGACGACGTCAGTGGGTCCCGGCAGGCGCCACAGCCCCTACACCGCAAGTACAGCAGCAGCGAGGCCCCAGCGGTGAGCAAGGGGCGGAAGGCACCGCCGGCATCCGGGCAGCGTCGACCTCGCGGCGGGACCGACGGTTGGCAGGATGGCGGCGGTGTGAGGTAGTGCGGCTGCGGCTCTCGATGACACAACGCGTCATCGCTCGCAGTGCCACAAAGGATTTTGGGATTCGGCTACAACGGGCGAATCCCAAATTATATAAGTAGATACGTGTATAAACTGTATATGTACATCTATCTATATATGTGTATATACAGTATATGTACATCTATCTATCTCTGTGTATATACTGTATAAATATCTGTGTGTATATAGTGTATATGTATATATGTGTATATACTGTATATCTATATATGTGTATATACTGTATATCTATATATGTGTTGTGTATATAGTGTATATGTATATGTGGGTATATAGTGTATGTCTATGTGTATATACTGTATATCTATATGTGTGTATATACTGTATATCGATAGATGTGTATATAGTGTATATCTATATGTGAGTATATACTGTATATCTATGTATATGTGTATATACTGTATATGTATGTAAATATGTGTATATACTGTGTATCTATCAATATGTGTGTATATACTGTATATCTACATGTATACATGTGTATATACTGTATATGTATCTGTGTGTATATAGTGTATATGTATGTATATATGTGTATATACTGTATAGCGATATGTGTGTATATACAGTATATCTACATCAATGTATATATGTGTACATACTATATATCTATATATGTGTATATACTGTATATGTATATGTATCTGTGTGTATATACTGTGTATCTATATATGTGTGTATATAGTGTATATCTACATCTATGTATATATGTGTATATAGTGTATATGTATCTGTGTGTAAATACTGTATATCTCTGTGTATGTGTATATACTGTATATCTATATATATGTATAGATGTGTATATAGTGTATATCTATGTTTATCTGTGTGTATATACTGTGTATCAATATATATCTATCTGTGTGTATATACTGTATATCTATATTTAATTGTGTGGATATAGTGTATATCTATATCTATCTGTGTGTATATACTGTATATGTATATATGTGTATATATTGTATATATATCTGTGTGTATATAGTGTATATGTATTAGAGTGTATATACAGTATAGCTATATGTATGGATATATGTGTATATAGTGTATATGTATCTGTGTGTATAAACGGTATATCTATATGTATCTATACAAAACAGTTAAATGTATCTATATATATGTGTATATACTGTATATGTGTGTATATACTGTATATCTATGTGTATATACAGTGTATCTATATATATATATATATATATATATATATGTGTGTGTATAAACAGTGTATCTATATATGTGTATATAGTGTATATCTATCTATGTATATATACTGTATATCTATATATGTGTGTATATACTGTATATGTGTGTATATACTGTAGATGTACATGTCTGTATATACGTGTATATATGCTATATCTATATCTGTATGTGTGTATATACTGTATATCAATATCTATTAATATATGTGTATATACAGTATATCTATCGATATATGTGTATATAGTATATATGTATCAATATATGTGTATATACAGTATATGTATATATGTGTATATACTGTATGTCTATATGTGTATATACTGAATATAAATATATATAGATGTGTGTATATAGTGTGTATGTATCGATATATGTGTATATACTGTATATCTATATATATGTGTATATAGTGTATATGTATCTATGTGTATATACTGTATATCTATATATATGTGTATATAGTGTGTATGTATCTGTGTGTATATACTGTATATCAATATATATATGTGTATATAGTGCATTAGTACATGTATGTATATATGTGTATATACTCTATATCTATACAGTCATGGCCAAAAGTATTGACACCCCTGCAATTCTGTCAGATAATACTCAGTTTCTTCCTGAAAATGATTGCAATCACAAATTCTTTGGTATTATTATCTTGATTTAATTTGTCTTCAATGAAAAAACACAAAAAGAATTGTCCTAAAGCCAAATTGGATATAATTCAACACCAAACATAAAAAGGGGGTGGACAAAAGTATTGGAACCCTTAGAAAAATCATGTGATGCTTCTCTAATTTGTGTAATTAACAGCACCTGTAACTTACCTGTGGCACCTAACAGGTGTTAGCAATAACTAAATCACACTTGCAGCCAGTTGACATGGATTAAAGTTGACTCAACCGCTGTCCTGTGTCCTTGTGTGTACCACATTGAGCATGGAGAAAAGAAAGAAGACCAAAGAACTGTCTAAGGACTTGAGAAACCAAATTGTGAGGAAGCATGAGCAATCTGAAGGCTACAAGTCCATCTCCAAAGACCTGAATGTTCCTGTGTCTACCGTGCGCAGTGTCATCAAGAAGTTTAAAGCCCATGGCACTTTGGCTAATCTCCCTAGAAGTGGACGGAATAGAAAAATTGACAAGAGATTTCAACGCAAGATTGTGTGGATGGTGGATAAAGAACCTCAACTAACATCCAAACAAGTTCAAGCTGCCCTGCAGTCTGGGGGTACAACAGTGTCAACCTGTACTATCCGTCGGCGACTGAATGAAAAGGGACTGTATGGTAGGAGACCCAGGAAGAACCCACTACTTACCCCGAGACATAGAAAAGCCAGGCTGGAGTTTGCCAAAACTTACCTGAGAAAGCCTACAACGTTTTGGAAGAATGTTCTCTCTTTTTGGGCAAAGGCATCAACATAGAGTTTACAGGAGAAAAAAAGAGGCATTCAAAGAAAAGAACACGGTCCCCACAGTCAAACATGGCGGAGGTTCCCTGATGTTTTGGGGTTGCTTTGCTGCCTCTGGCACTGGACTGCTTGACCGTGTGCATGGCATTATGAAGTCTGAAGACTACCAACAAATTTTGCAGCATAATATAGGGCCCACTGTGAGAAAGCTGGGTCTCCCTCAGAGGTCATGGGTCTTCCAGCAGGACAATGACCCAAAACACACTTCAAAAAGCACTAGAAAATGGTTTGAGAGAAAGCACTGGAGACTTCTAAGGTGGCCAGCAATGATTCCAGACCTGAATCCCATAGAACACATGTGGAGAGATCTAAAAATGGCAGTTTGGAGAAGGCACCCTTCAAATATCAGGGACCTGGAGCAGTTTGCCAAAGAAGAATGGTCTAAAATTCCAGCAGAGCATTGTAAGAAACTCATTGATGGTTACTGGAAGCGGTTAATCGCAGTTATTTTGGCTAAAGGTTGTACAACCAAGTATTAGGTTGAGGGTGCCAATACTTTTGTCCGGCCCATTTTTGGAGTTTTGTGTGAAATGATCAATGTTTTGCTTTTTACTTCATTCTCTTTTGTGTTTTTTCATTGAAGACAAATTAAATGAAGATAATAATACCAAAGAGTGTCAATAAAGGGTGTCAATACTTTTGGCCATGACTGTATCTGTGTGTTGAAATAGTGTATATGTATATGTATATAGAGTGTATGTATGTATATGTAGTGCTGCTGGTTAGTCCTCCTGTGTCTGCGGGGATTTTTGTCCCCTGTGGTGTGTCTCTCCCCGGATCTCCTCTCTGTGTCTCAGCTGGTGTCTGTGGGGGTTGCTGTGCCGGAGGTGGAGGGTGCGTGGCCGGGGCTCCTGTTCCTCTCTCTCTGGCCGGGTCTCCTGTCTCTGTGTGTGGGGTAGTTCTCCGGGAGGTGCAGTGCGGCTGCGGCTGTCAGCTGCTGTGTGTGGGGGTTGCTCTCCCGGGGGATGGAGTGTGCGGGGCCGGAGCTCCTCTCCCTCTCTCTCTGGCCGGGTCTCCTGTGTCTGTCTGTGGGGTTTGTTCTCCCGGAGGTGCAGTGCAGCTGCGGCTCGCGATGACGCTACGCGTCATCGCTCGCAGTGCCACAAAGGAGTATGGGATTCGGCTACAGTGCCCGAATCCCAAACTCCCGATTAAATAAGTAGATGCTCTTATAATGTCTCTAGGGGGTGCCCACTCCCCCTAGAGACCTTCCACCCACTCAGGTGGGCATATAATGCTTTCAGCACTTATGTACAGCAGCCGACTCCTGTCAGCTGCTGTACAGTTTTATCAATGAAAGCGCCGGGCTCCTCTGAGAGCAGCGCGCATACTATAGCTACTGCTATAGTATGTGCGCTGTCCGAGGTTCTGAAACCATTTACAGTAGATCTATGGGCAGCGCTGCCCATAGATCTTACTGTATAAGACATCAGGACCTCGGACAGCGCACATACTATAGCAAGCTATAGTATGTGCGCTGCTCTCAGAGGAGCCCAGCGCTTTCATTGATAAAACTGTACAGCAGCTGACAGGAATCGGCTGCTGTACATAAGTGCTGAAAGCATTATATGCCCACCTGAGTGGGTGGAAGGTCTCTAGGGGGAGTGGGCATCCCCTAGAGACATTATAGGAACATTTAATAATAAAATTAACAGTTTTTACACACACAGAACAGTTTGATCATCCCTGTGGCAGCAGGGATGAGAACACTATTCGGTAACTGGATTGCTCAGGATTACACATACTGAGCAATCCGGTTACCGGATTTCGGCTTCAGCAATCTGGTTCCCGGATTGCTGGTTGTTTGAAGACAATTGCGTTCACCGCATCCGGATCTGGATGCGGCAAACGCAATTCTATATTTAAGTGTGACCCTAGCCTATGTGTGGGCGACTCCTTTGCGGACAGAGACGTTTACACAGCGTCAATGCTCTGCGCCATGACGTCATTAAGTCGTTTTGCAGCGGACCCTGCCTTCTAGGTGCTTTACAGTCCCCTGCATAAAGATGGCTGCTGCACAGCGCTCTGCAGCATGGGGAGAGCCCGAGCTACTCCTGATGTTCAATTATTTCGATAGGCTCGACTACTAGTGCGAGTTACCGCATCAGCACCCCTGGCTGCATAGGATGCGCATTGTGCGCAAAGTACAGCGGGCCCTGCTCAGGAGACTGCAAGTCGTGCGGACGCCGAAGCAGATCATAAAAAAGGTGGCGGACATGAAGTACAAGGTGAGGGACCGCATGGCCGCCATCCGCGCCCACATCTAGACTCTGCGTGGTGAGTGTGATGGCATAACACATACACACATGTTCACTCACACCACAATAGACATGATTTGCCCTACATCGAAGTGCACCCTGTCAGTGTGGCGCATCTCCTAATTCTGATGCCTGATGGGTGTTCATGTGTTGACCCTGCAGATACATGCACAAAGACCATCACACATTAATGTGTGTAGCATGCTATACACGCAAGATAGTTGTGGCCAATTCACTAACAACACACATAGGTGTGACTCAAACCTTGAAGTCAGCATGTGCACGTTGTGAGTGATGTCATGGACCACAGCCAACAAAATTTCACATTGTCCCACAACCCCTACGTCTCGCAGCACATACCCTTCTGGTTATTGGACACATAAGTGAACGGCCCATAACTCCCCGGTTGTGTGCCTTTGTGCCAAACAAACACACACTCACAGTAACGTCATGTTGTTAACATGTTGTGGTCCACTAAGAAATGATGCATTCCTATATGTTGCCAAACATCCTGACAGTGTGGGGCTGTGCTTGTCGGCCCATGTGTATGGTAAAGGGAATAGCCAAAAGTGCTGTGGAAAAACCTTCCTGACCCGATTGTGTGGCCCAACAACGTAGTTTGGCAACATTACAAACCTGTGTTTGCTGCGTGCCAAGGACTCCTTGATTCTTTCGACATATACATATATGACGTTGCTACCATTGTGCACATGATGTTGCAGTCCTCTTGTACCCCATCTTCAAATGTCAGGCACATGTCATAGGTACACAAAGGCCATTAGCCACACATCAGTGTATGTGCATGTGCATATCACTTCATACCTGCCACAATAATGCTCCCTTTTTAACCAACAGATGCTGATGAACAAGCTGAGGCCTCCCCACCAGCTTGACCAGCATCAGCCCAAGCAGGGATAAGATCACCCTCACCACCGGCTTCCCCTGCACTAGCCCAAGCAGGGTCAAGATCAGCCTCACCACTGGCCACCCCTGCACCAGCCCAAGCAGATTCAAGATCGCCCTCACCACCGGCCTCCCCTGCACCAGCCCAAGCAGGGTCAAGATCGCCCTCACCACCGGCCTCCCCTGCACCAGCCCAAGCAGGGTCAAGATTGCCCTCACCACCGGCCTCCCCTGCACCAGCCCAAGCAGCCTCAACACCGGCCTCACGCTCTGGCTTAGACTCAGTGATGCTTCCAGACACCCCATCACCCACATTGAGCATGCTGGCTTAGCTCTGTCTGGTAAGTGTGCGAGGTCTAAAAACATTGCTTATATGATTTTTTTTTGGATCACCAATGGGTCAAATAATACATACATCACATCTATGTTGTGCTATTCTGTCTGTGTAGGCACAGCAGCTCGAGCCCTGGGTTGGTCCTAAGCTACTCCCCCTCCCCAGAGAATGGTGGCTCTGCTGTAGTGGTAAGTTATGTTGTGTCACACCAAAAAAGCCACCAACACACATGTGGTAGGTTTTTAGAATGATGGCTTTCTTTCATCACTATAGGTGTTCCATCATTGAGTGACCTGATGCAGGCCCACCAGGAGACCCACCGCCAGCTTTGTCAGGCCATGGCACAGCTACAGGTGCTTGGGGCCATGACCCAGAGGGTCCTTGAGCACCAGCAAGGCCATGGGCCTGGGGGCAAACATTAGTGATTTGGCAGCACTACAAATGTGTACTGTTGGCATTCAACTTGTTTTGTCATGTTGACAATTTCCTTGTTGCTGTTTTGTTTCGCAGCCTGGTTTTATGTTAGGGACACAATGTGTCCACGTTAAAGGGGAGACAAACCCTGTGTTACACTGTGGCCTTATACGTTTGCCACGAAAAAAAAGTTACGCCTTTAGTATTCTGCAGTCTCACGCCCACTGCATAGCACTAGGGATGGACGAGTCTACTCGTTAGGACTCGTTACTCGGCGAGTAGTAAGGGACTCGCAGGACTCGGTACTCGGCGAGTTTACCAGCGATTACTCGCACAGTAACGAGTCCAATGCAAGTCAATGGCAATTATAGTTTACTTTTTCTCACTTACTAGACTTGCTATATCACATCGCTTGAATCTCCCCAAATCGTTTAAACAATCGCACCCCTTCACGGATACCCGCTGTCAGCAGCGAGTCTGAGCGAGTCTGAGCGAGTCTACGAATCCGATTCCTGTATACTGTATTCGGGACTCGCGAATACAGAATCTGTTATGTTCCGACAAAGCTTCCGAGACAGCCTAGCGTGTTAGGTCAGAAAACTTGTGAAGATGGACAAGCATGTTAGCCAATCATATTCAGTAATGCCACAGCCATGTTGGTTGTGTCAGGACTATGATTGGCTCCTGTCCATCGTGATGCCTATGTCATGTATGAGAGGCGAGGCTGTATATAAGCCTTGCCACCGCCATTTCCTTCACATTCCTGTGACGATCTGAGCTAGTGCAGGGTGAGGTAGATGCTGGAGCAGATCATAGGGAGTGTCAGTCAGTGTAGGGAAACTTCAAGATTCCTTATATTTAACCCAAACAGCTCTTCTGAGAGCTACCAGGAGGACAGAGGAGTACTGTGTAGAGGACTGTAGGAAGGCAGGCAGGCAGGGAGGAGCAGCCTTTATGGTGGGTTAACACGTTGCGATATCGGCGTCCAACTCCGACCAAAAGTCACGTGGTTCGTGAGTTGGACCCGATATCGTTCCTGCGTTGTACAGTGTGAACATCCGATACGATGCAGGAACGATAGTAAACCGATATCGGGGGTCGAATGAGCATGCTATTCAACCGCCCGATATCGGATGCCGGTTGGAGCCGGATCGTCCCGTGTGACAGCCCAACTCCGATGTGTACTACAACGTCACCCATTCAGTCCCATGTTAATTGGTCGTTCCTGGGTCGGGGGACGTACACATCGTAGGGACGTTGTATCCCGATATCGCAGCGTGTAAACCGCCGATGCGATTCAAGGAAAACCGCACCGTTGTATATGATATCAGAACGATATCGTGACGTGTAAACCCACCATTACAGTGCACACAGGACCGACCTCATAGCTTAGCTTACTCACACAGCTTTCCTAATAGCTGAAGTCAGAGGCTTAGCTGAGGTACTATTTCTTATTTTTTTGCACCTGATAGATTTTGAGTCATAATAACCCCTTCAGCTTTATTTTCTCTGTGGCAGACCAGTGCGTTGCTGCTCTCCTACCTGCAAATAGCACGTACGCCACCTGCTTGTGCGACTACTTGTGCGCACTTAATAATTTTTTGCAGGGACTAGTGTGCTGCTTCACTGCCAAGTGTTAGCACACACTTAACCTGCCAAAACGGCAATGCGAGCGCTTTCCGAGACACATCTGCGATTTGTAAATCGCACATTACTCGCTATTACTCACTTCCCCATTCATTAACATTGGACTCGCTAGACTCGCAACGAGTAGCGAGTCCCGGGCTCGGACTCGCTAGAGTCAAGTGATTCCGAGTAATTTAGGACTCGCCCATCACTACATAGCACCACTCCAGCCAGGAGCAGCAGAGACAGCTACTACTCCTATTTCAATGGCCCTGGGGCGGTGGCCTGGCAGGACCACCAGATGTAAGAGGTGTGTGATGAGTCCACACTGTCCAATGTGTGGTTATTTTTATGTTTTTGATTCACATACATTCATTTCTAAATTATGGCAGAATTATGCACTATTTCATTAATGTAATATAAAGAAAAGATGGGAGTGCTGGTGTGTCACGGTCCGCGCTGCTCTGGGTCCAAAATAATTCACCAAGGAGCCAAGTAACTTTTCATCCTCTTTATTCCTCCTTTTCCTACGCGTTTCAGCGCCTCACCCGGCGCCTTCCTCAGGGATCCCTGAGGAAGGCGCCGGTGAAGCGCTAAAACGCGTAGGAAAAGGAGGAATAAAGAGGATGAAAAGTTACTTGGCTCCTTGGTGAGTTATTTTGGACCCAGAGCAGCGCAGACCGTGACACACCAGCACTCCCATCTTTTCTTTGGATTATGCCACTATCCAGTGGTAGGTGGAGGTCCTGCAGCAGCTTGGAACATTGATTCCTAAACGCCTTCAAATCAGTTGTGGGATCACAACTGGATCAGGTGAGCAGCTTCACAGCACCACCATATTCACAGAAGTGTCACTAGTGATAGGGCACTATTGCGCCTCTTGTCCCCCTCCCTTTTATTTTTTACAGTATTAATGTAATATGTGACTTGTGTGATGACAACACTTGTTTTTTTGTTGTGTGTTTCTTGTTCTTGTTTTTATTTGTGTGGCCACACTCCGAATATATTTGTTTGTGATCAGACAAACGTGTGTGAGGCTAGGGTCACATCTGCGTTTCTATTTTTAAATCCTGATCCGGTTTTGAGCTTTCAAAAAGCTCAAAACGGGATCAGGAAACGCTCCCCATAGGAGCCCATTATGGTAACCGGATTGCTCTACATGCAATCCGGTCACCGGCTCCGGATCTGCAGCCTGCGTGAAAAATCATGCAGGCTGCAGTTTTCGGAGCGCTACTGGCAACCGCAAGGCGGTAACCGGATTGCTCAGGATGTGTAATCCTGAGCAATGTGGTTACCGTATACTTTGCTCATCCCTGCTGCCGCAGGGATGAACAAAGTGTTTCCTGTTTAATAAAACATTAAATATTAATATTAGTTGTGTGCAACATGTCTCTAGGGGGTTCCTACCCCTTTAGAGACAATTTGCCCACTCCTGTGGGCATGTCAGGGGTTAATAACCCATTTACAGTAAGCCGGCTATTGTCAGCTTTGTACTAATTTATGAATGAAGCCATGACTTCCCTGACAGTTGTGCAGATACTGTACGTAATGTACGTATAGTATCTGCCGCTGTCCGAGGTCCTGTAGGCATTTACATTATATCTATGGTGGTGCGCGGTCGATACATCTAATGTAAATACGTACAGGACCCTGGACAATGGCAGATACTATACGTACATTACGAACAGTATCTGCGCAACTGTCAGGGGAGCCGCGGCTTCATTCATAAAGTAGTACAAAGCCGACAATAGCTGGCTTACTGTAAATGGGTTATTAACCCCTGACATGCCCACAAGAGTGGGCAGCATGTCTCTAGGGGGGATGGGCACCCCCTACAGACATGTTTCACACGACTAATATTGATATTTCATGTTTTATTAAGCAGTTGATACTTTGTTCATCCCTGCGGCAGTATACGGTAACCGCATTGCTCCGGATTACACCACACATTTTTGCTTAAACATGTGTGTGAAGCCAATTGCGCTCACCACATCCGGATCTGGATGCGGTGAACGCAATTGGCTGGCCAAATGTGACCCCAGCCTGATTTATTTGTAGCTGACCACTTTATCACATAGCATTTTAGGGTGTGCTCTGAGGTGTGAAACAACAATGTTATTTAAGGGTCCCTGCTCCATTGTGTGCCAGCACCGCTGTCTTCTGTGGTGACTGGTTTTGCGTATTATTTAGGCTAGAGTCACACTCAAAAGGCACAATGCGGTAACCGCATCCATTACTGGATTCCTTCATACTATCATTTGTTAGTAAAATTGCAACCCTCATTCCGGATCTGGATGCATTAATGCATCTAGTTTTGGAAAGCGTGTTTTTGCCGTTTTGAAAACGGCATCCGGATCCGGTTCCCATAGGTGCCCATGTTAAAAAAACGCATCCGGTTTTGCAACCGCTCCGAAAAATGCAGCCTGCATGATTTTTACCGCACGCTGCAAAACTGGATGTGGTAACCGGATTGCAAACAGTGAAATTCGTTTTTTTATTGAAGCCTATGGCTGCGGATCCGGATGCGGTTTTGAGCATTTTTTATGCTCAAAACCAGATCAGGATCTGCAAACAGAACCATAGGTATGACCCTAGCCTTAGCCCTAAAACTCAGGGCAATTTTTTGGGTGCTGTTGTGGTGCTGTGTGTTAGGCTAGGGTCGGGATAAGCAAAGTATATACGGTTACCGCATCGCTCAGGATTACACATCCTGAGCAATCCGGTTACCACATTGCGGGGCTTAGAACCGCTCCAAAAACTGCAGCCTGCATGATTTTTCATGCAGGCTACAGAGCCGGAGGCAGTAACCGGATTGCTTATAAAGCAATCCGGTTTTTATAATGGCCTCCTATGAGGAGCATTTTCTGCTCTGGTTTTGAGCTTTTTAAAAGCTCTAAACCGAATCAGGTTCTGAAAAAAAACCTGAAGTGTGTAGCCTAACTACTCGTTGTTCCCTAATATCTGCATCTGAACATTTGCAGCTATGGCTGGGGTCACACTTTAAAATAGAATTGCGTTCACCGCATCCAGATCCGGATGTGGTGAACGCAATTACAGTCCCACACATTTTTCAACAAAAATGTGTGTTAGGAACTGCAATGCGGTAACCGGATTGCTCAGGTTGTGCAATCCTGAGCAATCCGGTTACGGTACAGTTTGCTCATCCCTGCTGCCGCAGGGATGAGCAAACTGTTAGGCTACTTTCACATTACGATTTTTTAAAATCCGATGCTGTCCGATATAAATCGGACAGCATCGGATATAAACTGATCCCTGCAGTCGGATGCCAAATAGGCATCCGATCCGACATCTGCAGGATCAGTTGCTGTCATCAGACCTGTCAGCTGTTCTCCCCTATGTCCCCCTCATCTCCCCTGTGTGTCCCCCTCTGTTTCCCCCTCTTCACCCCTGTGTGTCCCCCTTCTTGTCCCCTGTGTGTCCCCCTTCTTGTCCCCTGTGTGGCCCCCTCACGTCCCCTGTGTGGCCCCCTCACGTTCCCCAGTGCTCCCCCTCCTTTCCCCTGTCCTCCGGAATAAAAAAAAAAAAAAAGTTTATACTCACCTCCCCCGAGCCCCCGGCGTCTCCCGCCGTCTTCCTGCAGGTTTCCGGTGGCTCCCGCAGGCTCCCGGTGTCAGCATAGGTCTTCCTCTGCTGTTCAGGACCTGCGGTGATGTCACAGTCACGTGACCGCGGGTTCACCATGGTAACCCGCGGTCACATGACTGTGACATCACCACAGGTCCTGAACAGCAGAGGAAGACCTATGCTGACACCGGGAGCCTGCGGGAGCCACCGGAAACCTGCAGGAAGATGACGGGAGACGTCGGGGGCTCGGGGGGAGGTGAGCATAAACTTTTTTTTTTTTTAACCCTTGTGCTCCCAGTTAGGAGCAGTTTTACTGTACTGAGCATGCTCAGTACAGTAAAATAGGGTCCGAGGAGACATCAGATGTTTCCTCGGACCCTTCTCCATAGGGCCCCATGTTATAGGGATCGGGTCAGATCGGATGTGCACTAAATGCCATCCGATTTGGTCCGATCCGATTCTGTCAGATTTTATTATCGGTGCAAAAATCGGTGCAGGCGCCGATTTTTGCACCGATAATAAAATCGGACAGAATCGGATCGGACCAAATCGGATGCCATTTAGTGCATATCCGATTCGGTCCGATGCCCATAGGGCTGCATGGGGCCAAATTCGGATCCGATGCTGTCCGATTTTCATCGGACAGCATCGGATTTAGAAAAATCGTAGTGGGAAACCAGCCTTAGTTCTGTTAAAAAAGAATAAATATTAATAATAATTGTGGCTATAATGTCTCTAAAGGGTGCCCACCCCCCCTAGAGACATACCACCCACTCAGCTGCGCAGCCCATAGAGCTACTGTAAATGCCTGCAGGACCCCTGGACAGCGCACATACTATACCTACATTAAGTATAGTATGAGTGCTGCTCACAGTGGAGCCAGCGGCTTTATTCATAAAAATGTACAGAGCCGACAGGAGCTGGCTACTGTACGTCAGTAATTAAATCATTATATGCCCACCTGAGTGGGAGGTATGTTTCTAAGGGGGGTGGGCACCCCCTAGAGACATTATAGCCACAATTATTATTAATATTTATTTTTTTTAAACACTGAAAACACTATGCTTATCCCGGCGGTGCCGGGATAAGCAAAGTATATACGGTTACCGCGTTGCTCAGGAGTACACATCCTGAGCCATCCAGTTACCACATTGCTGAAGCACAGAACCGTTCCGAAAACTGCAGCCTGCATGATTTTTCACGCAGGATGCAGAGCCGGAGGCGGTAACCGGTTTGCTTGTAAAGCAATCCGGTTTTTATAATAGGCTCCTATGAGGAACGTTTCCTGCTCCGGTTTTGAGCTTTTTAAAAGCTCAAAACCGGATCAGGTTTTAAAAAAAAACGCAAGTGGAACCCTAGCCTATGTCAGAAAAAAAATAAATTCCTAGAAAGGCTATTGTGAAGGGATAGGGACATCGACGTGGGTGTGGGGTTGTCAGTGGTACCCGACAAGGTACAGAGTCTTGGAGACCGAAGAAGGTTGATGCATCTTTGTTTCTGGTGAAATTTCCCAGTCTGGAATGTAAACGGGTCTGGTAGCCAGAAGAGCAAGAGCAGATACTCTCTAGGATGACTGATAAGGGCTCCACAACATTTTCTAGCAGCACCCAATCGTCCACCACCACACAGTCTCCTGTCCATACAGAGATCGCTGGGTTATCTTATTCGCAACCTGTTCCTAGTTCATCACCCTGTCAGGAGTCACAGGAAACATTTGACCCAAACCTTGGCCACTCCGAGGATCTGTTTGGTCCATATCCTTTTGTTGCCTCTGGCCTCTCACCACGCGACATTGAAGAGGAACATGAGGAGGTATCGTCTGTTCATGGCCAAATATTTGAAAATCCACAACCAGAAGAAAGCCACGTTTAGCCACGTGTTATACCGAGTGAAGAGTTCGAGGCTGATGGTCATTGACACACAGTTGCCATCTGGCCAGCTGACAATATCAACACGGAAGGAGGATGACATGGACGACGAGGTGGTCGATGATGAGACCACCGATCTGACCTGGACCGCTGGCTTGCATAGCCAGCACAGCAGCACATTGCCAAGTTGCTAGCCATGGAGATGTTGCCGTTTAGGCTTGTGGGGACACAGTCTTTCCGTGATCTGTTGGCTGTGGCTGCCCCACGATGCTCAGTTCCCCGCCGTCACTATTATTCCCTGTGTGCCGTCCCCGCATTACACCAGCACGTCTGAAACTATCTAAAGCGTGCTCTCACCAACGCTATAACTGAAAAGGTCCACCTTACAACAGACACATGGACAAGTACTTGTGGACAGGGATGATATATCTCTGTATTGGCACACTGGCTCAACCTGGTCGAGGGTGGGACAAAGTCTCAAATTGGACCCTCACATATCCTACCCACGCCACGAATTGCAGGCCCAAGCTTAATCAGGGTTTCCACCTCATCATATACCTCCTGTCTTTCCTATTCCTCCTCCTCCTCCACTGCCTCATCATCCTATGCTGAATTACCCTCCTAAGTTGGGAGCTGTGCAACAGCGCATCTGCAAAGTGGCAACACGCTCTGCTGAAGCTCATCTGCGTAGGTGAAACACCACACACTGCAGCAGAGCTGTGGTAAGGAATAAAAAAACAGACCGATTAGTGACTTTTAGGGATGGGCGAATTACTCGCTACTATTCGGGACTCGTCCCGAATAGTAGCGGACTCGGGGGACTTGCTACTCGCCGAGTTTCCTTAGGAATTACACGGGGGTAGCGAGTCCCTGTACATTGCGGCTGCACTGCGGCCACATAACAAACCCATGTGACCGCTAGCCGCATGCTGATTGGCTGAAGTGCAAGGTCCTTTTCCCCATCTTCTCCCGGTGGTCTCGGAGGTCCTGTAACAGCCGGAGGTCTTCGGTACCGGTCCTGGTACATAAGGTACAGGAGTACAGGAGGAGAGTATTAATGTTTATTGTTTTTAACCCCTTAGATTAACTTTTAGGGTACTTTTGTAGTGTATCTGTATAGATACACTGCAAAAGTACAGGCTACTATTCGGACTCGCTGGACTCGCAACGAGTACCGAGTCTCGGACCCGGACTCGTTAGAGTCCAGCGATTCCGAATATTTCAGGATTCGCCCATCCCTAGTGACTCTCTGTGACGGGGTGTAAGGCAGAGCCAGAAGGGACAACAGGCCTAGGGACGATCCAACAGATTTATTAACAAGAACGCTGGAACAACACACGCAGGTAGATCCACAGAGTCCACAATTAGTCCAACGGAAACAGATTCAGGGGCACATCCTGACAATCCTTGTGCCAGATAACAAAGCAATAGTCCACACGAGTCCAATGCATTCCACACGATCCCACAGACGACGAGATCTGGCCTCAGCTCAGGTCTCGCTCCGGTCCCGTCCACAGTCAACTCTCATCTGATCTTAAAATAAGAATGGATTGTCTGAGCTCCTGGGAGCAGCCCAGGAAGGGGGTAGGGGTCCACCTGAAAATTCTAGATTGATCGGCTCCGAGATGTCTACAAGGATGTGTATTGCAGGTTATCTTCTGCTTAGGAAACAATAGGGGAAATTCCACTAGCTGTTGACACAAGCCTAAATTACATTATGGCTGAGGGCTGCAAGTATTGGGGGAAGCAGACAGTTAAGTTGCATCTAATAGAAACCAGAGAACAGTTACATACATCACATGGCATTATGATACAAATACAGGACAGGGAAAACTACATATCATGACAATCCCTTCCCCCCTCAATTTGTGTACGTACTAGGGACCTCTACAGGTCGCTTGTTAAGTACACACAGTCATAGTGGGTCTTACACTCGGCTTCATGCAGCCACAAATTGGCATTGTAGCTGCCCCACATCATTGCCCAGAAAGACATCTGCTGGAAGGCCGCTCATCACACCAACCACACATCGTCTGACCCCAAAGCCAAAGTTCAGATCCACAGTGGCTTTGGGAATAGTCCTCCATTGTCCACCAGCCAGTTTAATGACAATCCCAGGTCCTCTATGGATTGCCTCAGGCCGAACCACTCGGGATCAGCCAGCGTGAGGAAAGCCCCCGAGTCACAAAATCCAACAAGTCTCTGTCCATCCAGCACAACCTCCTGCAAGTGCTTACCTCGATGAGCAGGAGTCTTTGTTGCTGCGGGCCGCACCCCATAAACTCCTGGTAGGGGAGCCAGGATATCAGAGTCACTCGGCAAGTCCTCAGGGACTGAATCCAGACCTTCTCCTGGTGTGGGTGCCTGTAGATAATGAACAGGAAAAGGTGGTCTGTAGCTGTTCTGCCTCCGAACACCTGGACATTGGGCTTGCAAATGCCCAGACTGCCCACACCCATAACATCTGCGCTCTGGGATCCTTCCACTTCCAAAGCGCCCTCTTGGGCGGGGTGTAAGGGGACCTGGCAGTCGGCTCCCACCTGAAGGTGCTGTAGGTGTTTGAGCATGACTCCTCCATTGGATGGCTGGGCATGAGGCCTGCAGATGCCCGGGATGGCCACAACCATAACACCTGCGCTCTGCTGCTTTCTCTCCTCGTCTTAGTCCAAAAGACGCGGTAGGAGCAACTGGAGGCAAAGTCACATGGGCATCAACATGAGGAGGTGGCTTAGGGGAACGATGAACAATGGGAATAGCAAGGCAAGGGGCCACCGGTGTTGGGGAGCTGGTAGGCCTCTCTCCATCCTCCAGCAGATACCTCCACTGAGGCTTGATGGTGAGAGCCTCATCAGCTAGAGCTGCAGCTTGCTCCACTGTGGTTGGTCTCCTCTCACGCACCCATTCCCGGATCTCAGCAGGGTACTTGGCATAAAACTGCTCCTTTAGAATAATCTGGAGGAAGGTCTCCCAGGTTAAGGCCTCCTCTCCCTCCAGCCAGCGATGACATATTTGTTTGAGTCTGTGGGCGAACATCTTGAAAGGCATTTCCCCATCACAGGCTAAGGAGCGGAACTGAGTCCTGTAAGTGTCTGGCGTCACAGCATAATGTTCCAGGATGGTCTGTTTAATCTCCGCGTACACACAGTTCCACCGAGGGTCCATAGCTCTATAGGCTTTGGCAGCTCCGCCCTCTAAAAGCCCCACCAGATGTCGGACTCGCTCCCTTTGCGGGACTTCCATTAATCGTCACTGATGCTCAAAGTCCTGGAAGAAGCTCTCAATGTCACCTGCAGCCTCATTAAACTGCTTAAAGTCTTTGCGGGACACTCTGGGGAGTTCCCTCATGGTGGGTGCTGGGGTTACAGTCTGTCTGGAGCTTCTAGCTGCTTCCACAGCGAGCTGCCTCTCCAGTAATGCCCTCTCTTTAGCTCCGCGCATGGCCTCCCGCTTATCTTCTATGGTGGCCTCATCTCCCAGCAAGGCCATCTCCTCCTCGTACCACACAACCCACTGACTTTTCTGGGTATTTACCTCCGGCTGCAGTCTTTCCTCCATTTGCTGTGGGGATGCTTCCTCAGCGTCATCTTGCAGGCAAGCTCCTTCTAAAGCCTCAATCAGCTGCTCCTTGGAGAGTCCTTTGAAACGGACTCCTACTTTACGGGCCTTTGTTTGCAGGCTCGCCACAGTCCAGTTCTTGTACCCTGAAGTCCTGGTTCCAGATGTTGATGGGTCGTTGTCCTCCATTCCTTCTGCTCTGATCCCAGCGCTGCCAACCAGTTTGTGACGGGGTGTAAGGCAGAGCCAGAAGGGACAACAGGCCTAGGGACGATCCAACAGATTTATTAACAAGAACGCTGGAACAACACACGCAGGTAGATCCACAGAGTCCACAATTAGTCCAACCGAAACAGATTCAGGGGCACATCCTGACAATCCTTGTGCCAGATAACAAAGCAATAGCCCACACGAGTCCAATGGATTCCACACAATCCCACAGACGACAAGATCTGGCCTCAGCTCAGGTCTCGCTCCGGTCCCGTCCACAGTCAACTCTCATCTGATCTTAAAATAAGAATGGAATGTCTGAGCTCCTGGGAGCAGCCCAGGAAGGGGGTAGGGGTCCACCTGAAGATTCTAGACTGGTCGGCTCCGAGATGTCTACAAGGATGTGTATTGCAGGTTATCTTCTGCTTAGGAAACAATAGGGGAAATTCCACTAGCTGTTGACACAAGCCTAAATTACATTATGGCTGAGGGCTTCAAGTATTGGGGGAAGCAGACAGTTAAGTTGCATCTAATAGAAACCAGAGAACAGTTACATACATCACATGGCATTATGATACAAATACAGGACAGGGAAAACTACATATCATGACACTCTCCCCACTGCAACTCCAACCCAGTCTGGTTATCTGCGATAATAGGTGTAACCTGGTGGCAGCTTTAAAGCTCGAAAAGTTGGTATACGTGCCATGCATGGCTCACGTGCTGATCCTAGTGGTGCAGAAATTTATAAAAACAAACCCTGACTTGCCGTACCTACTTGAGAAGGTGCACCTTATTTGCGCCCATTTCTGCCATTCCTCTACCGCTGTTGCCGATCTTGCAGCGCTTCAAAAGCAATTTAATTTGCCAAACTATCAACTCATTAGTGACCTGCCAACACGGTGGAACTCAACATATCATATGTTGGCAAGGAAATATGAGGAGCAAAAGGCACTTGCTGAATACCTGCTTAAACATGCCCGTCAGACTGAGACTCAGCCAAGACACATAATAACTGTCTAGTGGGTGTGGATTGCTGACATTTGTGAGGTGCTTGATAACTGAGTACTGCACCAAGCTTGTGAGCGGTGATCAGGCTATTATTAGCGTAACCATCCCTATGTTATGTTTGCTAAAAGAATCACTGCATAACCTAAAAATGGAATCTTTGAGTGCCCAGCAGCTGGGTATGGAGCAAGATTTCACAATGAGTGATCCTACCCAGCCCAGCCAATCTCATCAGGCAAGATTGGGGAATGAAGATGATGAGGAAGATGAGGGAGAGGACTTCTTTTTCAATGGTACCGAAGAGACCTCTCATGCTACGCAGGGGACTCACAACCTCAGCTTCATGTCTGTCCAGCATGGGTGGGCTGGAGAAGAGGAGGTGGAGGAGGAGACTCAGTGTGGGGTGAGCATCGGTATTGTTCCTCCTTCTCGGGTCACAGAACATTTGCCTCTTTGGCACACATTCATATCTAACTGTCTGTGTCAAGACCCTCGCGTGATCCACATTTTCAACAGCAAACTATACTGGTTGGCCACCTTTCTAGACCCACAGTACAAGGACAAATTTCCTTTGCTACTGTTGCAGTCACCAAGGGGTTTTACCATAGAATCCTTCAAGAGGGCCTTTGTTGATCATTTGATGGTAACATCCCCCTCAGACAACGCTGCTAGCAGAGGTACCAGCTCTGTGCAACAGCATGCATCACTGGAGAGAGACACGACCAGCAGATCCAAAAGACTTGGTGGTAAACTGTCATCAAACTGGGCCATCTTCAATAAACTGGCTCATCAGCTAGGGCTAGCTGGACCGGTAACAATGTCAAGTAGGGAGAAGTTGCACAAGATGGTCAACGACTACGTAAGTGACCATACCTGCGTCCTTCCTGATGCTTCTGTTCTTTTTAATTACTGGGTATACAAGCTGCATAGTTGGCCAGACCTCTCTTATATGTCTTGGAGGTGCTGGCCTGCCCTGCTGCTAGTGTGATGTCAGAGCGTGTTTTCTGTGCCGCTGGGGCAATCATCACAGATACACGCACACGGCTGACTACAGAGAATACAGACTCTGATCAAATTTAACAAGGACTGGATTTTGCAAGAGTATTTAAGCCCTCATAATGACAGCATCCCAACCTAAAGTCACCCAAAATGTTATTTTAGGCAACTGGTGATCACGTCCATCCCTTCCCATACAAACCCCTTTTCTTCTTCTTAGGCTAGGGTCACACTTGCCATGGGTTTTTTAAGGTGTTTTTTGGCAGCCTGCGTTTTTGCATGCGTTTTTACTGTTCAGTGTGGGGACCGTTGAAACACATGCAAAAACGTATGTAAAAACGCACAAAAAACGCATGCAAAAATGCATGTACCATTTAGTGCCATTTAAAAAAGTATGCGTTTCCCATAGGGCCCCATGTTAAAAAAACACATGCGTTTTTGAAAAAGCACCAAAAAGTAGGGCATGCTGTGTTTTTGGGTGCGTTTTTCAAAAATACTGCATCATGCAGTATTTTTTGGTGCTGAGCCAAAAACGCACCCAAAAACGCATGGTCCATTCAGACATGTGTTTTTGCTATTGAGGCATGCGTTTTTTGCATGGGGGCCTATGGATGCGTTTTTGCATGCGTTTTCAGAAAACGCAGGTCTCCAAAAACGCTAGTAATATCTGCAAGTATGACCCTAGCCTTACACATGTTTTAAACTCCTGCTTCTGCAACATGTACCTCATGGTCAATAAGCTAAAAACAATGTTCCGTTAATTAATATTTGACATCGGAGGCACTTGTGATGAGACCCTCCTTCCTTCATCAACCATAATACAGCCCTTTCAGCTACTTTTTGGAGACACTATGGCTATGCCTGGACATTGGGCACTACAACTACTGTGCTGGTAGTCCTAAGCTAGCTTCATAATTTCTTAGCCCTTGAGGCCTGCTTCCTTCATCAACCATAATACAGCACATTGGGCTACTTTTTAGAGACACTATGGCTATACCTGGATATTAGGCACTGCAACTACTGTGCTAGTAGTCTTAGCTTCATAATTGTTTGGCCTTTGAGGCCTGCTTCCTTCATCAACCATGGTACAGCCCCTTGGGCTACATTTTTTAGACACTATGACTATGCTTGGACATTGGGCACAGCAACTACTGTGCTAGTAGTCCTAGGCTAGCTTCATAATTGTTTGGCAGTTGAGGCCTGCTTCCTTCATCAACCATGGTACAGCCCCTTGGGCTACTTTTTGTAGACATTATGGCTATGCCTGGACATTGGGCACTGCAACTACTGTGCTAGTAGTCTAGACTAGCTTCACAATTGTTTGGCCCTTGAGGACTGCTTCCTTCATCAACCATGATACTGCCCCTTGGGCTACTTTTTGAAGACACTAAGGCTATGCCTGGACATTGGGCACTGCAACTATTGTGCTAGTAGTCCTAGCTTCATAATTGTTTGGTCCTTGAGGCCTGTTTCCTTAATCAACCATGGTACAGCCCTTGGGCTACATTTTTTAGACACTATGACTATGCCTGGACATTGGCACAGAAGCTACTGTGCTAGTAGTCCTAGACTAGCTTCATAATTGTTTGGCCCTTGAGGCCTGCTTCCTTCATCAACCATGGTACAGCCCCTTGGGCTACTTTTTGGAGACACTATGACTATGCCTGGACATTGGGCACTGCAACTACTGTGCTAGTAGTCCTAGCTTTATAATTGTTTGGCCCTTGAGGTCTGCTTCCTTCATCAATCATGATACAGCCCCTTGGGCTACTTTTTGGAGATACTAAGGCTATGCCTGGACATTGGGCACTGCAAGTACTGTGCAAGTAGTCCAAGACTAGCTTCATAATTGTTTGGCCCTTGAGGCCTGCTTCCTTCATCCACCATGATACAGCCCCTTGGGCTACTTTTTGAAGACACTATGACGATGCCTGGACATTGGGCACTGCAACTACTGTGCTAGCAGTCCTAGTTTCATAATTGTTTGGCCCTTGGGGCCTGCTTCCTTCATCAACCATGATACAGCCCCTTGAGCTACATTTTGGAGACACTATGACTATGCCTGGATATTGGGCACTGCAACTACTGTGCTAGTAGTCCTAGGCTAGCTTCATAATTGTTTGGCGGTTGAGGCCTGCTTCCTTCATCAACCATGGTATAGCCCCTTGGGCTACATTTTTGGAGACACTATGGCTATGCCGGGTCATTGGGCACTTCAACTACTGCGCTAGTAGTCCTAGCTTCATAATTGTTTGGCCCTTGAGGCCTGCTTCCTTCATCAACCATGATACAGCCCCTTGAGCTACTTTTTGGACACACTATGGCTATGCCTGAACATTGAGCACTGCAACTACTGTGCTAGTAGTCCTAGACAAACTTCGTAATTGTTTGGCCCTTGAGGCCTGCTTCCTTCCTCAACCCTGATACAGCCACTTGGACTACTTTTTGGAGACACTAAGGCTATGCCTGGACATTGGGCACTGCAACTACTGTGCTAGTAGTCCAAGCTTCATAATTGTTTGGCCTCTGAGGCCTGCTTTCATCATCAACCATGATACAGCCCATTGAGATACTACTTTTTGGAGACAATGCCAGTAGTCCATGCTTTATAATTGTGAAGCCTTGTGATGATGATGTGTGGCTTCTTCCTGTTTTCATCATCACACAGCCCCTAGGGCAGAGTGCTCTCTTTACACCACTTACACACTAAGCTGTCATAAGATCTCCTCCATCATAACTCGCTCTTAGGTACCGTCACACCTGGAGATATCGCCGGCGATTTCTATGGCGACGCTAAGGCGTGGCCTGTCACTGGCGACATCGTTAAAGCGCCATCTAATGTGACTGGGCGAGGGCGACACATCTGAGTGGTCGCCTGGTTTCACATCACAGCTCTGAAACCAGGTGACTATTCTGGGGCGATGTGTGCTGATCACCGTGTGTAACGTGTCAAGACGATGTCAAGAGCGACAGCACACATTGGCTAAACCATTCCGGTAGGCGTTTCTGGGCGTAGTTACCTCCTCTGCCGTCTGCGTGGATTGGTGGCAGCTCCAGCGTTCCGATTGGTATTCTTGTTCCTCGGCGTCATATTTGATGATGTGTACATCCACAATAATCTAGTCTTCCTTTCCATGGTGCTGAAAGGTGTATTACCCAGGAGCGTACATACTATAAAGCAGCGCATTGATGTGGCCTGTGTGTTTGCGCCTGTGTGTGCTAAAAAGTGCAGAGATGAGCCACGGCCAAATGTGTCTTAACACCAACACAATTGTCATTACATGTCAACTCATGTCTGCATCAGACACCAACGTCTATAACCAGACGCCGACGCCAACACCTATAGCAATATTCCACAACACATCACACGACAGTTTGAGTGAGCACCGAGCCAATACGCACATGCAGGCTTAAATTTAACGATGTGGTGCGGCGAACAAGGACACAGCAATAGATGTTTGGTTGCAACCAATCACAGTTCTTCGGGGCGTCACACAACATAATGTGTAACGTCTACCTCCGAGACGCGGGACAAAACAACGCCCACATCACTAATGTGGTTGCTCCACCACCGACTTGATCCCCGTGGGGCTTGGGCGATGCACAGGCAACTTCCGGCCAGGCTCATCGTCTAAGTGTCGGATGAGTTGTCGCCACGTGTAAATAGGCGACGGCGACATTGGTCAATTGGCAAAAACGTGCGCGCGCGCGTGCGTCGCCATACAATTTGCCGGCGATATCTCCAGGTGTGACGGTACCCTTACGGCAATCATGCACGCATTTCAGCCTTTTCCTCAGCCCCTGACCGCTTTTTCAGGTCCTGCAGACAATTACTCACATTTCCCATTGACTAACATTGGACTCGCTACTCGCACCGAATACCCGAGTATTACAATGTACTCGCCATGAGTATAGTGAGTCCGAGTATTTGACTACTCGCTCATCCCTAGTTGCAAAAGGCAAATGGTGCTCCTTCATATTCAATCCCTACCGTGCATGCAAACAATACATTTTGTTCAACCAATGGAGTATATCCGTACTCAGGAGAAATTGAGCAACAAATTGTATGGTATATTTTTTCCTGTTAATCATGTAAAAATAAAAAGAATGTGGGCTAAAGCAACATTTTTATGGGAAAACTGTAATGCTTTATTTTCACGGCTCAACATTATAAAGTTCTTTGAAGCACCTGCAGGTTTAAAGTGTTCACCACACAATGAAAGATAAATTTATTGAGGGGATTTCCACAGTTTAGGCACATCGGGGGCTCTGCAAACCTGACTTGGTGTTCACTATCATTGTGCCAGTTTGTGTTCCAAAGTGAAGTGTGCTCCTTCCCTTCTGAGCCTGTAACTGTAGTTTTTCACCACATATAGGGTATCATAAGTAATGAGCAATCTGCTGATCACTATATGTATTCTTGCATATATACGGGCTACTCGGTCCTCGACGAGCATTTGTGTGCTCACCTCGCACGATTTGAGTATCCCGCACAGTTAGTCCATGTTTTAAACTCCTGCTTCTGCAACATGTACCTCATGGTCAATAAGCTAAAAACAATGTTCTGTTAATTAATATTTCACATCAGAGGCACTTGTGATGAGACCCTTCTTCCTTCATCAACTATAATACAGCCCTTTCAGCTACTTTTTGGAGACACTATGGCTATGCCTGCACATTGGGCACTACAACTACTGTGCTAGTAGTCCTAGGCTAGCTTCATAATTTTTTAGCCCTGAGGCCTGCTTCCTCTATCAACCATAATACAGCCAGGGGCGGACCCAGACTGTAGTGCCTCCACCCATGCTCCGCCTCCACCCATGCTCCGCTTCCACCCAAACATACATTATACTTATAGTGAAAAATTGGAACACCACCAAAAATTACCTCAATTTATGTGCACAGCTTTCCCAACCAGCAATCCAGATGGTTTCTTACAATAGAGTAAAAAAAGGAAAAACAGCCCAAAAAAATAGAAAAAAGTGGACTTTATTGCCCAATGCGTGGTCACTCCATTGGGCAATAAAGTCCACTTTTTTCTATATTTTTGTGACGTTATTCTTTTTTTACACTCTCTCTCTATTATATATTACACACACACACACTTGAGACTCCTGTGGGCTGAATATACAATAGCTGTATACACAATAGAGAATACACAATAGAGATGGCTGCTAGCTGTATACACAATAGATATGGCTGCGGGCCGTATAGACAATGAAGATGTCTGCTGACCATATAGACAATGGAGATGGCTGCAGGGTATACACACAACAGAGAATACACAATAGAGACGGCTGCAGGACAAATGCACAATGGAGACTGCTGGGAGACGTATGCAAATTAAATGCTGCTGAGGGTTGTATGCACATTAGTGACTGCTGCGGGATGTATACACAGCCCGAAGGCTGTCAGCAGACTCACTTTATCTCACCGTTTGACTCTGTCTAACTAAGTGACTCCTGTTGCCACTCCTCCCTACTCCTCACTACAACTAAGCCCTCCTCCAAGGAGTGTACACACACACATGCACACCCAGCCAGGCACGCACACACATGCACACTCAGCCAGGCACGCACACACATGCACACTCAGCCAGGCACGCACACACATGCACACCCAGCCAGGCACGCACACACATGCATACCCAGCCAGGCACACACACACATGCACACTCAGCCAGGCACACCCAGCCAGGCACGCACACACATGCACACCAAGCCAGGCACGCACACACATGCACACCCAGCCAGGCACGCACACACATGCACACCCAGCCAGGCACGCACACACATGCACACCCAGCCAGGCACACACACACATGCACGCTCAGCCAGGCAAGCACACACATGCACACTCGGCCAGGCACACACACAAATGCGCACTCAGCCAGGCACACACACATATGCACCCCAGCCAGGCACACACACATGCAAACTCAGCCAGGCGCACACACACATGCACACCCAGCCAGGCACACACACATGCACACCCAGCCAGGCACACACACATGCACACCCAGCCAGGGACATACGGTCTAGATATGCATGGAGGACTTACATGGAAGGACTCAGGCTTGTCCCCCTCTATTTACCCTGCTTCTCCCATCCTGTTCCCCCTCCCCCCCAAGACTAGCTTCATAATTCTTTGGCGGTTGAGGCCTGCTTCCTTCATCAAACGTGATACAGCCACTTGGGCTACTTTTTGGATACACTAAGGCAATGCCTGGACATTGGGCACTGCAACTACTGTGCTAGTAGTCCAAGCTTCATAATTGTTTGGCCTCTGAGGCCTGCTTTCATCATCAACCATGATACAGCCCATTGGACTACTTTTTGGAGACAATGCCAGTGGTCCATGCTTTATAATTTTGAAGCTTTTGTGATGATGATGATAGGTGGCTTCTTCCTGTGTTAATCATCACACAGCCCCTAGGGCAGATTCTCTTTACTCCACTTACACACTAAGCAGTCATAAGATCTCCTCCATCATAACTCGCTCTTATGGCAATCATGCACGCATTTCAGCCTTTTCCTCAGCCCCTGACCGCTTTTTCAGGTCCTGCAGACAATTACTCACATTTCCCATTGACTAACATTGGACTCTCTACTCGCACCGAATACCCGAGTATTGCAATGTACTCGCCACGTATAGTGAGTCAGAGTATTTGACTACTCGCTCATCCCTAGTTGCAAAAGGCAAATAGTGCTCCTTCATATTCAATCCCTACCGTGCATACAAACAGTACATTTTGTCCAACCAATGGAGTATCTCCGTACTCAGGAGAAATTGAGCAACACATTGTATGGTGTATTTTTCCTGTTAATCATGTAAAAATAAAAAGAATGTGGCTAAAGCAACATTTTTATGGGAAAACTGTAATGCTTTATTTTCACGGCTCAACATTATAAAGTTCTTTGAAGCACCTGCAGGTTTAAAGTGTTCACCACACAATGAAAGATAAATTTATTG
The DNA here is from genome assembly GCA_033576535.1 of Allobates femoralis. NCBI lineage: Eukaryota > Metazoa > Chordata > Amphibia > Anura > Aromobatidae > Allobates > Allobates femoralis. The sequence continues at coordinate 299,808,696 of JARQOC010000001.1, read as the reverse complement.
AGGGGTCTAGTTTCCAATATTAGGTTGTTTGTGGGGGATTTCCACAGTTTAGGCACATCGGGGGCTCTGCAAACCTGACTTGGTGTTCACTACCTATTGTAGCCAATTTTGTGTTCCAAAAGTGAAATGGTGCTCCTTCCCTTCTGAGCCCTGTAAGGCTGGGGTCAGGCTAGGGTCACACATAAGCCCTTGGTCCGTTTTTGGCTTCATTTTTTTGCATTTTTTTTTTCTAAGTCCAAAAACTGATAGAAAAACGGATTGGATGTAATAAACACCCTGTCCGTTTTTTTCTGCACTTAAAAACATTGCTATGTCCGTTTTTGAGACAAAAACGTTGCTAGCAACGTTTTTGGGGTCTGTTTTTCAAAAAAAAAAAAAAAATTTCGTTTTTTGGGGTGCCTTAAAAAACAGATCCGTTTTTTTTGAGAATTTTGGTCAAAAGATGACTAAGTCCAAAAACATTCAGGGTGTAGGAGGCTCAAAAAGCACCCAAAAAAAAAAACGGATTGGTCATGGAAATCACTTCCAAAAACGGATTTCTATGTGTGACCCCAGCCTAACTGTAGTTTTTCACCACATATGGGGTATCATCTTATATATAAAACCCGAAGGCCACTTCCGGGGAAGACCACGCCCACTTCCGTAATGGTCTTCGCCCAGGGCTGGTGACGTCACCAGTGCACTGTAGCCGGACGGCGCCCGGCTACATGCACCGGCGCCTCCTCTCTCCTCCGCTCCTGCCTCCTCTGCCCGCCGCCGCTCCACACTCCTGTGCCCGCGCCCCCCTCCTGCCTCCTGTGCTTGCGCCCCCTCCTGCCTCCTCTGCCCGCGGCCGCTCCAGCCGCCTCTGCCTGCCCGGCACAGCCTCCAGCCGCCTCAGCAGCCCGCCCGGCACAGCCTCCAGCCGCCTCAGCAGCCCGCCCGGCACAGCCTCCAGCCGCCTCAGCAGCCCGCCCGGCACAGCCTCCAGCCGCCTCAGCAGCCCGCCCGGCACAGCCTCCAGCCGCCTCAGCAGCCCGCCCGGCACAGCCTCCAGCCGCCTCAGCAGCCCGCCCGGCACAGCCTCCAGCCGCCTCAGCAGCCCGCCCGGCACAGCCTCCAGCCGCCTCAGCAGCCCGCCTGGCACAGCCTCCAGCCGCCTCAGCAGCCCGCCCGGCACAGCCTCCAGCCGCCTCAGCAGCCCGCCCGGTACAGCCGCCAGCCGCCTCAGCAGCCCGCCCGGTACAGCCTCCTGCCGCCTCTGCAGCCCGCCCGGTACAGCCTCCAGCCTCCCTGTGCCCTGGCCACTCCAGCCTCTGCTCTCCTCTCCCTGTCCTCTGCCCAGCCGCCTCTGCCCCCTGTCCTCTGCCCCCTGTCCTCTGCCACCTGTCCTCTGTCCTCTGCCCCCTGTCCTCTGCCCCCTGTCCTCTGCCCCCTGTCCTCTGCCCAGCCGCCTCTGCCCCCTGTCCTCTGCCCCCTGTCCTCTGCCTAGCCGCCTCTGCCCCCTGTCCTCTGCCCCCTCTCCTCTGCCCAGCCGCCTCTGCCCCCTGTCCTCTGCCCAGCCGCCTCTGCCCAGCCGCCTCTGCCCCTGTCCTCTGCCCAGCCGCCTCTGCCCCTGTCCTCTGCCCAGCCGCCTCTGCCCCCTGTCCTCTGCCCAGCTGCCTCTGCCCCCTGTCCTCTGCCCAGCCGCCTCTGCCCCCTGTCCTCTGCCCCCTGTCCTCTGCCCCCTGTCCTCTGTCCTCTGCCCCCTGTCGTCTGCCCCCTGTCCTCTGTCCTCTGCCCCCTGTCCTCTGCCCCATGTCCTCTGCCCAGCCACCTCTGCCCCCTGTCCTCTGCCCAGCCGCCTCTGCCCCCTGTCCTCTGCCCCCTGGCCTCTGCCCCCTGGCTTCTGCCCCCTGTCCTCTGCCCAGCCGCCTCTGCCCCCTCTCCTCTGCCCAGCCGCCTCTGACCAGCCGCCTCTGCCCCTGTCCTCTGCCCAGCCGCCTCTGCCCCTGTCCTCTGCCCAGCCGCCTCTGCCCCCTGTCCTCTGCCCAGCCGCCTCTGCCCCCTGTCCTCTGCCCAGCCGCCTCTGCCCCCTGTCCTCTGCCCCCTGTCCTCTGCCCCCTGTCCTCTGCCCAGCCGTCTCTGCCCCCTGTCCTCTGCCCCCTGTCCTCTGCCCAGCCGCCTCTGCCCCCTGTCCTCTGCCCAGCCGCCTCTGCCCCCTGTCCTCTGCCCAGCCGCCTCTGCCCCCTGTCCTCTGCCCAGCCGCCTCTGCCCCCTGTCCTCTGCCCAGCCGCCTCTGCCCCCTGTCCTCTGCCCAGCCGCCTCTGCCCCTGTCCTCTGCCCAGCCGCCTCTGCCCCCTGTCCTCTGCCCAGCCGCCTCTGTCCTCTGCCCCCTGTCCTCTGCACAGCCGCCTCTGCCCAGCCGCCTCTGCCCCTGTCCTCTGCCCAGCCGGCCTCTGCCCAGCCAGCCTCTGCCCCCTGTCCTCTGCCCAGCCGCCTCTGCCCAGCCGCCTCTGCCCCCTGTCCTCTGCCCAGCCACCTCTGCCCCCTGTCCTCTGTCCAGCCGCCTCTGCCCCCTGTCCTCTGCCCAGCCGCCCCTGCCCCCTGTCCTCTGCCCAGCCACCTCTGCCCCCTGTCCTCTGCCCAGCCGCCTCTGCCCCCTGTCCTCTGCCCAGCCGCCTCTGCCCCCTGTCCTCTGCCCAGCCGCCTCTGCCCCCTGTCTTCTGCCCAGCCGCCTCTGCCCCCTGTCCTCTGCCCAGCCGCCTCTGTCCTCTGCCCCCTGTCCTCTGCCCAGCCGCCTCTGCCCAGCCGCCTCTGCCCCTGTCCTCTGCCCAGCCGGCCTCTGCCCAGCCGGCCTCTGCCCCCTGTCCTCTGCCCAGCCGCCTCTGCCCCCTGTCCTCTGCCCAGCCGTCTCTGCCCCCTGTCCTCTGCCCAGCCGCCTCTGCCCCCTGTCCTCTACCCAGCCGCCTCTGCCCCCTGTCCTCTGCCCAGCCGCCTCTGCCCCCTGTCCTCTGCCCAGCCGCCTCTGCCCCCTGTCCTCTGCCCAGCTGCCTCTGCCCCCTGTCCTCTGCCCAGCCGCCCCTGCCCCCTGTCCTCTGCCACGCCGCCTCTGCCCCCTGTCCTCTGCCCAGCCGCCTCTGCCCCCTGTCCTCTGCCCAGCCGCCTCTGTCCTCTGCCCCCTGTCCTCTGCCCAGCCGCCTCTGCCCAGCCGCCTCTGCCCCTGTCCTCTGCCCAGCCGGCCTCTGCCCAGCCGGCCTCTGCCCCCTGTCCTCTGCCCAGCCGCCTCTGCCCCCTGTCCTCTGCCCAGCTGTCTCTGCCCCCTGTCCTCTGCCCAGCCGCCTCTGCCCCCTGTCCTCTGCCCAGCCGCCTCTGCCCCCTGTCCTCTGCCCAGCCGCCTCTGCCCCCTGTCCTCTGCCCCCTGTCCTCTGCCCCGTCCTCTGCCCCCTGTCCTCTGCCCCCTGTCCTCTGCCCAGCCGCCTCTGCCCCCTGTCCTCTGCCCAGCCGCCTCTGCCCCCTGTCCTCTGTCCAGCCGCCTCTGCCCCCTGTCCTCTGCCCCTGTCCTCTGCCCCCTGTCCTCACCCCTCCTCTGCCCTCCAGCCTCCCCTGTCCTCACCCCTCCATATGCAATGTACAGTATGTGTATATATGTAGGCACTTCCGTCACTTTGTCCGCACTTCCCTCAACTTTGTACACACACATACACACACACACTCCGCTATACTTGCCACCGACCCTACGTCCGCTGCCTGCATCTTCAGTCGACATGTCGCCGCCCCCAAACTACTTGATCCAATATACCGTCCAAGATGTCTCGCCAAACTACCTGGACGACATATTCTATCCAGTCGTCCGGGGGCGGTGACATGTCAACTCAGGATCCAGGCTGCGGGGAAAACGCAAGGTCGGTAGTAAGTATAGCGGAGTGTGTCTATGTGTGTGTATGTATGTGTGTGCTCACCACGCTGCCCACGGCGCTGCGCTGACCACGCTGCCCACGGCGCTGCGCTGACCACTCTGCCCACGCCGCTGCGCTGACCACTCTGCCCACGCCGCTGCGCTGACCACTCTGCCCACGCCGCTGCGCTGACCACTCTGCCTACGCCGCTGCGCTGACCACTCTGCCCACGCCACTGCGCTGACCACTCTGCCCACGCCGCTGCGCTGACCACTCTGCCCACGCCGCTGCGCTGACCACTCTCACCGCACTCACTGCTAACCACTGAGCCACCGCACTCACTGCTAACCACTGAGCCACCGTATACTGTGCTACCCACAGAGCCGCCTGTATACACACAATTCATTTCACCGCACTCCCGTAACTATTAGTAAATAAACTATATATGGATTCTAGACTACCCGATTCTTTAGAATTGGGCCACCATCTAGTAAGTGATAAGCAATCTGCTGATCACTATTTGGTATTCTTGCATATATTCGGACTACTCGGTCCTTGACGAGCATTTGTGTGCTCAACTCGCGCAATTCAAGTATCCCGTACAGTTAGTTTGGCACCAGATTTTCAGCCACTAAACATGCTGGGCTTGCTTGCCAATCATAGCAATGCCATAGTCATGTTGGCTGTGGCATTGCTGTAATTGGCAGTCCACCCAGCATCATAGGGTCTATTTAAGCACTGCCATTACCACCTAGAATATATTGCATCCGCAAACAGCACAGTGTGAGTGCAGGGACAGAGTGAGCAGCGTGTAGGGAGAGTGTTTGTGCCATCTAAATCTAACAAAAGTTCTCTTAAGAGCTCCATCGTGTCTACACTAGGTCGAAATAGTATAGGGAAGGAAAGTTTGTAGAGCAGGGACAGGCTAAAAAGTAGTGTTCCAGCACATCTATAAACCAACAGAACTACATTTCCAGCACACATTGTGCACTCTGGGGTCACAGTTGGCATGCGTTTTTGTAGTGCCTTTTAAAAACTCATGCGTTTTACCGTGCGTTTTTACATGTCCGCATGAGTTTTTTAAGGTGTGTGATGGCTCCCTGCGTTTTTGGCTGCGTTTTTAAATCTGCACCCAAAAATAGTGCATGTACTATTTTTTGGTGCGTTTTTTAACATGGGCCCCTATGGAAAACGCATGCAAAAACGCATGTACAATTAGTACCAATTAGTGCCATTCAAAAACGCATGCGTTTTCCATAGGAGCCCATGTTAAAAAAACGCATGTGTTTTCTAAAACGCTTGCGTTTTTTTTAACATGGGCTCCTATGGAAAACGCATGCGTTTTTGAATGGCACTAATTGTACATGCGTGTTTACATGTGTTTCCCATAGGGCCCCATATTAAAATGCACCAAAAACGCATGGTACTGTCACACATGCGTTTTTGCTATTAGGGCATGCGTTTTTTAACATGGGGGCCTATGGGTGCGTTTTTACATGCGTTTTTGAAAACGTCTCCAAAAACGCTTGTAAAAAATGCTACTGTGACCCTAGCCTAATAGAGTAGTTGGGTTTTGAGATATTCGTTAAAAAGCACTGTTCTTTATTGTCCCAGTCATTTTTGGGGCCAGACTTTTCTTGGCCTGTGCCATAAAAACAAAACTATTATTTAATATGAAACTAGTGTGAGTTTTGTGCTGTCCGTTAAAAAGCAACATGTTGCGTTCATGGTGCGGACGAGAATGCATCATTTGTACGCAAGCATCCACATGCATACAAATCACACATGGGGAGCAATGAGTACGCACAGCCATCCGCACCCGAGCACATACACCGTGCGTCTTCATGTTAAACATAGGGATGGGGGGTGCTTGCACTCGGCTTGCATTCACCCGTCGCAATGCGCAACACAGGCAAACGCAAGTGTGAAGCCACCCTAAGAATAGTATTCACCAGGGCTCTATGAGTACCCTGCCTACAGCTGTCACTCATCTCCTTGTTCCTGATCAATGTTAAAGTTTCAAATACTGGGCCAAGCCTTTTGCCATGCATTCATAATGCATAATGATGCTAGTTGGCTCTTTTCCTGATGCCCATCTCTAATTTGAGCTGTTTTGGCAGCTTGTGCCCACTTGAAGGTGTTTTGTATACCTTGATTTTGCCTCACATTTAATTGAATGGGGGTCGTTACTTCGGCGAACTGTTTGCTGATGTAGTTGGTGAACATATGCCCGCTCAGCAAGCCGAACCCAAATTTTAAAAGCTTCGCTCATCTCTACGTAAGGTAACTTGCAAAAATAAAAATTTTGTTTGAATTTAGGTTGGGTTGCACACTAGCAGAAGGGCAGGCCTGCACCTCCAAGGCATACAAGGAGAGGTGGGGCCAAGTGGGCAGTTAAGACACCCAATAGTTAAAGGGCACTGAAGCATTTAGAATGCTACTGGTATGGTCACTTAAGTACTCCTTCACCATCTTGGTCAACTTCTGCCTCTTTGTCATAGTTACCCCAAAGATAGCACTAGCTGATTTGACAGTGTATTTTAATTTTCCCAGTTTTTACACATTTTACACCTTCCTGTGTTGCATCTGGTGTGCGGGTCCCTATCCTGTAAATTTGGTGTTGAAAAAAAGCAGTTCTTCTGGCACCAGCATTATCTGAGGGTGATCTTTTCATCAACTGATCTACAATGGCCGTTTTGAATGATTTTATTGTGCAACCATTTTCTGAGTCAGAAATGAGAGAAGGAAACTTCTCCTTTTATAGTTATTGAGAAAGGTATACAACCAGCATTTGCTGTTGGCTGAAATTTCTATAACGCAGTGGTATTGAGAAAGTCAGTTGGACATGAACTGTGCCATGTGTGGCAAATTACAAACAGTCAAACCTTCAGTGTCACCACTAGGACAAACAGTAACCATCCTCTCCTCCTCACACCGCCTTGCTTCCTCCACCTGCTCCTCCTCTTCAGACCATACTTGCTGGACAGACACAAGGATGGGGTTGGTAGTTCCCTCGTAGTTCAGATAAACAAGTCATTTTCCTTCTCTTCTTCCTCCTCCTCTTCCTCATCACCATCCAGTGTGGGCTGATAATATTGGCTGAGACTGGGTGGGTAGTATCACTCATTAGAAAATCTTCCTTAATAGCCACCAGCTGGGCATTCAAAGGTAGACCAAGCAGTGGCATGGTAACGCTGACAATAGCATCATCTGTGCCTTGTATTATTCATAATGATTTTACTTGTATATGTATGCCTCTTGCCCACATGTAAAGGGCCATGGAATAAATTGTGCTATAATAACAAATAATACATTAAAAAAATGTTCACTTCTCACAATGGTGGTGTAGTTGTAATCAAAGTTTTCAAGAACCTCACAAATGTCAGTTATCCACACCCACTTACCAGCTATGTTTAGTGGTGGCTAAATGTTACTAAAATGGGCATGTTGAACCTGGAACTCAGCTACTGCCCTCCACTGTTCATTAAGCCTTGCCAACCTATGTAATGTTTAGTTGTAGCATGTGGGTAGGTTGCAAATCTGTCATTGATGAGGCAAATTAAAGCGCTGCAAGATTGGTGAAGGCGGGAGATGACTTTCTGAAATGGACGCTTACACGGTGTACCTTACCAACTCAGGATATGTTTTCAGAAACAGCTGTACAACTCAATTTACCGTGTTAGCCATGCATGGACTGTGTACCAGCTTGCCAAGCTTTAAAGGGATCCTGTCACCTCCAAAACGCCTCCTAAGCTAGCAAAATATGTCCCTGCAGCATCCTATCACTAATCTCACACTCCTTTTGTCTACTAAAAGCATCCTGTGAAAGTGCATAAAAACGTTTTAATACTTACTCATTAGTGATTATAATTAGCAGGGGCTATATTCTTTAGTCACCAAGGCGGGCTGTTTTGCAGCTCCAGGATCCACCCTGTCTCTGTGTGTGTGCTCTGCTTGTGCAGGCATTGCCCTCCCCCCTCTCTATCACTCACAGAATGTAAATCATTAGTCCTGCCTTCGGCTGCACATCACAGCAGCCCAGACAGAGAGAGGGTGGATCCTGGAGCTGCAAAACAACATGCCCTGGTGACTAAAGAATATAGCCCCTGCTAATTATAATCACTAATGAGTAAGTATTAAAACGTTTTTATGCACTTTCACAAGATGCTTTTAGGAGACAAAAGAAATGTGAGATTAGTGATGGGATGCTGCAGGGACATGTTTTGCTAGCTTAGGAGGCGTTATGGAGGTGACAGGATCCCTTTAAAACCGTCACCAGGTTCAACCCATTATCACACACAACCAGGCTTGGTTGGAGACTTAGCTGGGAGAGCCACTGATTGTTTATTTTTATCTCTAGCAACAGCTATGTTGTAGTGTGCTTTTTATGACCTAAACTGATGGACATCAGCAGGGCGTGTTGCCATTTCACAGAGACAAAGCTGCAAAGCCTCTAGCTTGGGAGTGATGGGGAGGGTAATTCAGTAGAGGAGCAGGAGGAGGAGAGACACGAGTTAGAATACAAGGAAACAGAAACCCTGATGGAAGGTGAGCCTGCTATTCTTGGAGTGGGTAGGATGTTTGATGCAATCCCAGGCTGCGACTATGTTCACCCTCCACCAGGTTCACCATGTGTGCTGTCAGAGAAATACAGTTGTGGCCTAAAGCATTGACACCCCTGCAATTCTGTCAGATAATACTCAGTTTCTTCCTGAAAATGATTGCAATCATAAATTCTTTGGTATTATTATCTTCATTTAATTTGTCTTCAATGAAAAAACACAAAAACAATTGTCCTAAAGCCAAATTGGATCTAATTCCACACTAAACATAAAAAAGGGGGTGGACAAAAGTATTGGCAATGTTAGAAAAATCATGTGATGCTTCTCTAATTTGTGTAATTAACAACACAGGTAACGTACCTGTGGCACCTAACAGGTGTTGGCAATAACTAAATCACACTTGCAGCCAGTTGACATGGATTAAAGTTGACTCAACCTCTGTCCTTTGTCTTTGTGTGTACCACATTGAGCATGGAGAAAAGAAAGAAGACCAAAGAACTGTCTGAGGACTTGAGAAACCAAATTGTGAGGAAGCATGAGCAATCTGAAGGCTACAAGTACATCTCCAAAGACCTGAATGTTCCTGTGTCTACCGTGCGCAGTGTCATCAAGAAGTTTAAAGCCCATGGCACTGTGGCTAGCCTCCCTAGATGTGGACGGAAAAGAAAAATTAACGAGAGATTTCAACGCAAGATTGTGCAGATGGTGGATAAAGAACCTCAACTAACATCCAAACAAGTTCAAGCTGCCCTGCAGTCTGAGGGTACAACAGTGTCAACCCGTACTATCCGTCGGCGTCTGAATGAAAAGAGACTGTATGGTAGGATACCCAGGAAGACCCCACTTCTTACCCCCGAGACATAACAAAGCCAGGCTGGAGTTTGCCAAAACTTACCTGAAAAAAGCCTAAAACATTTTGGAAGAATGTTCCAGTGATCAGGGTCCTGTATACAGAATTTTGGCTATATACCAGTTATGGGGTCTATATACCAGTGATGGGGCGCTATATCTAGTAATGTGGGCTATATACCAGTGATAAGGGCTATATACCAGTGATGGGGGCTATGTACCAGTAATAGGGACATATACTGTGATAGGGGCTATATACCAGTGATGGAAGGCTAAATACAGTGATGGGGGGCTATATACCAGGATGGGGGACTGTTGGATTTCCCACCCTAGGCTTATACTCGAGTCAATAGGCAGTGATCTGAATATGTAACATGAATATTCATCCTATGGGGATTGGATAGCAGAGAACTCACTGTTATTTGCAGTTTACAGAGGATATGAGAAAAACATAAATACAGAGGGGAAAAAAGTATTTATTCAGCCACAAATTGTGCAAGCTCTCCCACTTAAAAAGATGAGAGAGGCCTGTAATTGACATCATAGGTAGACCTCAAGTATGAGAAACAAAATAAGAAAACAAATCCTGGAAATCACATTGTCTGATTTGGAAAGAAGTTTTTTTTTTAATTTTGTTGGAAAATAAGTATATGCTCAATAACAAAAGTTTGTCTCAATACTTTGTTAAATACCCTTTGTTGGCAATGCAGCCGTCAAACATTTTCTGTTAGTCTTCACAAGTTTGGCACACACTGTTGCTGGCAGTGGCACAACTAGAGTCTGGCGGGCCCCTGTGCGATATTTAGACCTGCAACCCCCCCGCATGTTGATGAAATGTATGCGCCACATGTAACGTTCTAAATCCTTTAAAGACTCACAAATTGACTCCTCTCCCCCTTCATTATGTATTAATGTTCCTCACCCTGCTATATATGGTCCTCCTCCTGGAATATGGCCCTTATCGTGGTATATATGTCAACCATCCTGGTTTATATTGTCCGCCTCCTCCGTCACCATAGTCCTCCACTTATTATTATGCATCCCCTTATTCCTCCATATATTACAATGTACCACCACAGTCCTCTATGTATTATGATGCAACCCATAAGTCCTCCATTCATAAGGTAGCCACCATAGTCATTCAATTATTATAATGAACCCCCATTATCCTCCATATAATATACTGCAGCCTCACATCCCTCCATATATCATAATATAGCCTCATATTCTCTCCATATAGTATAATGCAGCCTCATGGCCTCTCCATATAGCATAACATAGCCTCATAGCCCTCCATGTAGTATAATACAGCCTCATAGCTCTCCATATAGTGCAGTCTCAAAACTTTCCATCTAGTGCAGCCTAAATACTCTCCATATAGTATAATACAGCCTCAAAACTCTCCATATAGTGCGGCCTCTAAACTTTTCATATGATGCAGCCTCAAAATCCACCATATAGTGCAGGCTCATAACTTTCCATATAGTGCAGCCTCCAAACTCTCCATATAGTGCAGCCTTATATATGCAGCCTCATATCTCTCCATATAGTGCAGTATTATATATCCAACCTTATATCTCTCCATACAGTGCTGTATTATATATCCAGCCTTATAGCTCTCCATACAGTACAGTATAATATTTCCAGCCTTATATCTCCATACAGTGCAGTATTATATGCAGCCTTATATCTCTCCATACAGTGAAGTATTATATATGCAGCCTTATATCTCTCAAACAGTGCACTATAATATATCCAGCCTTATATCTCCATTCAGTGCAGTATACTGTATATCCAGCCTTATATCTCCCATACAATGCAGTATACTGTGTAGCCACCCTTATATCTCCCATACAGTGCAGTATACAGTATAGCCAGCCTTATATCTCCCATACAGTGCACTATAATATATCCAGCCTTATATCTCCCATACAGGGCAGTATACTGTATATGCAGCCTTATATCTCCCATACAGTGCAGTATACTGTGTAGCCAGCCTTATATCTCCCATACAGTGCAGTATAATATATCCATCCTTATATCTCCCATACAGTGCAGTATACAGTATAGCCAGCCTTATATCTCCCATACAGTGCACTATAATATATCCAGCCTTATATCTCCCATACAGTGCAGTATACTGTATATGCAGCCTTATATCTCCCATACAGTGCAGTATACTGTGTAGCCAGCCTTATATCTCCCATACAGTGCAGTATAATATATCCATCCTTATATCTCCCATACAGTGCAGTATACAGTATAGCCAGCCTTATAGCTTCCATACAGTACAGAATAAAGTATAGCTAGCCTTCTATCTCCCATACAGTGCAGTATACAGTATAGCCAGCCTTATAGCTTCCATACAGCGCAGTATACAGTATAGCCAGCCTTCTATCTCCCATACAGTGCAGCATACAGTATAGCCAGCCTTCTATATGACCCACCCATAACCCTCTGGCCATACTGCACTCATTAAAAAAAAAAAAAAAAATTTTTACTTACCTGTTCTGGTTCCTATGATGCTCCGGCGGTCTCCTGAAGTTTGAAGACGAAGGAGGGGGAGGTGCCGCCTGCTGTTTGCGGTCCTGAGTGGAGCGCAGGTCAGGAAGCCGGCAGGTCAGAGGAGAGGAGGGGTGTGAACAGCAGCAGGAAGTAGGAGGCTTCCCTCCCCTCCTATCCCTGACACACGGGCCCAAAGCGGCCTGTTCTGCTGCGCCGTCACATGAATGTGTGTCCCATGGGACACATATCCATAGGAAGCGGGTGACCGGCACTGCGATCACGAGCATAGGGGGCGGCTGGCAGCGCGGGCCCCTTATAGGTCCGGGCCCCATTGCAGTCACGAACCCTGCAACTGCAATCGTTACGCCACTGGTTGCTGGTATGTTGGCCGATTCCTCCATGCAGATCTCCTCCAGATGTGATGTTTTGGGGGCTGTCGCTGGGCAACACAGACTTTCAACTCCCTCCAAAGGTTTTCTATAGGGTTGAGATCTGGAGACTGGCTAGGCAACAACAGGACCTTGAAATGCTTCTTATGAAGAAATTTCTTCATTGCCCTGGCGGTGTGCTTGAAATCATTGTCATGCTAAAAGACCCAGCCACGTTAAATCTTCAATGCCTTTGCTGAAGAAAGGAGGTTTGCACTCAAAATATCATGATACATGACCCCATTCATTCTTTTATGTACACGCATTAGTCGTCCTGGTCCCTTGGCAGAGAAATAGCTCCAAAGCATGATGTTGCCACCCCCATGCTTCACAGTAGGTATGGTGTTCTTTGGATGCAACTCAGCATACTTTCTCCTCCAAACACGACAAGTTGTGTTTATACCAAACGGTTCTACTTTGGTTTCATCTCACTATATGAAATTCTCCCAATACTCTTATTGATCATCCAAATGCTCTCTGGCAAATTTTAGTCGGGCCTGGACATGTAATCGCTTAAAGAGGGAGACACCTCTGGCACTGCAGGATCTGAGTCCCTGGTGGCTTAGTGTGTTTCTGATGGTAGCCTGTATAACATTGTTCCCAGCATTCTGCAGGTCATTCACTGGGTCCCCCGTGTCTTTCTGCGATTTTTGCTCACCATTTTTTTGATCATTTTTCATCTCACAGGGTGAGATCTTGCGTGGTCCTGGTGCAGGACTACAATTTTGTTTCTGGTGTCCTTCGACAGCTCTTTGGTCTTCACCATAGTGGAGTTTGGAGTGTGACTGAGGTTGCGGACAGGTGTCTTTTATACTGATAACAAGTTTAAACAGGTGCCAGTCCTACATGTAATGAGTGGAGGACAGAGGAACCTCTTAAAGAAGAAGTTACAGGTCTGTGAGAGCCAGAAATCTTGCTTGTTTGTAGGTAACCAAATACTTACTTTCCACCAAAATTTGAAAAACAATTCTTTCCAAATCAGACAATGTGATTTTTAGGAATTGCTTTCTCATTTTGACTCTTATAATTCAGTTCTACCTATGATGTCAATTACAGTCCTGCCTCATCTTTGTAAGTGGGAGAACTTGCACAATTGGTGGCTGACTAAATACTTTTTTTCCCCACTGTAAAAGAAATACATGAATAGAGCGTGCTTAGAAGGAGGAATTAGAAAATGATAGCAGTTACATATGGATTTTTGACCTGACAGATTCCCTTTATGGGTTTAAAGAACAACTTTGCACAGATTTCACTTTGACATAAAAGATCATTTTCTATATGGTTAAAGATATCAAAGCATTCTTAAACCTGCTCTGACCTATGTGTTGTTATCCAACAAATAAGAGGTAAATACTTATTAAGACAAATTAAGTAAATTGTAAGTGCATTAGTGTTTTAGCTGTATTTCGGGTACCGTAAGTAATTTTCTATTCGCTAAATAGCATATGCAAAAGTCTGTTTCCTTAGCAACAAGTATGTCATCTTCAGCACTTCATGTTGAATGAAATATACAATTATTAATATTCATAAGAATAAAGAGCTCAGAGCTATAACATTTTTATCGCTGTATGAGATGCTCTTTATTTCCATACATTGTGGTTTATAGGGTTGTGATATTTAATGTTAACAATGCTAATTCTAGATTTGGGGCAAATGGCCAGTGCCATTTACAGCACTCCTGGAAAACATTCATGCACATAGACATATTTTATATTCATACATTTTTTTAAAATGTATCATTGCTTATGATTAAGCACACAGTAAATTTGTATTTGTACATATTTTTTCTAAAATGTCTTGACAATAAATAAAAGGTATACAACATTTCTGATGTTTAGCCATTCCATCCAAACTGAACCCTACCACAATTTTGTTAAGTTGTTAATTTTATATCTTTAACTTCACTGATTAAAAGTTAAATGGATATCTTTTTGACAGTTCATCACATTTATCTGGAAACATTTTTTTTTACTTGTTTGTGGAGTGTCTGTTGAGTAATATTCCAGTGAGTAATGGATCATGTGTTTCTTTTAGTTATTTCCAGCTGACTACTGTTGTTATTTAAAGGTGAACCGCAGGGAGAAATTTTTTTTCATCTGTGCATCCAAGATCAAACATTTCCTCCTTCAATCACATGGGCATGATGTCACAGCAGGCCCTATCGATACACAGGTCTTACCACTGCTCTTTGCACATAAACAGGTCTCCGGACTCCAGCTTAGTACTGGACCTTATGTGAAATCATACCCATGTGATTGACTAAGGAATGAGGAAGTGTCAGATGGCCCTGAAGCTTTCTGAGAGGCAGGGGGAGAACTGCTCACTCAGGCATGATGTATGGAACCCAATGAGAGTGGTGATTGGTAAACAGCATTAATGAACAACTGATTTACATAAAGTCTAAACATTGTACAAGTGTAACAGGCAGTTTACCATTATAGTTGAGTGCAGAGACTGTGGAATTTTTTTTTTATCCCTCCACAGCTTGCCTTTAAAACTGCTGATTCCTTTAAATTTAGAAGTTAGTTAGACAACATTTGTATTACTTCTGCAGACTTTATCTAACAGTAAGTTTGAATACTTTCATTATTATTATACTTCTACTAAATAAGGGCAGATTGTAATACCCATGCCAAAAAAATACAAATGCTTAGGCTGTGATCTTACAAAATTTTGCTGCACAAAACCCCTGTGTTAAAGTGAGGTTTTGAACATGCCATTTAATATCATTACATTTTTTATAGTTTTCAAACTTGCTTTTACCCTTAATTTAGTGTTATGGGTGCTCCAGATTGCTATTATGGGCGTTACCACTCACAAATTGAAACATTCGTAACATAAACGTGCCGATATTTAAAGTCATTCTACTTCTGTTACATTAGTATTTTGATTTAACCCAATCACTATTGTTTTCAGTAGTGGTAATTTATAATTTTTATAGAAAAATTACTTTCCGATTTAAAAACACAGCAACAACTTTAATGAGATGGATAACCATATTTACAGTGGGGAAAAAGTGCCTGTACAAGCAAAAAGGCTATTTAAATACAGTGAGGTACGGTTCCTCAGAGAATTCTGATTTTGAAAATGATTTGCCTTACTTGTACAACACATGATTTTTTAGATATTAAGCCTAACATGCTGGATAATATAAAAAAAGTAGAAATTTGTTCAATAGTGTTTGCTTTAATAGACATTTTGAGTAATAACAAGAAGTAAACAGCAAGAAAAGCTACAAAACATTATTGTTACTTACGAATCTTCCTGAATGATTAAAGGGAACCTGTCACCCCCTTTGGGCATTCTAAACTGTTCCCACCAGCTGTAACATGATGTAATCGGGGTTTTTACCTCTATATGCCAGACATCTCCCTGCATACCTCAGAAATACACTTTCATTCTCTCCCGCGCTGTATGATAATGACTCCTGAAAAGATCCGCTATCTGTGGTCCTTGCCAACCACCTGCCTGGTATACCTGCATACTTTTGAAACTGCCATCCCTCCTTTGTATGGATGTTTATTGACAGGGACTACTCTCGCGTCTGCACAGAGGCACGGGTCACCTTGCTCGTTGAAGATGCACAATACCCGAAGTCTCATGAGATTTGTAAAGTCTCGCACCTTCGATATTAAAACAGCAAGAAAATCAGATTTATGAGTTCGACACAAGTGTGGCTGTTGCTAGAAAAAAATGTGTAAAGTTTTTGAACTAATTTAAGACAGGGCGTAACCCTTATATTATATTTTATAATGATGGCCTAGATAATGGGAGTTTTATTGCACTAAAAGTAACAGTTTCAAGGTATCAGAACATCTAAGATACAGTGGAGCAGATAAAGTGTTTAGTTAGCCACCAATTGTGCAATTTCTCCCACTTAAAAAGAAGTAAGAGGTCTGTAATTGTCATCATAGGTAGACCTCAACTATGAGAGACAAAATGAGCAAACCACATTGTCTGATTTGGAAAGAATTTTTTTTCAAATTTTAATCGATAAAAGTATTTGGTCACCTGCAAACAAGCAGGATTTCTGTCTCTCACAGACCTGTAACTTCTTCTTTAAGAGGCTTCTTTGTCCTCCACTCATTACCTGTAGTACTGGCACCTATTTGAACTTGTTATTAGTATAAAAGACACCTGTCCCCAACCTCAAACAGTCACACTCCAAACTCCATTATGGTGAAGACCAAAGAGCTGTCAAAGGACACCAGAAACAAAATTGTATCCCTGCACCAGGCTGAGAAGACTAAATCTGCAATAGGTAAGCAGCTTGGTGTGATGAAATCAACTGTGGGAGCAATAATTAGAAAATGGAAGACATACAAGACCACTGATAATCTCCCGCGATCTGGGACTTCACACAAGACCTCACCCCATGGGGTCAAAATGATCTCAAGAACGGTAAGCAAAAATCGCAGAACTACACGTAGAATGACCTGCAGAGAGCAGGGACAAACTTTACACAGGGTACCATCAGTCACACTTTATGCCGCCAGGGACTCAGATTCTGCAGTGCCAAACATGTCTCCCTCCTTAAGCCCTTACATATTCAAGCCCGTCTGAAGTTTGCTAGAGAGCATTTGTATGATCCATAAGAGTATTAGGAGAATGTCATATGGTCAGATGAAACACAACTCATGTTTGGAGGAGAAAGAATGCTGAGTTGCATCCAAAGAACACCATACCTACTGTGAAGCATGGTGGAGGCAGCATCATGCATTGGAGCTTTTTCTCTGCCAAGGGTTCAGGATGACTGATCCATGTACATGAAATAATGAATGGGGCATGTATCATGAGAGTTTGCGTGCAAACCTCCATCCATCAGCAAGGGCATTGAAGAGGAAACATGGTTGGGTCTTTCAGCATGACAATGATCCCAAGCATACTGCCAGGGCAACAAAGGAGTGGCTTCATAAGAAGCATTTCAAGGTCCTGGAGTTTCCTAGCCAGTCTCCAGATCTAAACCATAAGAAAACCTTTGGAGGCAGTTGAAAGTCTTTGTTGCCCAGTGACAGCCCCAAAACATCACTGCTCTAGAGGAGATCTGCATGGAGGAATGGACCAGCATACCAGCAACAGTGTGTGCCAAACTTGTGAAGACTTATAGAAAACGTTTGACCTCTGTCATTGCCAACAGAGGATATTAAAGTATTGAGATGAACTTTTATTATTGACCAAATACTTCTTTTCCAACAAAATTAAAAAAAAAACTTCTTTCCAAATCAGACAATGTAATTTTCAGTTTTTGTTTTCTATTTTGTCTCTCATAGTTGAGGTCTACCTATGATGTCAATTACAAGCCTCTCTCATCCTTTTAAGTGGAAAAACTTGCACAACTGGTGGCTGACTAAATACTTTTCCTTACTGTATAGATATTATATACAATATAGTTAGGCCACTTGCACATGTTTAGTAATTGGTAAGTTTTTTACCTCAGTATTTGCTAAGACAAAATCAGGAGTGGAACAATTAGAGGAAAAATATAATAGAAACACATGTACCACTTTTGGATTTTTTACCCTCTCCTGGTTTTGGCTTCCAAATACTGAAGTAAGAACTCACCAGATACTCAAAGAGTGCATGTGGCTATAGATGGCTACTTAAAAATAATGCTAAAGAGAGCTCAACAGTTAATTACACCTTTACATATATTTTTTTTAAACCCCTTCACCCCCAGCCTGTTTTGAACCTAATCACCAGGCCATATTTTTTATAATTCTGAACAGTGTAACTTTATGGGATTATAACTCTGTAACGCTTCAATATATCCCAGTAATTCTGAGAATGTTTTTTCATGACATATTGGACTTCATGTTAGTGGTAAATTTAGGTTGATAATTTTTGCATTCATTTATTAAAAAAATAGAAATTTGGCAAAAATTTAGAAAATTTTGCAATTTTCAAAATTTGAATTTTTATGCTGTTAGACTGGAGAGTAATGCAACACAAAATAGTTAATAAATAACATTTTCTACATGTCTACTTTACATCAGTACAATTTTGGAAACAATTTTTTTGCTAGGGATTTAGAAGGCTTCAAATTTTATCAGCAATTTCTAATTTTTCCAAAAAAATTTACAATGCCATTTTTTAAGGACCTCTTCAGAATTGAAGTCACATTGAGTGGCCTATTTGGCAAACAACACCTAAAAGTGACACTATTCCAAAACTGCACTTCTCAAGCTACTCAAAACCACATTCAAGAAGATTATAAACCCTTTAGGTGCTTCACATGAACTAAAGCATTATGGAATGAACATTTTAATTTGTCCTAATTTTACTTTAACCTCAAAACACTATTTTTCCAGGGTAATAGCAGAAAATGGACCCTAAAATTTGTTACGCAATTTCTCCCTAGTACACAGATATCCCATATGTGGCATATAACCCTAGTTTGGGTGCATGCCAGGATTTAAAAGGGGAGGTGCGACATTTGATGTTTCAAGTTGAAAATTAGCTGAAATTGTTAGCTGACACCATGTTCTTTGTAGAACACCTGTGTATCAAAACACTTAAAACCCTCACAAGTGACCCCATTTTGGAAACTAGACCCCTCAAGGAATTTATCTAGATACACTATGTGGTGAGGACTTTGAACCCTCACTTTCTTCATGCAGGTAGCCGTTAAATGAAAAAGTACTTGTTTTTCCACAAATATGTTGTTTTAGCCCCAATTTTTTAATTTTAACAGGGACAAGAGGATAAAATGGATCCTAAAATGTGTTGGACAAGTTGTACTGAGTACGCCAATAGCGAACATATGTAGTGGAAAACGACTGTTTGGGCACATGGCAGGACTCAAAAGGGAATGAGTGATATTTGACATTTCAAGCGGAAAATTAGCTGCAATCGTTAGCTGACACCATGTTGTGTTTGCAGAGCCTTCGTGTGATGAAACAGTAGAAACCCTAATCAAGTGACCCCATTTTGGAAACTAGACTCGTCATGGAATTTATATAAATGCATGGTGAGCACTTTGATCCCTCAGGTGCTTCATAGATTTTTATAACATTGAAATATGAAAATGAATATATACAGATTTAAAAGAATATTTTCGTGGAAAAAAATTGATTTTTTTCATTTTTACACAGGCAACATGATAAAATGAACTAAAAAATATGTTGGACAATTTCTCCTGAGTATGCCAATACTCCATATATGGTGGGCGCATGACAGGGCTCAGAAGAAAGGATTGATGTTTTTGATTGAGAACCTGGTATGTGAATTTTAGGCTATGTGCAACTCTGAATTTCCTGTGTTTTTGGCTGCTATTTCCAAGTTTTTTTCAGCATATTTTTGACAATTATGCAGTACAGCACACTCCCTGCAAAGTTTATATGAAAATATAAGTGTTGTGCCATGCTGTGGATTTTCCAGCAGTTGAAATGGCGCACATTTTCCTTGCAAAAAATTTGCAGCATGTCAATTCTTCCATCATATTTTGCGCGATTTTCATCCATTGAACTTAATGTTATCTCCATAATACTCAGCAAATTCACAACTCTGTTTACACAACAATTATTTGTTGGGTATATAGTGGTGATTATGCGCTGAAGAAGTGGGGTTCCACTATATTTTTGGTCACCAGGACAGATACAACAGACAGATTCCGGCGGCAACCCACTCCCAGCTGCCTAGTTTTACATGGCTGGTAAACAAAAATACAGTGTAACCCTTTTTTATTTCAAGAAATAATTTACAAAAATGACATGAGGCTTCAACTAGCTGTACCTGACTGCAACCACCAAACTGGCATGTGGCTTCACCGTATTTTTGGTTACCATCCAGGTACTACTAGGCAGTTTGGGGCTAGAATCCTCAGCATGGGGACGCCAAAGTATTGCAGCCCATGGTCACCCCAGAATGAAGCACAATTTTCTGGTGCTGTATTATTCCAGTTGCCCTGGTGCTGGTGGTGAACTGGGTAATAAAGGGGTTAATGCCCGCATTGTATTGGCAGCAGGCACTAAGCCCGAGATGCATAATGTTGGGCCAATATTAGACCAGGCCATTAGAAAATTTTAGTGAATAGTAAATAAGACACATCACACAAAGAAAAAATATTTAATTACAAAAAACATAAACATATATCTTGACTCATCTATATTACTCCCACATATCCTCCAATGGTATGTGGGTAACCCTCCACAACGATGGTTCGATGATGCTCAATCATCTCTGCTACATCCAGAGACTGCAGCAAGTGATCAAGTGTCCTCTTGCTGCAGTCTCTGGGGTCACACTGATTTCAGCTGCACTGTATGACAATAATCTGATGACGTTACTGTTCAGGTTCCAGTGATGTAGACCCAAGTCCTAGAGATCACATAATCTTTGACCATATGTCACCATGGCAATGTCAGGTTGCCATGGCACCATTGAATTACCATGGCGATAATCATCACATTGCAATTATATTATGATGAACCACTCAGCACACTGAGAGGTGAGTGACCCTGTGCTCCCTCTCCCCAGTCCCTAACTGCTCTGATCAATAAGATTGCAGCAGCTAGGGGTGATACAGCCAGGAACAGTGATAGCTGTTACCCTGATCTCACAGCGATAGCTGTCTCTGGCTGTGTCACATGTATCCTCTTCAGCCTCATCTCCTCCATGCAGGGTGATGAGTCTGTGGAAGAGCTGGCTATAGTGTGGGCACAGGCAGCTCGCGCTGCCACTATGCTGCTGGTGGCAGTGATCGTCTCTCCCATCGGGGCTGGAGGGGGTGATACAGCCCCCTACAGCATTCCAGCATATTAAAAGGGCTATTACAGCCCCAACCATAGCAGGAAAGTAATGATCAGGCAATTTGCTGGGATTGTTTGTTCAGAATTGAAAAGTCCATCACAGTGATCATGGGTGTGGGGAGGGAAATCCACCCCTCAGTAGGTCAAGCTGCAGTATCCTGTTATTAGGATCACAGGATACATTTACGGGATCTTCATTACCGCAGCAAGGGCGCTGTATTTGTACCAGGACAAACCTGTTCGACCCTGGTTGGGAACAACATGGCTTTTTAGACGAATGGGTTCGTGCCTGGTTGGGAAGGGGTTAAAATATTTATTAACGTTTGTGATAAAAGTCTTCAGCTATTCTATGCCACTATAGACTTCTGAATGATCACTCAAAGGATTCTCTGTTTCTGGCAGTATGTGATATCATAAAATCAAAATAGAAATAGAAATGCTAATGTGCCAACTTGAGAAGCATTGCTTTGCTCAATACAATTGAACTGTGCAACGTGTCATACATCAAGGCAGAATGTGGCTGAAAGTATGTTCACTCTTGCTGCTGACATGGGAGAGAGTGTGCAGTGAGCACAATGTGAGTTCATGTAAAGTGATTGCAGACTTTCATCACAAAATTGGAGAATCCCTGTACTTACAGAGAAATAACTATTGAAAATGTCACCGATTTTCTAAGTAAATATATTTCTAAGGCCTGGGTCACATTTGGAGGGAGTGTCCTTTGTAAGGATGCATTAAAGGAGGTAGTTTTTTCACTTGCCTTTTTTTTTACATTTGTTGCCTTTTTAGCGCTAGCGTTAGCGCATGCGTTAACAGATGGTACATATATGTACCATGGTTTAACGCATTCGTTTCCCATAGACTCCCATGTTAAAAAAATGCATGCGTTTTTGCAAACGCCCCGAAAAATGCTGCTTACCGTGTTTTTTGGTGCTTTTGCAAAAACGCATAGCGTCAAAAGTGTTGCATTTTGACCATGCGTTTTTTGCATGTGAGCCTATGGAAGCATTAACGCTACCATTTCTCACAATTTGGAATTGTGAAAAGCGCTAGCTTTTAGCGCTTTAATGGCTCAAGTGTGACCCTGGCCTAAAGGTGCCATTGACTTGAATTTGTTTTCAGATGTCGGTAACAACCCACACAATCTACACTGGCAAAAAATCAAACCATAGTCATGTGTAATAATGATAATGATACAGGAAAAAAGTATTGAAGACGCTGAAATGTATTTCATACTTCATTCAAAAGCTTTTCGTGATGATGACAGCTTCAAGACACTTCCTACATAGAAAGTATGAGAAAAAAAGCAGCTTTGTTTAAAACATGACATACCAACAAGTCATAAAGCACAGCATCAAAAATGAAATAAAAATGCATGTATAAACCACAAGTAATCTCATTTATACAATAAGTGTAGACATTTTGCAAAAATGCTGCAACATCAAAAATAAAAAAAATAATAAAAGCTCATTGTGGGAACGTAGTCTCAATATAGCTATGTTGATGGGAAAATTAAAAAAGGATGTGGAAAAAAGAAACCAGGAAAAAAAAAACTAGAAGCATGAACGATATCTAAGTACTGTAGAAGTGCCAGTATTGGCCCATTTTCCTTCTTGTAATTTTTAAAATGAAAAAGATGATTTTTTTTGCTTAAAGAACAAAAGAAATTTGTCATCTTTAAATTCATGACTTTAACTGTTCACAATTACAGTCAATTTTAAAACTGGATCCCCAAAAAACCTTAAAAGGGCCAAATTTTGTATACCAAGGTCAAACTAAAATAAAAAACAATGCAGGAGTGCAAGAGCCAGTTAAAAAAAATGGGTTGAGGCCCCCAAAAACCCCAAAAAAAACCCCAAAAAAGGACAAAAAAAAAAGGGAAAGTTTTTAAGGCTAAAAAGGGTTTTCAGAAAAATTTGGGGTTTTGCCCCTTTCAAAAAAAGACCAAAAAACCCGGACCCTTTTTTTTTTTTTAAAAAACCCCTAAAACCTTTTTAAAAATTTTTAAAAAAAACCCCCCCAAAAACCCGGGGACCCGGGTTTTTTCCAAAACCTTTAGGGGGAATTTAAGGAAAACCGGAAAAGGGAAAAGTTTTGTCAAATCTGTTGGTTTCCTTGCTCCTTTTGCCGCCCCCGTTAAAAAAAAAAAATAAAAAATGGTGGACCCTGAAAATTTTTTTCCGGGGGAAAAGCGGTTTTTGGAAAAAAGGAATCCGGTTTTTTTTTTTTAAAAAGAAGGGCCTTTTGGCAAACCTGATTCCTTTTTGAAAAACCCCCAAAGGGTTTAAATA